>VZTD01004926.1:15857-305111 GCA_013397725.1 Rhagologus leucostigma
CACTTTCCCGGTCGTCGCTCTCCTCGACCCCGCCCCGAGGCGCAGCAGTGGTCTGGGCGATGTGATCCGACGGTGTGGTGTCGTGTCTTTTTTGGCACCTCGGCTGCTAACGGGAGACCTCGGCGTTGCCGCCCCAGAAGTGCACCGGAACCTGTCGGTTCTGCGGTGGACGCCCCTGGTGTGGCGGTTGTCTTGGGACACCGGTCTCGGTTGCTTCCTTGTCCTAAAACTTGAGCTATTTTCTGATTAAGTGATTCCTTAGTTGGCCAAGGCACCTTTGGTTAGATGGAGGCTCCCATGATGACTGCTCTGAGCAGTTTGGCTAGTCACCTCCTCGTAATCCACTTTATCACGGAATCCTTTAGGTTGAAGAGGACCTCTGAGGTCATTGAGTCCAACCTACCTGTCAACACTACCCTGTCAACTAGACCATGGCACCAAGTGCCATGTCCAGTCTTTTCTTAAACACCTCCAGGGATGGTGACTCCACCACCCTCCTGAGCACCCCATTCCAATGTCTTATTGGAATTTGTCTTATTGTCAATTTCTTCTGTGAAGAAATTCTTCCTCATGTCCAACCTAAACTACCGTTGTGCAGCTTGAGGTTATGTTCTCTCCTGTCACTGGTTGCCTTGGAGAAGAGACCAGCCCCCCAGCCCGTTCCACTTTCAGGCAGTTGTAGAGAGCAATAAGGTCTCTGAGCTGCCTTTTCTCCAAGCTGAACACCCCCAGTTCCCTCAGCCGCCTCTCATAAGACTAGTGGTCCAAAAAACTATGGCCTTTTTTCTCCTCACTGAGTGTCACTGGGTAGGAACCTCATGACACCAGTGACAGCACTGCCACAGTTATCATCAGTGCCATCACAGAAATGCCAGTGCTATGCAGCTGCTTTGTCACTGGCATCAGAAAACATCTTGAACTATTCCTTTCCTGTTTGGCAGAGCTCTTAGAGTTAGATGGGATCTGTGGTTTTAGGTGGTGGTTGAGGATATGGAGCCACACCTATGTTTACCAGTCGGTGAATGTATAGTTCACCACATGACACACTAGAAGTTTCTTACTGCAAGCTTGGTGTTGACCAGATTTTGCATCTTAACAACAATCTACAGTAAAATGCTGAATATAGGCTGCCAAGGAAGGTGGAAATAAAAAAAAAAAAAGGGTATAGAGTCTGGACTTTGAGGTTCCTACCAAATGTCATACTGAAAGTATTTTATCTTGAAGTTACCTGAGTGCTTTATTGTTCACATCCATTACCACTCTTCAGTTGGGAATGTTAATACAGCTTCAGATGATCAGGTTGTATCCATGGTCAAGCTGGCAATAAATATTTTTGAAGAAGAGGTAAAAATTCTGCTGAAACTTCTGCTGAAGTTGGTCTTGTATGAAGCTTGAAGTGAGGGAGACCACTTCAGAGAACCCTGCAAGGACACTAGACATGAGTGACTGTTTAACACTCTTGACCAACATGTAGTTATGGTCCATCATGTGGGCCATTGGTGAGTAAATAATAAATAATGGTACTAAATAACGGGTGCTGTTTATTTATGTCCAGTATTCTGAGCTATCTAGCTCCTTAGGTACTGCAGTTTCAGGAGATCTTAATGTTAGAATAACTTATTATCAGCCTAACAGGCTGAACATGAGCTCCTTGTTAGAATATTTTGGCTAAGTAGAAGCTGTAAGGCAATATTACCTCTATATATGGCAGTAATGAGCCATGACTGGACTACAGTGTCCAGTTCTGGTGTCTGCAGATGAAAAGGGATGCTGATGAATTGGAAATGGTTCAGAGAAAAACTGCTGAAGTATTCAGCCATCTGGAAACGGGATTATACCGAATGAGATAAACCAAATAGGTTGAGCTGCTTATCAGGAAGTGTCCAGAGGTGCTTGTATAAGATTATAACTGCATACGAGGAAAAGAAACCAGCTCATTAGGAAACAGGGATAAAGCAAGATTCAGTGACAAGAATGTGAAACTATACGTTCTCAGATTAGAAATAAAGTGCATTACTTATTGTACGAATGTAGCTGAAAGAGTATGGGGTTAATTATGTATCTTACTTGCAAAATTCTAAAAATTGTAACTAAATATTAGCTAGGAAATAAAGGTTCTACATAGCAATGCAAACAGAAAGCTTTTTTATTAATGGGCTTTGAGGCCTTACTACATGTGAATGACATCACAAAGTCTTTATTCTTCTCCAGGAAAACAATACTACTAAGCACAAAGCATGTTTGCAAAGTATCTTTTAGTCTCTTTACAAACCTGGTTAAATCCTGGGTGCTGTCTTGAAAGATATTTAAAAGGTCAGATTAACCTCATTTGAGCATTAATAATTAGATGGGTTTCAAACTGGCTAAGTTACCTAAATATTCATTGTAATGTTGGTAAATGGGATTTGGGTGATGTTGATTTTTTTCTTGAGATTTTAGGTTACAGCTCTTTAGAAAACCTTCACAAATAATCCACTAGGTGCAGCTGTATTACCTGTCTGAATGAATGTTTTAAATCATTCCAAGAATTTTAGAAAGGCAAATTTATCTGGTGCATATGTAAGTGACTCTGTATGCTTGTGGAAATTGGTTTTTAAACAAGCTCCACTTCTTAGGTGTTCTGTTTCTCCATTGTCTGCTTCAGCAGAGTTTGTGCCACAGGTGTGCTGCGAGTGTTTAAGTGGACTGATGAGTACCAGCTGACACAACACATAGTTTGGTGTCCCATGATACTGGTCTGTTAGTTGGCTGCATGAATCTTCCATTTGATCCCTCGCTGCATCTAGAGCTGCTTTTTACTATTGTTGCAATAGTATTTTAAACGAAAAAAAGATTGACAACAAATATTTGAAGTATTAGAATGTGTATGACGAATAGCTTTAGATACTGAAATTTGTTCTTTAGTATTCTAACATGCAGCATTCCCATTTAAGTGAATGGGAATTCTGCCTGCATAAGCAGAACCCTGGCCCAAGTAATAACAAAATACATGCTTCAGAAAGATCAGATAACTGTACTCTGGATTATTTCCCAGGTTCTTCCTTTATCTACCACTATATTGGGACCTGTTATTAACACTGAAGTCAGTGAGTGCATAGCACTGATTATAGGTGGAGCAAATCTGAACACAGTATTTGAGCTACAAGAAACACTAAATAGGTGTAAGAATTCATAAAAATAACATGAAGTTGATAAGTGTGTCATAAGCTGTATGGATCTGCTTTTCAAGGTTAATGGTAACCCTTTTTCTGTTTTCTTCTTTTTGTAAGATTGTGATCTCGGATGCGACCATAAAATTGATACTGAATATTATTTCAAAATGTTGCCCTGTGTAGTTCACTATCATGGCTTAGTATTTTGCAGCATAGATCTGTTTTAATAGGAAGAATTTGCCTTGACTCATATTCTTCTGTATTTCAGGAAAAGAAATGGAGCAAGTTCAGTAACTATCCAATCTAACATCTGTCTCATATCTTAAGGAATCTTACAAATACTTGTTTTGAATTGAGAAAATGACTGCAGCTATAGAAGAAAGTACCTGTCCAAAAAGTGGAACATCCTATAGTTAATTTGGAAGTAGTATAAAATAAATATACCTGTTATGGTGCGATTCTGGAGTGAAGTTAACTCTATAGCACACAGGTAGCTCTCCAAGGAGAAAGAAGAAAGAACTTTCTGCTTTTTCTAAATTATGGAAATTTTTTGGAAGACGTGGACATGGATTTTGAGCATAGTCATGGTTTCATCGGAATTTCACAGTAACAACCGGCTTTCATACAGTTCTCAAGGTAGGGGTCTGATCTCTGCAGCTGGCAAGAAGCATGTGTTTTTGCATTGTGTTTGTGTAATATTTTCTAAACCACGTTTATATAATTCATGAGCTCATATGGGCTCTGCTCTTAGTTTTATCGTGATTAATTGTCACGCAGATTAAATTTCCTTGTTCTAATTTCTCTCTGTCTAATTTTAATTGTAGGAAAGCCTTGCAAATTAAATCTCGTAAAATGTACTTGATAATATGTGAGAGGCTTGCCATGATAAAATTAACATGCTTTTAGACCTGGAAGTAAGAATCTAATCTTGTTTTTACAGTATAATCCTTTTCATTACTACTGTTTGTATTCTTGCAAGTGGATTTTATAGCTTTTGTCTCTGAATGGTATCACTGGGAAAAATATGCCCTTCTTAAGTAAGCCCCAAATATTTACATATTTTTGATAAATAGGAAAAGATATGTATTAAAAGACTTTCGTATTTCCAGTGATAAGCAAATTAATAGGAAACCAAAGACATTTTATTGACTTACAAAGAAACAAAATAATGTTTTATTATATTTAGTAAAATGCTGCGTTGTGCGTTTACCTGAAAATGACTTTTACTCATGAGAGTGATGCAATATACCCAAAAATGGTCTATGTTTATGCTACTACTTGTTGTTTCCTGTTATATTTTCTTCTCTTCTATGCCCACTCCCTGGACTGTCTTACCTTGTGATTGATTACAAAGAGGAATTCCTGTCTTACCTTGAACACTACCAACTAACAATCCCAATAAGGGTTGATCAAAATGGAGCCTTCCTCAGCTTTACTGTGAAAAATCCTAAACCCTCAAGAAGGAGGAGGAGCACAGACCCTTATGAGCAAGAACTGGCAGCATCTAAATTATTTTTTAAACTTTCTGCCTATGGCAAGCACTTTCATTTAAACCTGACTCTCAACACAGATTTGGTGTCCAGACATTTTACAGTAGAGTACTGGGGGAAAGATGGACCGCAATGGAAGCATGATTTCTTAGACCACTGTCATTACACAGGATATTTGCAAGACCAACACAGTACATCTAAAGTGGCCTTAAGCAACTGCAATGGTCTGGTAAGTCCATATTACATGTTATAGTATAATAGTGTGCTTGTCCCTTTTAAATTACAGAAGAAGAATTAAATTGGCATATCTTTCAATTTTTTTGAGTCCCTGTGGGAAGCAAGTAGACAGGAAGGTGCAGAAAACCCCTAAAACCTGATCCAGGTCCTGGGGAAAAGTAGTTGTCTGTTTTTCAAGCTTAATATAAGTACTAAGACTCAATTCTGAAGTCTTCTAGCAGGCAACCTCTTTAGCGTTTACAGTGTCCATGCTAGGGCTGCAAGATTAGGTCTGTGCAGAGATCTTTCCAGTTATGAGAACCTTCCAAGCTCAAGGGGCAGGAAGGAGGAAACAGTGTATCCTCCAGGATGCTGAGTCTCTACAGAGAGATATTGATTGAACTGAACACCCACTTGTCTTTGAGTATCTGGATTTAGAAACTGAATAGATAAAAGAAGAGGAATTGCTTGGTGTAGACATCATCATTGGTATAAATTCAAAACATGAAGAGAAAAGTCTTTAGCAAGTACCAGCATCAGAAAGTAATACAACTTTTTTACTAGAAAGATTTTGTTTACAAATCATAAACTTTTGCATTTAGAAGTAAGATTAGATGTTCTTACCTCATTTATTCTTATCTCGTCTCTTACCGATGATCTTTTGATCACATGACAGTAGTACACGCATGGGAAAAAGAAATTAGAAAACAAATGCAAAGAAGTAAAAAAGCAGAGTATTGAGTAACAAAACACTAAAATAGAAAGGCATGACTATGAAACACTAAATCAAGAACCAATGTTGTCTCTAGTAAAAATATACATATATATTATGGTTGCTCATTCTGGTTTTTATTATGGTAGAATGCTGGTCAATCTTGTTCTTAGGAATAGGCAGATCTAACTAATTGCTAAGTAAAAAAAAAAATTACTCAGACTTGCTAAACTAACTCGCATTTATCCTTGGAAGTGCTATTGAATAATGCCTCTTGGGATGTTATTTTCAAAAAAAAGCCAGCTGTTTCAGACCTAGATAGGTTGCATTACACCCATCTACTTGTGATATCCCTGATACAGTCTAGTTTAATATTTTAGAGGATTCTTGAGGAAAAATATTTAATGGGGATTTCAAGCACTAAGTGAACAGTTTCAAAGAAATGGAGTTAAAATGATGTTCCATTGAGGGTGGTACCACAGTTTGTTAATGTAGACTTATAGCAGATAGGTCTGAATTTAGTACAATTTTAACTTTGATTACAGTTTCCATGTAATAGCTTTTTTTTTTTCCGGTCATAGTTATTCAAGCTTTAAAGCTAGTACACTCCATCTTTACCTTTGAGTTCTTTTCGCCTAAAAATATGATGGAGACCAAGTTCCTTCTTTCAGGACTCATTTCCTTAAAAGAGGCTGCATGCCTCTTTATGTCCAGAATTTCTGCTAATTGATGCACGGAGTAGTTGGTCCCTTTGGAGCCTGCAGTAAGTGCCATGGTGATCCCATTTCAGTTCCTCTTTGACCTTGGCTAAGGGAGTGAGCCAAGAACTCCTGCTCTTTCCCTAGCTGATTCTTGTTTTCCTTTCATGTTAGGAAAATAAAAGTGGGATGAAGCAGAAAAAAGCCTGTATTTTCCTATCATCTTTGCCTATCTGTTGCTCCTCATGGCACTTCTTTTCTTCAAAAAAGCATGGAAGATGTCATAAGGAAGCAGAATCTTTTTTTTTTGCTTCTGTGCCCAACACCCTAAGGTGACATTTAGCATTCCCATTGCTGCGTGTTTTCCCTTTGCCCTCAGGCTGTCCATTTTGCTGGAGTGAAGCTGCCTGTGGTTCTAGGTATGTTAACTTTGTGTTTGATATTTAACTTCAGTGTAGAGTGTTTCCCAGTTAAATTGTCATCTTCAGTGACTGTGGTTGTTGTCAGTTTTTATGTGTGTCTTTCAGGTATTAAGGCAGCCTTAATTCAGTCTTTAGGCACACAGGTTCTTCATGGTCACCCCTCTTTACTTGGGACTTCAAGTATCAGGTGTGCACTGCATTTCTTAGGAAGATTTGGTCACAAGCATGTGAGGCTCCTGTCTTGCTCCAGAAACATCAGCAGGGTGACACATGACTCTCTCTCTCTCTCTGAGGCATGAATCCTGCAGAGGGTGCAGCAGTAGTCTTGACTTGGTATCATCCTCTACTGTACAGAAACTCTCGTATCATCCAGTGTTGGCAGTGCCTTCCAGAGCACTGTGTATGGGAGTTACTGCTCAGTTCGGATAAATTCATCACAATGTTATTTTTAAATGATGTTTCCTAGTAATGAATGTTTTGTTATATAGCTGCTGGTTAGAACATGTTTAATAAAGCCATTGGCAGTGAATACTGAAGACAATATTACTTGTTAAACTTAGCAATAGTTTAGAATGCCTTGTACTTAAGGCATTAGTTGTATTTTCCAGTTTGATTGCTGGTCTGTAAGTGACTGCCAATCATCATATTCTAATAGTACTTGATTAACATCTATATCAAAGCCAGTCATTGTAAGTTTAAATCTAAAGCAGGTAATAAGTAATGTTTAACTGTGAATGTTGCTCACAAACAAAATGTATGTATTACATTTACTTCAGTTGTCCTGTTAGGTTTCACTGTTGACAAATAGGTCAAATTTCTTCCTCTTATTGAATGTCTTGAATTACTCTGTTTAGTTATTTAGAGTGGTTATGTGAGAGCATGATTTAAATAACATATGTTGTATGACTTTGAAGAACATTTATATTTGAGATAAGTGTAAGGAGGGCTTTCTCTCAGGTTCATTATAATAAAATTGACAAGCAGTCAGTTCATTTTCCTCTCACTGTTTCTTGTTTCAGCCTCTCCCTCTATATTTCTCCTTACTGAGTGCCCTAAAATTACAGGCTGCTGCTTACTGAAGTTTCAGTCCAGCAGTTTCCATCTGCTGGGCCCCGATTATGCTATAAATTGTCTGAAGTTGTGAGGAAAGCTCTATAATCCACTGAGCATTCATGTGAGGAAATTGAAGGTCTTGTCTGCAGGCCTGCTGGCTTCCAAACTCATATTTGCTGTAGTGGGTGCTACACTTGTGGATGGATTGCAGGTTTGGCTGTATCATGAAAGAGCCTGCAATGAGCATTTTAGGGCTTCTGGATGTTGGGTACAAGGCAACCAGACTGAGGCATTTTCTAAGCTGAATATTTCATACTGAAGGAAAGAAGAAAAGAAATGGTGGTAGACTGGCTGAAGAGAGAAGAACTTCACTTCTCGGGAATGGAGTTTGACTGACTCTGAGAGGAGCAAACCTCAAAGAAGTTTTGGAGCCTTCAGTAATGGAATCAAGCAAAACCCAAACTTTTTGCATTCTGATTCACCTTTGTCCTCTGCCAGGTGTCAAAGCTCTTAACTGAGTGCTCAGACAAGTGTTGCATGGTGGAAAATTTTTTGATTTTGGGCTGAAAAGGTCAGTAGTAGGAACTATTTTGAGGCTACTGTGGTCCCAAGTAAATGGTTAATGTAAAAGACACAGTATTTCCATAAATGTGAAGTTTATGCATTGTGTAATGTTTGTGCTGGACAGCACAGTTATCTCCATCCAGAAATGATAAAGAAAGCACAGGTAGGTGACTGTGGCTTAAAAGCATGAGCTTACTTGTTTAATGGGCAGTTATTGGAATTGCTGGAAAACTTAATGTTTGCTTCATGTATTCCTAAATACATATATTTATAAATTACTAATGTATTTCCTAGGAGTTAGCTCGTTTGAAGTCTGATTTTACTCTGAAGGATGCATCTACTTTTATGGATTATAATTTACATGTGCTGTGGTATTTTTGACTGTATATGAAATAATTCTGTATCAGTGTCTTTAGGGCTATCTTTGATACTCATATGTTTTTGCAGTATAACATTATTCAGAAAATTATATGCAAGCTGTCCCTATCCTAGTTTTAAGGTGCATTGTTAAATGCACCTGATGTGCTGTCTCAGGCCAGATCACTATTTTTTTCACCTTTGAGAGCACAGTAAGTTAATGCCATCTTTTTCCTCAGTCATAAAATCACAGTGTATAGCCAGTGTTGACATACTGAACAACACTGACACGTTTTCAGAAGTTCCCATTACTACTACTTTATATTAAAAATGGACAAAGCATAAAGCCTAAAAAGATTAAAGGCATGGAAAAATTGTGAAACGATAGTACTGTGTGGAAAAGGCACGCTCTTACTTGTCCCTCATAGTTCAGTTTGCGTTTGCAACTGATGGATATGCCCCATCTGAAGGAGGTTAAGGCCCTGGCTGGACAGCCTGACAGAAAAAGATTCTTTTTCACAAATTCAGGGGAACTCCGTGTGGATTCACAGATTTGTCTGAGCATGTCAAACTGCTGGAACCAGACCTTGTATATGTTAGCATGAGTTGGCAGTCTGTAGTGGGATTGGATAACACAGGACCTCAAACAATCTGTTTTAGATAATAATCTTGGGAATGTTCCTTGTAGTAATGTACTTGGTGCTTTCAACTTGTTTCTTATATTCATTGTATTTTGTCAAAACCCTTTCTGGTCATTCTTACGTCTTAATGATATTTCTGATGCTTTGGAGCAGAAGTTTAATTTATGAACTGTTAAAATACAATAGCAACCCTTAAAAAGAAAATGAAAATTAATTCATTTTAATGCTTTAAATGGGCATTATTTCAAACTCCTTTTTCAACCGAAGTTTTGTTTTCTTCAAACAGTGGATTATAAATCAAAGCTGGTATTTAGAATGTTGGTTTGCATATAATAGTACGCTTCCCACTGTGTATTAATCAGGCATTGCTGAATACAAAAACAATGGAAGTATCTCTAGCCGCATGAATTTTTGAAACTCAGAATATATGCTGGCCATCCCCAAGGTACTTTTTAGTCGCAGAACTTAGATTGCTTCTTAAAAATCAGTGATTTCACTGTTGAATTGCTGTGGTTCAACAAGATCACTTGCATCAATTTAGCGCTGGAAGAACAGTTTTGTTTGCAAGCAAAAATACTGTTAGGCTTGAAATGGTATACCTATACCAGGCTTATGGGAGGGGCATATGCAGGGTCAGTGTGTTTCCAGTGTGGATTGAATCACTTGTTTAACTGCAGTGACTGACCACATATATATTTTCACTATCTGATGGTAGATCTATGTTAAAATTTATTTGCAGTTCCTTAGCTAAATGTTATTAAAATATCTCTTCTTAAACACCATAGCGTTTGGGCAAATGAGATCAGATATCAGCTAGGCATTGGAAAAAGTAATGATACTCTTCCTCACCATTTTCACTGCTGGTATCTGAAGGAACTGTGACCATTGTTTGCAGACATTTAGTTATTTGAAGGAGCAAATATGCAATTTGTGTAGAGAATTAGTGCTGCAACTAAGTGTTTATGCTATCTGAATTGACTTAGTTCCGCTGAGGTAATCTTGCCACTTGTAATTATCAGTTTCAGTATCTGATACAATTATCTCATTCATGCTTAGACTTGTAAACATGGCTGGACTTGAGTACAGACGGGAAGAATGTATGCTCTGGAGGAATTTAAGTTAGGACCCGCTCTGTCTCAGAGACAATGCCACAGATTGGATGGTACCTCTGTCTCCTCAGGCTTAGCATGAGGCAGACAGCCTGATGGTGTTGGCCAGAACCACTCTGCAGGACTCTCTTCCTGTGGGAGCATAATACCAGAGCTTACAATGGCTCAGGATTCGCTTGAACCCAGATGTCTGACATCTAGACTGGATTCAGTCCAAACTGTCAAGGTTCTTTCTGCACATCTGGCAAGCCAAGTTACAATTTGGTTTATATTTTCAATACTATTTAAGCAGCAGTATACGAGTAAATGATTTATTTTCTAGTAAAATCTTAGACTTCAAGTAACAAGAAGGCATTGGGAGAGTAATTTGATACTGGCATCTTCCAAGTGAATTTAGACCCTGATGTTACCTTCTGAATTAATAATTGAGTTAGTAATGAAAAATACCACTGAAGAGGAATGCTTATTTTTGCATTCACAGTGTAAGGAATGAGTAATTGAAAGCTCCAGTCTGTTCATATATATATTTTCACAATTTATAATAGAGTTCTATTTGGAAAAAAGTGTTGTTTCTGACATAGTGCATAGGGTTTTTTATTTTGTAAGTTTTCTGTTGTTGTTTCAGAAGTGAAGAACAGTAGGCATTTTATGTACAAAACAGTAGGAGGATGAGAGCTTTGACCAAAAGTGCAAAGGCAAGCTCTGATCTTTGAAAACAGCTTTATGATACTTAGAGCAGCTATGGAGCAAGTAGTCTTATGGCTGATCATAGTGGTCTTAAAAAAAGATTCATGCTTAATGCTTGTTTTACAGATCAAAGGAGCGGTAGAAATTTGTGATTCACCAAGTCAGGATATGAATGTAGAAGTTCCTTCTCCCAGGCCTCCGTCTGATGAATGCTCTTCCCTGTGTACAAAGTTTATACATTCAGAATTTTCTATATATGGGTATCACAATTTTTTATTTAGCAAATATGGGTGTAGAAGTCCGTCAGGGCTTATTCCCCACTATTTCTATATGTCCAAAAGGATCCAAACCCTGAATTTTCTGCTGAAGTTTAGTTTTAATTGCTGAAGGTTCAGGAAATTGCATAGTTGGCCTGACATCTCCTCTTTCTTCCATAAACCACTTCTGTTTGGAAGAAGCTGAGTTCTCAAATGTGAAAAGTTATGAGAATAGAATATCTACTATTCTGTACTGCAGTATGAGGAAAAGAAAAATGTTCATTTGTTACGGAGAATGAGGTCTAGTATACAGTCTGCAATAACTTTGATTTGCTAGATTTGTGGCAAGACTTTTTATGGAATGAATGCTTTGTAGACAGTGTAACCTAAGTTAATATAAATAATTTGATTTTTATTAACTAGCTCAGTTTTGGGATTGTGTGTGGATGTAAAATAATAAATGGTTTCTTTGAATATGTGTTGTAAAATTAATCCTTCATGGTGTTTGTCTTTGAAGTGTTTGGCTTCAAGCATCCAGCAATGTGGCATCACAGAGCAATACTAGACTTCCCATTAGAGCAAGGCCATTTTGGCTTGGTAATTTTTAATGGGAATCATTGTAGTTTTGGAACATCTCTGTGAAGAGATTATTTGTAATATTCTGAGAATATCTCTTGCTTTTTTAACTGCATCCACAAAAAAAAAAGTGAAAGTACTCCAGAAATAGGACAATGATAATTTTATTTTTTCTTGCTGTGTTGTTTGTAGGCACCTACTCCTGCTAATACTAAAATCAGCAGAGGAAAGCTGGCTCATGCACTGTTTTATGTGTTGGCTTCTAGCTGTGGATTTCTTCACAGAGAATGTTTTTTAAAGTTAAGTTTTGTGGTAGTAGTTTCATACTGTCTTTTGTAAGTTTTTGTTTTCTTATTTGCTTCTTTAAGCATGGAATCATTGCTACAGAAGATGAGGAGTATTTTATTGAGCCTTTAAGGAATATAACAGAAGATTCTAGTAACTATAGTTATGAAAATGGTCATCCTCATGTTATATACAAAAAATCTACCATTCACCAGCAACACCTCTACGATCACAGTCACTGTGGAGTCTCAGGTAAACAAGAATGAGTGTCATTCCTTTTAAAAAATGATAACTTAAGATGGATTTTAAGATCTTGCTTGTTTCGCATTTAAGACACAGTAGAGAATGTAGCAATTGTAGCAATGAGAGTCCTCCTCCTGGGTGATGTAATGTTTTGTTGAAAAGTAGTTTTGCTTTTTTTTTTCAGATTCAGATTGAGAATATAGTGTATTTCAAAAACTTAAGACATCAGGAGTAAGTCTTGTTTTATGCCTGTGTTGTGTACAATGGTAGAAATGAGCATAGGCTTCCTCCAAATGTGTATAAATGTACTTCATTCCCCAACAGGAAAACATGATTGAGTGACTGCGTATTACAGCTCAATGTTTAATATGTGTTCCATCTCATCTGAAGAAACTTGATATGCAGTAAATATGTCAGCATTATGATTATCAAGATGTTTGGAACTGAGTCCACATTTTTCTTGTTTACGGAGGTTTATGGTGTTTTGGTACTGGTTTTTGGTCCAGTTGGTTAACATTATTCCATTACAGTCAAATATGTGATTTACATGTGCCTAATAGGAAGAATTATATAGTTTTGATGGAGAGATATTTTCTTTGTAAAGTAGTTTTAACTTCTACAGGTACACTTTTCAAGTACTCTGACATGACCCTTGATGAAATTGAAAACTAACTTCTTGAAGACAGCACAGAGTAAATCTGACAAGTTCTTTTAGAGCACAGAAATAATTGGTTTCTAACATACTTAGAAAACTGTTCTAACCTTGTCAGTTGTTTATATTTCAGTAGTATCTTATTCTTAAAAGTTCAGTCCTAGACAGTTGTATTCCGTGAGATTCAGTGCATAGGGCAAACTGACAATAACTAATCGTAAAAGAAAATAATATCACTGTTCATTGATGTAATTTATTTTAGCTTCTTTTGGAGTTTATAATGTTTAGTGGCATCAGCTGTCTAAGCTTAGAGTACAGAGTGTCTACAAGACCCCTGGGACTTGTCTTGGGAGACAGTTTTTTGTTGAGTGTTTCAGTTAATTGTGTTCATGGAATGTCAGACTTCATGTATGTAACTTTTGTTTTAGTTTGAGGGCATTAATCAATATACATGCTTCTAACATTGCTAAACAGGTCTCTTAACTGTTACTGCCTGCTAACTGATTGTAAAATAAGGGTACTAGTATATATTCATTTTGCAGGGAGAACTGTCACTTAAGCCTCTTGAAATAAATGGAAGATTTTGAAATGTAGGAACATGCAATTTTTACCATTATTGTATCCCTACAAAAAGAAACTATATTATTGGCCTCTGTTGGATCACGTCTTCTAGAGTAATGCTTAGAAGTCATTCTCCTCCAAGCCGCGAAGCAGAGGCAGCTAATTTTGTCAGGGTGTGTTCAGTTATTCTGGTGGTATCCTGTCACATGGATCACAGGTTGATTAGAGCTATACATCTTGCGCCCATTTTTTGTAAAACATGCGTTTTACAATATAATTAATTAATTAACAAAATAAATTAATATTTAGCATTTATTAATTTGGATAATTGGTGATACCTTTGTTCTTGGAAGCTCCTATGCACTCTCTGAGCTTTCATATCCCAAAGTTCTTAATTACTGAAGTACTAAAGCACTGCTTTTTACAAGTCTGAGCTTATTATGATGCTCATTCATCTCAGTTTCTCCTTTTCCTGTTGTTCTGTATACTATTTCCACTCCATGAAATTGTCTAAAAAATTTGTTCGCTGCCAAGACTGCAAGGTCTTGGTTTTCCAGATGACATTCTGTTTCACCCTCAAGGGTACCAAAGCCTTTTAAACTCATTTTCCAAGCACTGTTGCAGCTTTATCTTAAAGGGAAATGGCATACAAAGCATCCTGAAATACCTAAAAAAAAATATAATAGCTAAAAAGTAAAGTCAGATACTAGTTTTCAGTTTTGCAGCTTTCACACCCAAGGATTAAAGCCAGGTCTTCAGTGATCTTTGAGGAATTTCACTTGTTTTGGAAGTTTCAAACAGTCCAATTTCGTGTTTTAAAATGCAGTCGTAACAAAGCTGTAACTACCTTTTAGGCAGTATATGATTTATTTTGTCTGGAGACTGATCTTAACTTTACCTTCAGAACAGTTTTCCTAGTATTATATTCAGGGAGGAATCTGCTTGAGTGACTTTGCAAGTTATTTGTCAAGTTTCTCCTATTGTAACCTAGTTTATTCTGTACCTGTTCTCCATTAGGGAAATGGTCAGGATTTTGAAGTGTTGATAGAGACAAAGAGAGTGTAGTTTCTGATCTTTCTGAGAAAAATGACAATAATAGAATAGAAAGTGGAGTACAGAATTTGGTGAAAGCATGATTAGAATTGACTGGGATGAATAAGTGATGGACTACTCCATAATAGATGGTAGAATTATGATAGCTAATACAAGAGGAGAATTGGAGAGGCAAGGAGATTCAGATAAGAGCATAGGATAGATTTTCGTAATTTAAATTCGATTTTAAGCGTTTAAACATAAAAATGTTCAAAAAATAAAATGTTGAATTTGTGTTTCATGTATGTATTGTCACCAATTAATTATGTTTTATTCAATACAGCTGAAATCACTAAGGCCTTGGTAAGAAATTTTCCACTGCCAAATTCCGATTACTTCAGTGGGGTTTGAGACCACTGGATTATCTTGCAAAATGCTGTATTTGGATAAGATTGAGAAACAACAAAAATTGACATATGAAAACTGCAGGGTGGCAGATTATTTCTGGATAGCTCTACTATATTTTGATATAAGTAGTGATTTCACTTGTGTCAGACTTTACAGTTGGTGTATTCTAAAATGAAATAAAAGCTTGCTAGATGCATGAAATAATGGTTCTAAAATATTTAGAAAAAAGCAGCATAATGTTTCACTTCAAATTATCGTCATAGTTGCATCTAACATAAGAAGTTTGCTATTGCATTTTGAGATGTTTTTCTATTTGTGCCTCTTTCTCTCCACCTTGACCACCACCCAATATCTTATATGACTGACTTAGGAAAACTTGTGTACTATAGTTGTGAACTCCATGTCTACATGGGTTTGAATTTCTTTTCAGTTGCAGTTTAAAACCTAATTTCATACTTTTGCAATAATTATTTTGGGGTTAATTATAGTGTTTTTCTGATTTTTTGTTTTGGTTTTGTTGTTTGTTTGTTTGTTTTGTTTTGTTGGTTTATTTCTTTATTTATTTTTCCTTTCCATTTTTGCCCTTTTTTACTTCCTTGTAGCTGTTCAGTGTTGAGTTTGATTTTTTTTCTTCTTTAACGTATGAATATGGTGAAGGAATGATGTAAATTGCCACATAACTATTTTTGTTAAATAAGTTGCAGATCTTTATTTATTGATATCATTCAGCATTTAAAATAATTTAGTCAGCATTATTTAGTGCTTTTTAGAGAAAAACAGCATAAGCATTGATAGATCCTGGAGAGCAAGGACTGTTTGCAGCTTTCTCATAACTGTGAGATCAGCTGGAGCCTAAGCTTCCATCTGATAAGAAAATGAGAAATGGTTGTTCTTGTGAAGTCTTCTGAGACCTTTGTTTGAAAGATAGTATCAAGATGATTCCAAAATAATCTTTTTTTCTCTGAAATTTTTATGCTTGAAGTCAGAAGTTTTCAAATGTTTAGAATAATTTGCATCTTTGAGTTAAAATTTTGAATTAATGTGGAAGCAGTATTGCATTTCTAAACTACTTCTAACACTCCAAGAGCATAAGAAACATCAGCATTTGTTATTTGAAAAAGAATGAATTGTAAAAAATTTTAGTACAGTAGCTGTCAGAGAAAATTCCAGGCATTCCTAAGTCACTGTTTAAGTGAGATGAAAATCTTTGAACCATTCAAGAAGCTTTGAATTTTCTACAATAGAGGTGAAAAACAGGAAAAAGTTTATTAGTCGTTATGGAATCCAAACCGGGCTTTAATACGTTGTGCAGGCTTTTTTTTAGAATGGATTATACTCATTGGAGAATGAGGGCAGTTTTGTTGCTGGTGTTTTTATAACTACCAGGTTTATTTTAAATTTTTTGACTTTTCTAAAATATGCGCCTTTTAAAGCCAGTACCATAGCCTCAAAAATGATGAAACACTGCAGCAGTGGGAATGCTGAAGCTTTGTATTCCTGGTTTTGACCTGAACATACATTCTTTGTGGTGCAGTTTTTCTCTTTGAAATCTGTGCTTTGCTGACTTGCATAAAGCATTGCTTTTATATGGGAGGTACTGGTTCTACCTCTAATCATCCTTAGCTGACTCTGTTTTAGTAGAAGTAATGATGCATCTCAGAAATTGCTCACTTGAGCAGTCCTGTTCAGACAGTTATAAATGTATCTATTAATGTTCTTGTGCTCATCTGTAAATACCAGAAATAAGCAGATATTTTGAAATCCTACTTAGATAAAACCAGACTAACAATATACTTTGCTAAACTTTAGCTTGAGATCTGTGTTGGCTCTTGTGGAAAAGGCATACACACCAAAAAAGCCAGTTGTACAGGGAAGGATGGGTTCAGTTTTGTCCTGAGGACAGAAATTAGAATTCAAAGTCAGTTTGTCATGTTTGTTTTGCCAATAATTACAACTCTTTGGATTTTTAATAATTATCTCTTGCAGACAAGAAATACTTTTTCTATATATTTACCTGAAAGAAAAACAAGAATCAACATACTTGAACTGAAATTAGTGTTAAAATAACTATGGCAATTAACTCATGTCAGACCATTTAAAACTTTTTGTTATAGTTATTTCACAAGGCAGATAAAATGTAGTCTCATAGCGTTCTGAAGAGAAAATTGATTCATTTTAGGCGTGTAACCCCAGTTACCTAAAAGTTACAGACTTTGCAGGAGGGAAAAAGCTTTTTAGTTTTTTATGAGCACGTTTAATTTGTTAGTAAAATTTGATAACTTTTACTTTAATTTTGGATTTTTGGTTTCTAGTATTTTTTTTCCCAAATGTTATAGCTGTCTTGTTCTCGTTCCTAAAATTCTGATGTGTGCTTGTGGCTAATTATAACTAATCTTTAGTAGTAACATAAATGTGCAAAATCAGATTGTTAAGAGAGGATTGTTGATTTATCATCCTAATTCAAATTTAAGGAGAGTTGAGATTATTTGAGTTCAAAGTTGGCTTTCCATTAATTGAGTTATTTAAAAATAAGTTAGAAATTAAATAACTTTAATTTTTCTTTGCATCAAGAAATACTTCTTTGTTAGAACCTTGAAGATGGCAATCTCAACATAAACCAGATGCATTTGAATGAGTTTTACTAGTGACCCCCTCTCAAGTATTTAATTGTTTTGGTTCCTAGAAGACCTCACAAGAAGCGGCAGACCTTGGTGGATGAATGATACATCTGCTTTTCCAGCTTCACTTCCAGTCAATGACACACTAAGTAGTCATAGTCGGCAGAAGAGATCTGTAAGCCTTGAACGGTTTGTGGAAACGCTGGTAGTAGCAGACAAAATGATGGTGGGATACCATGGTCGCAAAGACATTGAACACTACATTTTGAGTGTAATGAATATTGTAAGTTTCATCCTTCTCTGTGTTTGTATCAATACGTATCTACTGAAATGATAATGGACCTGTTGAGTGTTTATTTATTGCCATGAATAATGCCTTAATATATGTACTAGCTTGCAGGAATGAATAGTTAAAATACTGAAAATCTTAGCATTTTGGGAAAAATGCAGTACTTTTTCTGTCAAGAAGTATGTTGTGATCACTTTTAAATTGTTGTCTTTAATTTTGAATTCAAGTAATTACGTACAGATTATACAGTTCTGTTCTGCTTGTGTCAGCACTCTAAATGCTCATTGTACTGGGTGATCTATGAAACAAGGTATAAACAGTTTCAGTTGAAAAATGTGACTCAAAAGAGTTTTTTTACTGAATGGTCATTTTTTGGTCAAAAAATAATGTGTATTTAGGTGACAATGATACCTTACATTATGGAACTACATGAGGAAATTGGGTTAATTTTTAACCATTTGGGAAGCAAGTAGTGTTTCTTGTCTGACTTTGTGCCTTTTCTTATTTTCTGGAGGTCAGGTTGCCAAACTTTATCGTGATTCCAGTCTAGGAAACGTTGTGAATATTATAGTGACACGTTTGATTGTCCTCACTGAAGATCAGGTAAGAGCTGTTGTGCTAAGCTTTATACCTGTAAAATACAAAGCACACTATTGTATAATATAGAGTTCATTTAATTGTAGCTTGAAGTGGCTGCCTCTGAGTACAAAATCTATCATGTAATTTTTCACTACTTTAATCAAGATGAAGCAGTTCGAAGGAATATTCCTCGTGTATCATCTCAAAGATATCTGTTCTTACTTCAGGTGATTATTATTAGACCTTCGGGGATGTCAGTTTTATTTTTAGAACTGTATTTTGACTTTTTTTTCTGTATTGACATAATGATTATTAAAGTTGGAGCAGAAAGAATGATGGTTCAGTAATACACAGCTGAACTTGGGGTCAGATTTTACAGAAATAAAATTTGGCAAGAAGAGTTTATTCCTAGAAACCACTGCTTCTAATTATAGTCCCATTTTAGTTTTCAGAAGGCTTAACAACTGACCTTAGTAATTTGTTTGGAACATTTCTGGTATGCATGTTGTATTGCAGCCAAACTTGGAGATAAACCACCATGCAGACAAGTCCCTCGATAGCTTCTGTAAGTGGCAGAAATCCATTCTCTCCCACCAAAGTGATGGAAACACCATTCCAGAAAATGGGATTGCCCACCATGATAATGCGGTTCTTATTACTAGGTATGGTCATTATAAGTATTGTGTTTATTTTATTTCTTGTAGCTTTCTTGTTCTTAGCATATATATGTCTAGAGGCTAGTTGCAAAGTAATATAATTGGTAGGTAACTTCAAAAGGAGGAAAATTAATTGATGGCTTGTCTTAAATATATCAGATGGTTAAAGTTTAGATTAAGAATATGGAACATATAAGATCTGCAAATCACTTGCTTCTGCTGTTATTTTCACTTTATAATTGCCAATGCAAAGTATTACAGTAGAAAAGATTGATCCTATTGAACATTTCAAACTTTGATAATTGAAAAGAATTCATAAGATTGCAGAGAACAAAACAGAATTAAAAATGTTTTGTTAACCGTGTAAAGTGTTTTTTTAAGAATTTCAAGCCAGAACTTCAGCTAGTGTAATAGTATTTCTCTGAAAACAGGTTCTTGCAGATTCCGGCAATATGAGACTCTGCTTTTTAGCTGGTTTGATTTATTATGCTTAATTAAGATGAGAACTGATGATTTTAATAGGTAGTTTCAGAGCCTGCATATGTGCCCATTTGTTTGCTTCTATTTCACTGTTACTGTGATGAATTCAACAAAACCTGCACTGTAATCCTGTGATCCTGGTAAAGGCATTTGTGTCTGTCCCTTTGCAGTTAGGGGTAGGCAACTGTACTTTAATAGGAGATAAGTCTCGCTGTTGTTTAAGGGCACTATTTATTCTTTTCTGTTTTAAGTAGCAGCAGGTGCAGCAGCTCTAATTTGGATTAGGATCTTTTTTTATGATTTCTCCTTTCCAGGACAAATTCTGTACTGCTTTGTTTGTAACCTGTTTTGGAATCAGTGCATTCACTGCAGAAAAATTGAAATAATTATAAAAATAACGCATCTTTTGTATAATTTTGCATTAAAGTTGTGAAAGTTTCTTTTTTTTCCTGAGGGAGGTGATGTTTTTTGTTGGTTTTGTTTTGCATAATGAACAAATCTTTTTATTTTTGAGAGGAAATAGAAGCTAGTGAATCACTTGGAAGTATTTTGTATTCATATTTCAGATGTAATTGTTATGTATGGTCTTAAATAGTAAAAATCTGTGATAAAATGCTAGAGTGATTCAGAAAGATTCTAGATTTCAAGAAGTATATAAAAAAGATTAATACAAATAAATTTAATTAAATGAAAAATAAAATAGTTGCATTCTAAGGTCTTAATTTTTCACAAAGGCTTTTGTTTATGATCAGTTTTTTGCATATAAGTAATTCCTTCACTAGGACTCGTGAAACTGACTGTCTTTACAGCTTTGCTGCACATGAAACTTTTACTGGTATAATTTCGGCAAGTGAAAGAGTGTATTCCGTGGGTCAGTTGAAGCGCCTCAATATACATATGCATAAGTTGTATTGGCAACTCTGTATTTTTACTGCTATGGCTGACTAACCTGGCACTTTGTTGATGTTATTCTGGCGCTACAAATCATAGTTGTTTTCTGTCACAGTTGTACTTTAATATGTTTTATTACTGTATATTCTGTACTGGCTTCCCTGATGTGGTAGGATGTTCCCAGTGTAGTTATGAACAGTTCTGTGTTCCAGACAAAAGCTTAAGCTGGTGTTAACTCGCAGGCTTCTAACTGTAAAAGGAGCAAGTTTTGAGAGAACATGAGTAATACCTACTGAAAATAACTTCTTTTCATCAAAACCCTGTAAATACTGAGGACTTTTTTTTATTCTTCATTATGGGGGCTATAATTATCTAAGTATGTAACATGTGTATGCTGTCTTTTAAAAAGGATGTAAGAATTTTATAACTTCATAGTTGACTTCTAAGAAGTTTACACTTCTAAGTATATACCTATATTTTAAATCAACGAAGTACCTCAGTGTTGTGTCTGCAGGCTAGTAATAATTCCCTTTATAATAAAGTTCAGTTATATATGCTTTCACAACAAAATGCTGCTATTCATTTATATATATAATAATTATAATTCCTTAAAGTAATCGTAAGGGCTATACTAATCAATTTGAGTGGATAAATAAAGCTTTTACTGAAACTGCTAGCTATCCTGGTTCTTACTAATAAAATGAATCTGCTTATGTGAAGAATAGGTAGTTCTTTTTTGGGTTGGAATGAGTAAAGACAAATTTATATTCATATAAACGTGTACATCCACTAACTTTAATAATTCTAAATGAATTACTGAAATGGGGATATACTTGTTTTCATTCTGTTGCCTATCTTCCACTTGATAAACCAGATTTAAGGCATTATATGTGAAAGAGAAGGATACAGCCATGGTTCTTTAAATTCATGAGGTACTGGAGAGGTCTTTAATAACAAAGTCTATCCAAAGGAATTTGAGCCTATACTACCAAACATTAGGATACTTTTTAGCCGCTCCAATAGTATTTTGAAAGCAGTTTCCTGGATCTGTCCCACTGATGCTGCTCTGCTTTGTATGAAGTAATTATATTTTTATTGACTTTGACACTGGAATCAATTTTTGCTCATTGTGTGTACTTCTATTTTATGGAAAGTAGGAAAGTTTCGGTTCAACATTATGAATAGTTTTGTGTTGATTAAAACCAGATTTTTCAGTAAGTAATTTGATGTATTTGAAAATATTACGTAGTCCTAGTTAAGTATTTAAGTTTGCAACTACAACAGTCTTTATCTGAAATGTGGGGCAAAGGTTTTAAGAAAATGAGTCATTATCTTCAACCACATAAAAGAAGAGAACTCATCAGCTTTTCTTTGCACTTCCTCCGTGTTGCTTTCAAAGATGACATGGTCTGATCTGGGAAAAACAGTATTAAGGCTGCTCATTCCCTAAGGATGTCAGCTTGACCAATGCAGACAGTTTGTATCGTAAACAAGCTGTATGCTAAAACCAGGTAGCCTCACTGGAGTGGAGGTATGCCAAACTGATTTCATAAGTCCCGTGGAGGCGTTGCCATGCCTACTAAGCCACCAGTCTTTGGACGAGAGACTGCCTGTGTTTGGTGTGCCTGCCATGGTGCTGCAGCCACCCAGTCTGCAGGGTGCATATTTTACTAAGTGCGTAGGGAATTGCAGAAAGCTTATTTGCTAATTAAAAATAATGCAGACCAGAGATTGGTCTAAGTAAGACCTTATATTGTGTATCACCTACATTTTTCCCGTAAGAGAATATATTTAAGTCGCAGACGTCAGTGTTTTATCCTGAAATTGTCCAAGTTGGGTTCTTGGAGGCAGGTGAAAGTGAAATACTAAGCAGACAGACGTGGAAGTATGAGGTTGATTAATGGCGTAATGCTGTTAAGACAATGTCACCTTTTTTTGTGAAGATTTTAGATAAACCTGGTGAATCCTTAAAATTATTTTGTACTACAAAATAATAAAAATAGGAGAAAAACTTGTATGGATCTCTAATCTCAAACCCTTTGGTAAAAAGAAAAGCTCGTGCATTTGGTTCCTGAATTCCTTCACCATTATGTGATACTCTTGCTTTTTAGCACAATGTTTGATTGTCAGATAATTAATTTTAAAAGCCATTGTAAATTTTGAGGCTTGTGCATCCCACCCCAGTGTAGAATTATCAATTTACCTTTTTGAAGTTAGTTCTTATTTGGTGATTTGGTTTTTTTAATCTTCCTTGGTAGGCTGCTTCCTCTTTTTGTGTCTTCAGAAACTCTTTAAGAAATAGGGTCTCCACAGATTACAAATCCATAGAACTTAAGAGCTACAGTGCACAAGTATTATTTTGTTTTTACTTATATTTTAAACAAAGCTCCCCTTCCATTTCAATCAACTGCTTCCTTCTCTTGATCTTAAAGATCATAAAGTAGGAATTGTGGTATTCCTTAGCAATACCTCTGTTAACTATATATTATGAACAGAACTATTCCTGTGTACCTGCACAGAATGGTAAGGGCCAGGGGGTTGGATTCTAGGTTACACTTTGTAACAGGATTGAGAAAGTGAAAAATTTTTAAAAATGCCTTTTGTTTTTCTTTTAGACTGTAGGAGTTCTCTAGTGCTACATTTCTCCATAGCTCAAGAGGGTTGGTTTGATTTGTCTAGGTACTAAAAAGTTGTTTATCCAAAGGATGTGTGACTGACTTTCTAAACTTTGCAGCAATAGAGTGTTTTGCTGCTGAGAGGAAGATTACTTTGCTTCCTGATGTGTTAGTAGATCAAGTAAAAAGGCATACCAGACAGGCCATAGAAAGGAAGGTTTCAGGGGCAAGTTGAGGTGTGTATCTTTAAACGGACAGAATCTGGTCTTTGAGATGCAGTCGTTTTAAACAGAGAAACATTTGAAACTTCACTCACTTAAGGAGACAGTACTTCTCAAAAATTGTTGAATGAAATGTCATCTACTGTTGGTAATTCACAGACCAGGAGTTTATTTTGCGTTTTAAGAGGAATACAAATTCACCGTGCTTGACAAAAGCATTAAGATCTCTTTGCAGCTAGGGTGCTTTTATGGGAACATTCCTTGCAAAACACTTAACTAGAATTAATTTTAAGACTGTAAACCTGTGTGGTTTTATGTAGACCTTCTGAAATTCTTAACTTAAAATACCTTGAAATACAAAAATCTTTTACTTGGATTGAAATCCACTTAAGTTCACAAATGGTTTACTGCTTTAGCAACAATTAATTCCACAGCCCCACTGAACTGACTGTTGGAAGAAACCTTATTTGATTGAATAAAGAATCAGAGCCGTAAGATGTTTTTACTGATTAAGTCAAATACATCTGGATTTGCCGGTTGTACTGATGAGAGTAAAAATGTTCAGTACCATGGATGGTATATTTTTTGTATTTGTCTGGGTCTTAAGTGGATTTGTATACATTAGTACTGTGAGACAGTGAATGAGCTCTCTCTTAATAGACACTTGTATTTTTGCCAGATACCACTGTACTTGTAACTCATTAAGTAGGTGTATTGCTAAGCAGTGTGGTATGGCTGTTGTTAGCATTAACATCAGTATTAGTATATGGCATTTCTCTAGCAACACTATTGAAGCCCATATGGGGAGCATTAGCATTGTTACACAGTTGGTGGTTTTTTCAAGTCTTTCAAGGCGAGAATTTTACAGAGCTGGTTTATGTTTATTGTATATGTATAAGATTAATTTCACAATGCTTCAGTCGGTTGGTTCCTCATTCATGTGCCATTATGGGTAAAGTGCCCTTACGGGCACTTTCATTTGTCTGTGAGATGGCCAGTGCTGCCAGTTTTTCTTAGGGGCCAGAAAGTATATTTAAATGGAAGCAATTCTAAACTCATGTAAGTCTTGTGGTTCATAATCTAAGAACAGAAATGTGTCTGACACTGCTGTAGATACTCAAGAGGAACAAAACGTTTCTTGTTTCATTTTGCATACCTGTGTAGAGCTGACCACAATCATGCCTTTCATTTTTTAAATAACATAAAGAGTTTTTAGGCAGCCAGGGATGGTTTTGTAGTTGCATTGTCCAGATAGCAGTCCTAAAAGGAAATTTGTTTAGTGGACATTGTTGCCCTTTTCCATGTCAGTTGCCTATAGGTTAGTAATTTATTTATAGGTTAGTAATTTATTCTGTAGTAGTAAGTGACATTCCCACATCAGGTTCTGTACTAGTTAAGGCATTTGGTAGTGAGGTGAGGCCAACCAGCCAGGACTCTGCACATTCCTTTGCTCCTGCAGGTCCAAGATTGTTATGCTTCTTTTCTCAGGCATTTTTCCACTTTTCTTCTGGGCTTCTTAACTTCTTGCAAAGATTCCTCTTTTATACAAGGCATTCTTATCCTGCTCCGTGAGCACAGTTTCCTAGCTTTGTCCAATAAATCTATAGATCCAAAGCATTTCGGTTCTCATGAAGTCTTGTCTCCGATCCTCATCCTGTGGCTAATAATTCCTCTGTTAGTAAGAAGAGCTCCAATTTCAAGCAGTAATTCTGTGTCTTGTTTCTTACTTACTTCACTCTGGAGTCCATTGAGCAGTTTTCACCCTTGTTCATTGTGTAGCCTATTAGCTTGTTCTCCTGGAGTTCCTTGAGATGAATTTAAGCCCCTGACAGGAGACTGTGTTTCCTTATATGGTTTTTGTGCAAAAACTGTAACAGTGTGCATTGACTTAGTTTTCTTGTGACCACATGTGTAAGATTACTTCACTGAGGGAGGGGTTTGAAAAGCTGAGAGGCATGGATTACCCTTAGGGTCTGTCTCCTTAGATATATAAAGTATAAAGAGCCAGCTTTCCAAATAATAGCACTAAATTCCCATTTGTCTTTGTTTTCAGGGAATTGAAGGAGTCTAAGAGGAAAAAATGTATCTGCATATTCAACATGATGTATTTGGAAAAAAAAACCCGAACAGAATTGAAATGTACTAGGGCTCTGCTCAGCAGACTGAGGAAAGTGAGGCATTTTACTTTGTGTACGGTGCTTCACACTGGAATATTTATACCAGGGTTTCTATACAGGATGTATTCCTTACACTCCTTGTTAGAGACCTGCTACTGACCACTTGAATCAGTCATGTTGCTAGATATGGCAGCACTGTCATAGCTTTTATAGTCTTTCTTGTGTGTCAAAACCATGTTTGGGGTCTTTGCTATCTGCTGAGGCATACTCTTTGGAATGATGACCCTAAGACTGACAAAAGAGTAATTGTGACTGAGACATGCAGCATAACAACTGTGAGCCATTACAGCAATACATGATCCATGTATAGATGATTCACTTCAGATAAATCTGGGTGAATAGCCATGTTCCAAGATTGCAAGTGCTGTGAGGGGTGGAAAACCTATTCAGTGAAGAATTTCAGTGAAGAATTCTCTGTTATCCGTTTTGTGTATGTCTTTTTGTGAGGTAAGAGTCTGTAGGCTGTGACATGATAGAAATCAATAGATAACACAGGCAACAGAAGAAAACAGGAAGTAGTTTGGAATTAATAAAATCCCTTGGCATATTATGTAATTCCCATTTCTGTGACAGTTATAATCTTGTTGGGTAGGTTTTTTTATTCCCCACTTCAAGTTAGCAGAATAAGGTTGGAAATATTGTTTGGGTGTCCACTCTTGGCTGAGAATTTTTTTTATGAGTGTTTTTTGGTTTGAGGGGTTTTTTTTTTTTTTGAGGGGTAGATTAGGGTAAATTTTATCTTTAAGCTTCATTCCTTTAAACTTTATTCCAATTTTGTAGCTGAAAGGAATCCAGTAGACTCTGTGAGGTTTGAGAGAACTCATGTGGAATGATAAAGTAGCTAGAATATGAATCTGAATAACTGCTTATTGCATGGCAAATGTCAACCAGCAGGTTATTTGCAGCTAATTAACAAGCACAATGTGTGAGTGGAATGTTTTCTAATCAATAAAAAGGCTGTTTTTTTAAATTTCTGATGTCGTTAGTTGACTCTTAGTGTACAGCTGGTTAGTTACAAGATGTGTATACTGATTTAATTTATAAAATTTGAGTCTGTGAGGGTGAAAGGAAGGAAAAGGTGTATGGTATACCCAGAGTTTGCCTAACCCGTTCCAGATGGACAAAATGTGTTCAAAATGTGCTTTATTTAATACCAAATCCAGAAGAGTGACCAATGTCATGGAATAAAGCTCAGAATTTCGTGCTCTGACTTGAAGTCTGAAAGCTCTTTTCTTTTTAATATTTTTTCGTTAGATTGATTAAAATAAATGATACTGAATAAAAAGACTGAATAAAAATAATGTTCTCCTCTCTCAGCTGAAGACAGAAATTTTGAGTGTAGTCCCACAAACTTATCTTAAGATGTGCTCACTGAGGGGAGCTGGTTACACACCTGATCTTCTGGATTTGAAAATTTGAGATTATCTACCAGCACACAGGATGAGCAATGCAACTCATAACTGCTCCAGTTGAGGTCTTCCTATAAATGTGGAAACGAAACTTTTGGCAATTAAAAATGCATCAGGATAAATCTATAAAATGCCAAACTACATATGCTGTTGAGAGTAATGGTATGTTAATGTCTTCTGTAATTTACAAATAAATGTTACCATTTGTACACTAGACTTACTAGAGAAAGAAAAAAATCCAGTGAAAAATACTTTTTTTCTCCAGGCATTCACCTTCTGAGTTGCACAAAGGGTCATAAAACCATTCAAATTATAGTTTTTCCAGGAAATGTTTGGTGGTAATAGTTTGGGATATCTGCTAGAACACTCAGTTAATGCTTGGCCAGATATCTGACAGAGGGCTTTCCAGCAGTTTGAAATGTTGTATTTTGCTTCCTTTTTTTAAATAAAGTACATACACTTGTTTAAAAACCTCTCATTTTTAAGTTTTCTTCATAGTGTAAGTAGAATGCTTACCTTCTTCTATGTTTTTCCCTTCTCTTGCTTGAGTATAATATTGGGGCTGTTACTTTTTTCATAACCTACAATGACTGGCAGAATAATACATTTGTTAGTGAGTATTTTGTTTCTCATTCTTAGCAATCCAGAAAAACATATTAGGCCAGTTTATTTGCTGGATTTTCACCAATTTTGGATTTTTTTCTGTGATCTGTTGCATAAATTCTGTCTCTTGCCACACATGAATATATATGTACTACATTTTCATGTTTTCTTAAACATTTTAAACATGAGTCTGGACTATTTAGCTCAGCTTTACAGCTACCTTTTATTAGATTGGTTATGTATAAGAGTACATTAAAAATGTGGTTTTAATTACGACACTGGTTGTAAATTCATTCTTTTAGTGGCAACCTCATATCTATTTAATTTTAGTATCCACTATTCTGTAGTTTCTGATAATTTACATCAATCTTTCCTAATGAAGGACATGATTCTTTATGCTTTGAGGTCAATTGCAGCATGCCCATTATTTCTGTAGGATCTGGATAAGATTTCAATTTGAGTTCACATGGCTGGTTCATTTTAATTATGCAAATAGTGAAGTAAAACCTAAACCGAGCACTGCTCCATGCTACTTAAAACTTTCTGAAAAATGTTGTAATGGAATAATGAAGTAATGTGCATAAGTGTCTTAAACATTTTTAAATCAGGTGTGGTTTTCTCTGAAGAGTTACCCATTTCTGTATTAAATTCATGGCTTTTATAAACTACCTAACTAATTTTTAAGTACATTCAATGTGTTAAGTGTGCTCTCCAAAGTGATTAGCACTACTTAGAGTGGTTTTTTTGGTGATTTTTTTTCTCCCTGCTTGCTTGCTTGCTCTCTGTGAAATCACAGCAAAGAAGTGACACTTGAAGGGAAGTGTCTGGAAATTTTCCAGTCAAAGAGCAGGTGTGAATAGGCAGAAGCAGAGGATATTACAGAATCATTTCAAGTAGAGAAATAAATTGTAGTTCATGTCTGCAGTTGTAACTGTTCTGTGTCACTTTCATAATGTATGATGAAATATAACTTTAATAGCTGTTAAAATTCTGACAGAACTGGATGGTGGAAGTAAAGTAAAAATCTGTAATTAAAATTCCACACTTGAATATTTTGTAATTGCCATGCTAGACTAATCACATGTGCAGGGTTAATTGGTACTGAAGCTGATTTTGAAATCAGATCTGCTAAACAAGAGATAAATTTTTTTCATTAAACTCTAATGAAATCAAACTCTTTTGCTTTCAGCTCAAATACAAATATTTTAATGAATGAGGAATTTGATAGACAAAATAAGAAACCACATTTGTTTACATGTGGTATATTCAGAGTTAAATTACTGCCTGTGTTGCATTCTCGATTATTTCCTTAACTGACACTTCTGCTTTTCTAAAGATACATGTTTTACAGTCATTACTGTATGAAGTAAGTGTAAGACATGTGTTGTGCAGTCTGTGTTTTATAAAGTTAACTCTGGAAAATATGGTTGCTGGAATGTAAAGACTGAGATAACACTGAGAACTAACTGAAATTCTGGTCAAACCCTTTATTTTGTCACAGCCTGTAAAAGAGTAGTGGTCTGGCAAACTGTAAAGCATTAAATGTGCAATTGTAAGCACATATAATCACTAGCAAGTCTTATGTAGATTTGCTCTTTCATACACTATATTCCAGTTCCTCCTACAATTATTTTTTCTGATCTCTTTTATTGCTACCACACTGACCTATTATCAGCAGGTGAAATTGTGTCAGTGGGAGTATTCCAAATGAGAATATAAATTTCTGGTTTTTTATGCTTTAATTCTTACTTACTTCTAGATTTGTAAATCTTTGAACTTCTGATTTCTAGTCTTTACTAGCTGTATGTCTTCTCATCAATCTAATACAGGCCAGCAGTAACATTATCAACACTGGGAATAAAAAAATCTCTTCTAATACTGCATAATCAAATGTCATTCTTAGATCACTAGTCATTCATCAAACATCCAAACATGCACTTATGCAAAATTCTAGATACTCCTATTAATATACATTATATATAGAATTTCAAATCTGTATTGAAGCAACCCATGACACCTGCTCTACTGCGGGCTGATGGGGTCCATCTGTCAGAGTGGGAGAGGGGCATCTTCAGTCATAGGCTTGCACAGCTGGTGAAGAGGGGTTTAGACAGAAGTTGCTGGAGGAAAGAAACTTCAATTCGTTCCACTCCTACCAGTTTGATCCCAGGGCCAGCAAGAGATGCCCAGAGCTTGGAGAGAGATCACAGGTCAGCAGCAGAGCACCTGAAGAACAGCACAAAGGAATTCCAGCTGGTCAAGCCAGTAAGTTGGCTTCATCCTTCATCAAGGACCCTTTTAAGTACCTCTGTGCTAATGCATGTAGCATGGAGAATAAATAAAATGGAGTTTGAAACCTGCGCATGCCTGCAGGGCTATGGCCTTACCAGTCACAGAGATGTGGGCTGACTCCTATGACTGAGAGTTGGAATGGAAGGATAGAGGCTGTTTAAAAAAAACAGGCAGAGAAGACAAGCAGAGGGTGTTGCCTGCTATGTCAGTGACCAGTTGGAGTGCATGGAGCTCTGCCTGATAACCAATGGAGAGCCAACTGCAAGCTTACAGATCAGGATTAAAGGGAGGGCAGGTGACATTATAGAGGGGGTCTGAACAGGAAGACCAAGTGGATAAGGTCCTCTGTAGACAGATAGGAGCAGCTTCATGTTCCCGAGCACTAGTCCTCATGGAGGCTTCAGCCACTCAGCTGTTGAAGGGACAACACAGTGGTAGAGTACTGTGGGATAAAGACTTGCACAGGGAAGAGGGACCCAAGAAATCTGCTTAATATGCCAGGGTTATCTCCTCCAGGTCGGAAGCAATGCATCCTAACAAAGAAGAAGTCAGGCAGAAGTGCCAGGAGCCTTTCAAGGATGAACAAGGGGTTCCTGGACAAATTCAGGCACAAAACTTAAACCTGCAGAGGGTGGAAGCAGGGAAAAGTAGCCTGGGAGGAATACAGAGAGATTGTGTGAGCAGCCAGGGATCAGATTAGGAAAGCTAAAGCTCTGATAGAATTAAATTGCTGAGGGCTGTCAAGGGCAACAAGAGAAATTTCTCTCAGTAGGTCAGTGATGAAAGGAAAACTAGGGAAAATGTGGGTGCTCTCCAGAAGGAAGCAGGAGACCTGGTTACCTGGGACATGGAGATGGCCAAAGTACTTAATTACTTTTTTTCCTCAGTCTTCACCAGCAAGTCCTCCAGCCACACTGCCTGAATTGTAGAAGGCAAAGGCAAGAACTGGGAGAATGTAGAATCATTGGCTGTAGGGGAAGATCAGGTTTGAGACCGTCTAAGGAACCTGAAGGTGCATGAGTCCATGGGTCTGAGGGAACTGGTGGAGAAAGTGGCTAAGCCACTATTCGTCATATTTTTGAAGTCATGACAGTCCGGTGAAGTTCCAGTGACTGAAAAGGGGAAACATAACCCCCATTACTAAAAAAGGAGAAAGAAAAGATCTGCAGAACTACAGGCTAATCAGTCTCACCTCTGTGCTCAGTAACGTCATTGATCAAATGCCTCTGGAAACTGTGCTGAGGCACATGGAAAATAAGGAGGTCATTGGTGACAGTCAGCATGACTTCACCAAGGGCGAATCGTGCCGGACCAATTTGGTGGCCTTCTATGACTGAGTTATAGTTTTGGTGGATAAGGGAAGAGTGACTGATGTTATCTACCTGGACTTCTGCAAAGCATTTGATCCTGTCCCACACGACATCATCATCTCTAAACTGGGGAGACGTGGATTTGATGGATGGACTACCCAGTGGATAAGGAATTGTCTGGGTGGTTGCACTCAAAGAGATGCAGTCAACAACTCAATGTTCACATGAAGATCAGTGACGAGTGGCATTCTTCAGGGGTCGATACTGGGACTGGCAAATTTTAACTTCTCTGTTGGTGACATGGACAGTGGGATTGAGCACACCTCAGCAAGTCCACTGACAGCATCAGGCTGTGTGGGGCAGTGACACACTGCAGGGAGGGATGGCATCCAGAGGGGCCTGGACAGGCTTGAGAGATGGGCCAGTGCAAACCTCATGGAAGTCAACAAAGGCAAGTACAATATCCTATATCTGGGTCAGGGCCATCCCAAACATGTGTACAGGCTGAATGGACAACGAATTGAGAGCAGCCCTGCAGAAGGGGTCTTGGGGCATCAGCAGATGAGAAGCTGAACATGACCTATCCATGTGCATTTGCAGCCCAGAAAGCCAATTTTATCCTGGGCTGCATCCAAAGGAGTGTGGCCAGCAGGGCGAAGAGGTGATTGTCCCCCTCTACTCTCATGAGACCCCACCTGTAGTCCTGCATCCAGCTCTGGGGCCCCCAACATAAGGACGATGTGGACCACTTGAATTAGGTCCAGAGGAGGGCCACAAAGGAAATCAGAGGGCTGGAGCACCATTAGGCTGAGGGAGCTGGAGCTGTTTAGTTTGGAGAAGAGGAGTCTCAGGGGGATTGCATGGCTCTCTACAACTACATGAAAGGAGGTTGTAGTGGAGTGGGGGCCAATCTCTTCTGGCAAGTCTCAAGCAAAAGGACAGGAGGGAATGGTCTCAAGTTGTGCTGGAGGAGGTTCAGATTAGATATTAGACGATATTTTTTCACTGCAAGTGTGGAATAAGCATTAGAATAAGTTGCCCAGGGAGGTAGTAGAGTCACCATTTCTGGAAATGGTCCATGTGTGACACTAAGGCATATGGTTTGGAGGTGATAATGGTCGTACTGGGTTTGTGGTTGCACAGATGATCTTGAAGGTCTCTTTCAGCCTTGATTATTCTGTGATTCTCTAAACTGAAAGAGGGTAGTTACAGGAACCAGCAGTGTGACCTGGCAGCCAGGAGGGCCACCTGTGTCCTGGGGGACATCAGGCACAGCATTGCCACCCAGGCAAGGGAGGGGATTGTCCCACTCTGCTCTGCACTGGGGCAGCCTCATCTCAAGTTGATGGGGGCAGTTTTGAGCAACACAATGTAAGAAAGATATTAAACTATTACAGAGAGCCTAAAGGGTGCCTTAAAGATGGTGAAAGATATAGAGGAAAAGCCATATGAAGAGCAGCTGAGGTCACTTGGTCTGGAGAAGAGGAGACTGAGGCGATACCTTATCAAGGTCTACAGCTTCCTCAGAGGGGGAGACAGAGGGGTTGACACTGATCTCTCCTCTCTAATGACCAGTGACAGGAGCTGAAAAATGGCATTATAGAGGAGGTTTAGATTGGATATTAGAAAAAGTTTCTTCACCCAGAGTGTGGTTGGGCACTGGAACAGGTTCCCCAGGGAACCTGTGCTATGATCACAGCACCAAGCTTGACAGAGCTCAGGAAGTGTTTGGACAATGCTCTCAGGCACATGGTGTGTTTATTGGGTGTCCTGTGCAGAGCCTGGAGTTGGACTTGATGATCCTTACCGATCCCATCCAACTCATGATATTCTATGGTTTAAATTAGTTATTAGAAAGAAATTCTTCACTACATGGGTGCTGAGGCACTGGAACAGGTTCCTCAGAAAAGTTGTGAATGCCTCATACCTGAAAGTGTTCAAGGCTAGGTTGGATGGAGCTTTGAGCATCTGGTCCAGTGGAAGGTGTCCCTGGCGATGGCGGGGTTATTGGAAATAGGTACTCTGTAAGGTCTATGATCCTCTGAACACTATGGAGACAGCCCAAAGTTGTTCGGTGTGCATTGCCAAGGCTTACCACTATATATATATATGGTAGTGGTACCTCAAGCTAATACATTTAATCAACAATTTGAATTTTTTTTTTAATGTATGTGCAGTTATCTTCATTTCAGTAATGACTGATCACTTCATTAATAGGCAACAGTTATATTCAAGCAATTTAGAATGGTTTCACGAGTCAAAATGTTAGTTTCTCAACAGTGATGGGTATTCTAACATTTGATGCTTTGGCACTGAATTATGTGTAGGTCCTTTGTACTGAATGTTTCATGTACTTTTGCTCTGTTGCATTTTATAATTATTTTTTATCAATAGAGAAGTGGACTTCAGTTACGGATGCTGTTGAACTAGACTTGGAACAGTGGTCAAGATCAGTTTCAACTATCACAAATAGGAAAGTACTGCTTTATATGAAAAATGCTTTTACGCTCAAGGAGCTTTTTATATTTAGATTTTGCATATTAAGTATAAACTTGATGCCTTATATAAGTGGAACAAATACTAAAATGAGTAGGGTTGTGCATGTTTTATTTTAGCACTTATTTTCATACATAGTTAGGATGGTAAATTCCAGCAATGTGGTAATTAACAATAGAAAATATTAGACCTAGTACAGGGAACCCTTGGGTGATGTTGATCCAAACTGCCATGAAGGTGTTGCTGATTATTTGACTTGCGAAATTGACCCAACAATCACTAATTTTTCAGCATATATTGCAATGGTAATTTTCTCATTCTAGTTTTATGTGAGAATTGTTTCTCTTTCTCTATGATTTGTGGACCCAAGCCTAAAACCATGATTAAAAATGATCTTGGATGGGTTTTAAGTACCTGATTTGTATCTTTAGAGTAATTCCTCAAGTATGCTGTACTTACTTTTGTATACAAAGTAAGTAATCTGCAAAGACCAGTCTCAACCAGCTGAAAACCAAAGAACTTTTTTGTCACCTTTGCGTCTCTCTTCTCATCTACTTTCATCATGCATGGTGAAAGTATTCTTTAATTTTGACTAGAAGTCTTTCTTTACGTTCTCTATTTATTCTTTATTATTCTCTATTTTTTCTCTATTTTGGACTAGATTATCACTCTTAAGTCCCTTCAAACTGAAATACACCTTTCTTAATGGTTTATAGAAGCTTTTACTTGAAACTTATTCAGGCGAGCACTGAATATATAAAGTGTTTTAGTGTGGAAGGGTGTAGTGGTGAACTTGCATTCTTTCAGAGAAAGGAGAGGTATTCATTTTTAGTATGTATTTTCCTGAAGATTAAAATTTCCTTTAATAATCTTTATACCACAGTATGATTATTTTGGTGGCAGCACAGTGCAGTGAAATATACTGCGTTCTAGCTGCAGCAAAATCATTATTTGTTACATGCAGCAGTTTTATTTCAATAAATTAGATACTTCTATTTATGTGTAATGGATAAATTACAATTGTTCTGACCATTAGAAAAATCAAAAATATATTAAAACGTTTAGCTGTTAGATATCAGACACACAGATGCAGTGTGGCTGCTTTGGCTGTAAAAGAAGATTTTAATCTTCCTCAGCCTCATCCAAAAGGCCTTTCTGCCATCAGAATAATACATAATTATATAATTATAATATATAATTTTATTATCCTTTTTGACCTCTATACATTTAACTTCTCTTTAAGTGTTTCTGTTTAGTGAGTTATCAGGAAGAGTATTTACTATGGCTGCGGTCCTGTATTTTGATCTATAAGTCAAACTCTAATACTAATGCCAAGTGCCTTAAATATTAACTTGGCTCTGCACAGTTATATATATCTAAAAACTAACTCTGCATGAGTATATCACAGTGAAGGATTTAGGCCGTTTGGAGGGCAGAGTACTTTCTTCTTGCTTATAGGTGATAACAACTAGATTTAGTGTATGGAAGGGAGGGGGAGGAACACAAGAACATTTTGTGTGTGTGCATGTGTGGGGAATGACACCAAAACCACTTTTTTCTTCCACACTTCAAAGCCAACACAACCATGCAGATTCCTCAGCCTGAATCACCAAAGTGTCACTCTTTAAACAAAATGTAGTACTCAGGACATTTTTTTACAATGTCATAGTGTTATTTTTAAAAAGCATTTCTCCCAACCTCACATGCTTTTTTTTGACCCTGCCACACTGAAGTTGTGACTTGAGTTCAAGTTATATGACTTCTGTAGAACTAGGAAAGAAATTAAAATGTTAATGGTATTTTCTTTAAGTCTGAAAAATTATTTCTGCTATTTCAGTGACGGTATTTCACTATGTGCTTTCTTTTGTTAGAGGTCACTGTTCATGACCTACTTGTATCTTGCAAATAGTGTATGCCATAAGCTGTTTTGCCATCCTTGAGATTCAGATGCATCCTTTGCTCCCTTGTTGTGTGTTAGAGAGTCTTCTCCCATACAAATTTTAAATCACTTGTTCCCCAAGTGTTTGATGCAGCTGTATGGAAGTATTTTCTGTGAGGTAGTCTGGAGCAATGTTTTGTGGGACTGGTGATACAGATGTGTTTTAGTGTCCTGTTTCTAAAATCACCTCATCTGTAGAAATAGAATTGCTCTATTGTTAAACAGTTATTTGGAATAGTACACCCATAGCAGTGTAAAATAAATGTGTACTTTGGAAATATTTTTTTTTAAGGTCCAGAGACAATAGATACATAATAAAAACTCACAAAACTGAAGGGTTCATTAAGGTCCTTTGGCTAAGAGTTTAGTTCCTGTGCTACTCTGTAGTCTTGTGGAAGATTTGGCAGTGAGAAGTCATGCTCAACTGTGAAGGACTTTCCTCATTTAAAATTCTTTTCATTTCCATAGGGTATTTCATTCAGGAATTTCAACCTTTCTGTTGCTAGATCATTGTCTTCAGCTTTGGAAGTACTGGTGTCCCATGATTCCACGTAGTTGGAAATATGCAGCCTGTAAAGTCTGTTCAGAGGCTCAGAGGAAAAATTTTTTATACTTAGTAAGACAATGTACAGTCCTCAGTGTGTGAACCTTCTTCCTATGAGTGCATGAATTTTGGATTTTGGACACACTGTTAAATGTATTTGATATTTGTAAATGACAAGCATATGATGGAATTTATCAGTGTGTGTCTTCAGAGACAAGACACTTGGATAATCAGTCTGAGTGGAGCTATTTCCCTAAGTTATCTTTTAGCTTTACTATTTCAGTATGTGTAGTTTCTTCTAGCTCACAATAAAATTCTTTGTTTCTGGAATTGCTGTTTTAATTTTGCCAAATACTGTGATTTTTGTAGGCAAATTACTGTGTGAGATGCTAGATTAAAAACTGGATAAAAAATTAAAGAAAAGAGTATAATAAAAAAGGAAAGATTTTGTGTCTGGTAACACAATATCAAAAATACATATATATGTAAGTGGCAGTTTAGTGTAGTATTTTGAATAAAGGGGATTATAAAGACACAACAGAAAAAAGACCATGACTATCTCATACATTTGAGGAAATTTCAAACATTACCCCTTCTCCTATCACAACAAGCTCTTGTAAAAATTCTCTCTCCAGCTTTCTTGTAAACTCCCTTTAGGTACTGGAGGGCTGCCATAAAGTGTTCCCAAAGCCTCTTCTTCTCCAGGCTGAACAATCCCACTCTCTCAGTCTGTCCTCCCAGGAGAGGTGCTTCAGCTGTCTGATCATTTCTCCTCTGGACTCGCTCCAACAGGTCCATGTCCTTCCTGTGCTGGGACCCCAGAGCTGGGTGCAGCACTGCAGGTGGGGTCTTACCAGAGCAGAGCAGAGGGGCAGAATCCCCTCCCTGGCCCTGCTGGCCGCGCTGCTTTGGATACAGCCCAGGATGTGGTTGATCTTCTGGGCTGTGAGTGCACACTGCTGTCTCATGTTCAGCTTTTCATTCACCAGCATCCCCAAGTGCTTGTCAGGGCTACTCAATTCATTCTTCACCCAGCCTGTATTTGTTCTTGGCATTGCCCCAACCCATATGTCTAAGACCTCCCCTCTCATTAACAGCAGTCTGTCTCGTCTCCTTTTAATTGCCCTAGGTTGAGACAGGCTATCTTCTTCCAAAAGGCCAAACTTCCCTTCTCTTACCCTGCTATGTATTTGTTGTAATGTCTTTTGCATAATTGGTGTGGAGAGTTTGACTTCTATATGACTAAACTTACTAAAACCAACCAAACTTCTTCAGTGCTATGTGCCTTTAGAGCTGAAAGATTTGGAATAACAGTAATTTAGTTAAAACTACCAAATGGGTGATGGTCTGCTAAGGAAGACCTTGCCTTACATTTCAGAACTCATTCTACCAGGCATGCTGTGGTAGCTCTGTTGAAAAATATTTCCATGCCTGGCATGGACTGCAAGATGAGGATTGGGGTAGCAAAGTGCTTCCCACTGTAAGTGAAATGCAAGTTCGTGATCAGCTGAAGAACCTGAACATACTTAAATCTATAGGACTTGATGACAGGCATTTCAGAGTCCTGAGAGAGTTGGCCAGTCATGCCAGTCAGGTGAAGTACCTGGTGAGTGGAAAAAAGTCCCTCTTGACCAATGTCCTTTTACAAGGGAGTGCCTACATGACTGCACAAGGGAAGAGCTACAGGTGTCATTTATCTGGACTCTGTAAAGCCTTTGACATGGTCCCTTACAACCTCCTTCTCTCTAAATTGGAGAGAGATGGATTTGATGGGTGTACTGTTCAGTGGATAAGGAATTGGTTGGATGGTTACATCCAGAGGAGAGTGGTCAACGGCTCAGTGTTCCGATGGACATCAGTTGCAAATTATGCCCCTCAAGGGTCCATATTGGTACCACTGTTATTTAATGTCTTCAAGTATGACATGGACAAAGAGATCGAATGCACCCGCAGCAAATTTGCAGATGACCCCAAGCTGAGTGGTGAGGTTGACACACCTGAAGGATGGGATGCCATCTACAGGGACCTGGACAAGCTTTAAAAGTGAACCCACGTGAACATCAGAAGATCCAACAAGGCCAATTGTAAGGTGCTGCACCTGGGTCACAGCAACCCCTGGTATCAACACAGGCTGGGAGATGAAGGGATTGAGAGCAGCCCTGCCAAGACTGACTTGGGGCTGGATGAAAAGCTGGACATGACCCAGCAATGTGCACTTGGATTCCAGAAAGCCAAATGTGGCCTGGGTTGCATCAAAAAGATGTGGGCAGCAGGGTTACGGAAGTGATTCTGCTGCTCTGCTCTGCTCTTTGAGATCCCATAGTATTGCATCCAGCTCTGAGGTCCTCAGCACAAGAAGGACAGGAGTGAGTCTAGAGACAGACTAGGAAGACGACTGAAGAGGAATATAAAACCTCTCCTATGAGGAAAGGCTGAGAGGTTGTTTATCCTGTATAGGCAATGCCCCAGTCAGACTTCATTGCATCCTTCTAGTAGCTGAAAGGAGACTACATGAGAGCTGGAGAGGGACTTTTTACAAGAGCATGTAGTGATAGGGCAAGAGGGAATAGTTTTAAAACGAAAGAGGGTAGATTTAGGTTAGATACATGGAAGAAAGTCTTTACTGTGGTGAGGCACTGGGAACAGGTTGCACAGAGATGTATCTGATGCCCCACCCTGGAGATGTTCAAGGCCAGCTGGGACCCTAAACAATCTGGTCTCGTGTAAGAGGTTCCTGCTGAGGGTTGTGGGGTTGGAACTAGATGATTTTTAAGGTGCCCTCCAATCCAAATCATTCTATGGTCTGTAACACAGGGATAAGTGTTAACTGTGAACACCAGGCGATTGCTTGGGATGGATGTGGCTCTGAGTAGAGACACACAGTTGTTTTTGCCCTGGATCCCAGGAACAGTCTCCAGAAACTCAGTGCTACATTGCAGTCCTCCAAAGCAAAGATGATATGTATTGACTACAAGAAGGAAGCAAAATTACTACTGGTATCTACTGTGCATCAGAATTTACTGTGATGCACCATGTTTTCCCAGCCTGCCTTCCTAAGTCTTCACAACCTTGATTTTGAAAATTAGGGGAAATTGTCTGAGTGTGTGGAGCAGGGGAAATCATACCAAGTCAGTACAAACCAGAAAGAGAATGGCTGCCTGTCAATACTAGGGCAAAAAAAGAAGTCTGTAATCATATTGGTAGTAGTATTTTTATGAGAATGTGCATTTGGATAAAGTATCTTGAAGAATCCAATTTGTTGGTAAGTAATATAATTTATGTAATCCACCAAAATATCCTACTCTTTTTCAACTGTCATTCGGCCCTTAATACGTCACAGCATATATTGTTAGGAATTACATCAGTTTTATATGCTGAAATCAAGCTGAGAAGTTCTTGTTTTTCAGTACTATATGAAACATAATTTTATAGTTGCTCTCAAGCCAAAATCTTGATGATTTCCTACTACACACATCTATTTTTTTCCAAATAGTTACCAAGTAATTTCCTGTTACATTTGGTAAGGTTAAATCTAAGACTGCCAGCTCATGATTGCTTCATATTTCCAAATACAGCTTTTTAAAGGCAACTTTAGAAACATGGTCAGATTTCTGAAGTTTTGCTTTCCACAGAGGAAATTTTAAATTTTTTTTTTTCAAAATAGCCGTCATAAAGTGTGGTTGATCATACTTGAGTAAATTATCATCTGTATGCATTTGAATGTGTTTTCCCACTAATATAGCAAAACACAAGTGAGGCAAGCTATTTGAAAAATGTAATGGAGGTGGTGAAAGAGTTGAAATCAAACACTATACATATGTTGTAATAGTCTTCATGCAGCTTTTAGGTTTGGCAGGGGTTCCAGTAAGGCAGTTTGCTATTGTTTTACTACGCTATATTGGAAAACAAAATTTAAGATGTACCTATGACCTTTAAAGAGACATTGGCAATGCAGTTTGTGCTCCATTTCTAGTACTTTTCACTGACCAGATTTCAGGTGTGTATTGTATACTTCACGAATATATAAAGCACAGGAGGAATTGGTTCACAAACATCCAGAACTAATCACTTGCGTTCTAGAATTTAGGTTAAAGAATTTGAAATCTGTACAAAAATAATATTCTACTATGTTTGGCAAAGAGTGAGAAACAGAACACACTAAGAGCGTACCTTAACATTACTTTTCTTTGACTACTTCACATGCTTCTAGAAGTAGTTAATTTTACTGCAAAAGTATGCGTCAGGTTGATTATCAACAATTTTATTAACCCAAAGGTCAAATAAATTCAGAATATCTTCTGATACTGGTTCTTTATGTTTTTGTTTTTTAATATTTTGTCCTCCAACACAGTTATACTTAACACCAGAATCTTATATGAAGGAAAACAAAACGGCGTAAAGGCCTTTTTCAGATGTCACTTTGAGTATCTTCATGTTTCTGTGTCCAAATATGAGGATTTTTAAGGAGGCTGAATATTCAGAAAGAGACATCTTTTACTTGGAAACCAAAGCTCCTAGGTTATTTAGAAATAGAGGCATTAGAAGCTATTCAGAAATATTTTAAGTGTAAGTATTAATTCAGCTAAAACACTAGCCCACTAAGAACACAGAACCACCATCATATTTGGTAAAATTTCAAACTAAAAAGTTTAGATTTTCAATAGGAGACAGAAAGCACTTAAATATTGCTTAAAAACCTCCTTTTCTTTTTCAGGACAAAAGTATGATTTGCAGGTTATATTATAATTAGGTTATTGACTCAGTAGATGACACTCTTTCCTCTGAGTCACCAAGGTGCCTAGGTCATCTGTATTTAAGGTTGCCTTTTTTTAGATACAGTATGGAATTGATCCTGACTCCCACTGCTCATTAGAACATGAGTATCAACTGTCATATTCTGACAAAACTTCTGTTTAATGATTACATTCTTGCTGGTCTCAGTCTTTGCTATTGCTGCTTGATAACATTTTTTTCTGTGAACTGTGTTAGTATTAAAATACTTGTTATGCCCCCCCCATACATACACTCCTCCCCCCTTCATTGCTCATCTTGCACCTAACAGGGCCTGATGGTCAAATCTTTAGTCGCCTAATTAAGTCTTACAACTTTGATAGAGTTGTTTTCTTTTCAGAATGAAAATTCTTTGTGTAAAACTTACTTATCTTTCTTATCTTAACTTAGTTATCTTTCAATAATTTTTTGGTGAAACTTCAAGACATTCAGTTGTGTTGATAATACAATGGTACTCATTCTATCCAAACAGATCTCTTACCATGGGTTCTTACCTGCTAAAAGGTCTGATTGTGCCACTACAGGCATAAATAATAACAAATAACCAAGACACTATTTAAAATATAAAATACATTATTTAAATACATGCTTTTCATATGCATGTTATTGAAATTCACTTGGAAGTTAATTTTACTGCCGGTGTGGTTGGGTCATATAATAAGTTACAGTCTTACAGTTTGACTGTTAGTACCTTTGTCCATGCCATGCCACGCCACAGATGTCTGCATCCCCTGAAACCATGGCAACAAGAAAAATGGGCTTCACTATCGCTTAATTATTCTTAGTGCTTATGCCAAAGACACTGTACTTTTATCCATCCACAGACTTGTACACTGTGTGCTTTTTCTTTTAGCCTTTTATATAGCAGATTAGGGTAGTCTGGAGTCTTCTGGTTTTGTGCAGCTTGATCATTGAAAAATGACATCCACACCTTCTTCATACCTTTCCTCTAGTTTCCACAGTAAGAGAATTTAGCAAGTTACAGATGGAAATAAGAACCAGATTTAGAAATATGCCCATGTTGTAATGCTGCACATTCTGTTTTATGATACAGATTTGAAGTAGCATTACCGGACACATCAAAAATTTTTTGGTTTGTGGGGTTTTTTTTGTTTGCTTGTTTGTGTTTTTGTTTGTTCGTTTAGTTTGTTTTGTTGGTTTGGTTTTTTTTTTCTTTTTTTTGAGAGGACAGTTAAATCAGGAAAGACAATCTTAAACTTTTTATAGTATTCAGTGAGAGCTTCCACAAAGCAGAAAAGAATGCTATATGCTTATTTTTTATAATTATGCTAAAGACACATCTTCTGCTATTCCTTATGGATTTAATTTTACTCTTTAATTGGAGTCTTTCTTTTTCTTTGGAATCTGGTAAAATGAAAAGATAAATTCTCTTCATCCTCCCAAACAGAAATTACAACTGAGGTGTGCTCCTCTGATGGTTTTGTGATGTCTGGTTCCTGATACCTGTGATATATTTTCAACCAGCAATCTATGGATGGTTTACTAAAAGCCATCAGTTATCTGCCCCTGGAATTGGTGATCTGTTATACGGTGACGAGCATTGAGGAGTAGATTCTCCTAGAATCTACTGGGAGATTTTCTGCTTTAATGCTCTTTTAATGTACTACCAGTCACAACTTCCATTTTTTTCTCCAGATTGGATGGTAGATCATCTGTCTTTCTCTAGAATTTTAGATTAGAGTTAGACTTTCAGACACTATTAGATTTCTAGATTCTAGGTTTCTAGATTTCCACCTGCCTACCCCCTGCCAAAGAAATCTTCACATGACTTGAAATAGTTAATTACATGGTTTTTTTGCCGAAGCCCTACTTGGGCAAACAGATTATCCTGAATATGTCCCCACAGCTTAAGTCCACAGTAATTTTAAATCAGTACCTCCATGTGTTTTCAGAGTTTGACAGTTTACTGTTAGTCTCGAGTCTGAGTCTTTGTGCATGTGGTATTGCAGTTTGCTGGAAAGATACACTTGTGTCCTGGGTACTGCAGAAAAAGGATGTTTCTACACATGTGTACTTCATATTTTTTTTTAAATGAGCAATCATTGTGACTTTCATAATTTGGAATTGAAAATTTTTTATTATCTCTCAGAACATAGTTGTCATTTGGGACAATTCTCTTTTTAGATAATTATTATAATTAGTATTTCTCCAAGTATAAGAAGGTATATGTCCATATTACAAAAGTTGCTACAGTGACTGACATTGTTTTTAGCAAACTGCATGAATCTATTAATGATCTTTGAGTCTTGTATCAGTTTTTGAGGGATGTTGTGAAAACACTTGCACTGGCATTACAGGTACTAAGACAGGTCTGTGAATAAGTGGAGAGATGTTTTTTCCCTTGTAAAAGCAAGTTATTATTAGTTCTTAGGAATAAGAGATTTAATTAAAAATACTTAAATATCTAGAAACAAAACCCCTGAAATACTACATTGTTTCAAGTCAACTATTTACTTAATTTTTCCCCGTTTCTAATTCTGACACCCCCCACCCCCCCCCCCCAAAAAAGTGGTTTTCAAAAGAGGGATATAATCTGATCAGTTGTTGTTTAAAAAGATTGAAAATGTTGTCAGTAAGATTTTTCTTCTTAGTAGTGAGATGTAATTTTGATAGTCTGTAATTTTTGTAACCTTACTAGTTACTCACTCAGGAATGATGAAATCTTGGAGCTCTTAGTAATGGCTTTAGATGTGGTATAAGACTAACTGGACTGTCAAATCCTGGTCAGTCTAATGGAGAAGGAAGGATATTCAGATCATTTAACTAAAGTATTTTTTCATGTGTTTGTTTGGATTCTTTCTGAAGTTGAGATGTAGTTCCTAAATGACTTACAGTTTTACATGTTTTGGTGTTTTAAGTACATGTTGACCAATATGACTTTTTTGGGAAGACTCCTTGATCTACATAGAATAGATACTAGGAAGTACCAGCTAGATAATAGAAGTTAGCTTCGTCCGCAAAGCTGACTGTTTCATTGTCAATGAGCTGAGAGTTAATGCAATTATGATCTTGAAGGACAAGATGCCTTACTGTCAGAGCAGGAAGGATAGAAACTGCCAGAATTAATTATTTCTTTTCCATATGGCCAGTTACAAAACCTTGGTTTAAAATTAGCTTTTTACTGAGTTGCTGAAGGAATGACTATCCAATACTGCTGTTTGAATCAAATCACTGCTGTAGGTATTTGTAATATTATGTTAGGACATCAGGTGTAAATTATTAAAGTTAATATTTTTGTTATTTCTGAACATTTTGTTCAGGTTTTGTTCTGAAAACTGTAGAACTTGTATTTTTGGGACCTGATAACATTCAGCTTCCAAATGTATGTTATTTTTTTTCAGACCTTTTAAGATGGCTCTTTGGATAGCACTGAAGTTGCATTTGGATTGCCTTCACACTACTTCAGCCAGACCCATGTAAATCTCTCATTTATTACTCTCAGCAGCTTGAAAAAGGGAGTGCTAAGTGATTGGATAAATAGGCAGGAAGAGGTACAGGCAGTTCCTTAGCTTGCACATTAATTTAGCTGTAATGAAAGGTATTTGCTTATATTGTTGTTTTAGGACAGTTAGTCCTGCTTAGAAATTGCAAGGTCATAAGTAATGCTGACAAATGTTCATTGTCCAGATTCTTTCAGAAGAAATTTCTGCCCTGTGAGCTCTTTCAACCACCTGCCAAAGCAGAGTGAAATATGTTACGCGATTCTGAACAGTGTGTTTGGAATCACTAAAGAACAAGAAATTGTACTTCAAATACTAGCAAAACCAAGGAACTTTTCAGATGTGTGAAATGCAATCTGTTAGGCCACGGAAGTGTTTATGCGTCTTTGACCAAGACTAGTTTGAAGCTATTCCATTTAGTCACATTTTGACTATGATTGTTAATTATATAGTGGTTAAAAAAACCAAGCATAAAACAATAGCAATAGTATGAGATGCAGTTGGTCAGGAGAATTGTGATGTTTTGCAATTCTATTTTTGGTTATGTCTTGAGTCAATTAAACAGATTCGCAGTCCAAAAATCTGTTCCCGTATGTCCTTTCCTAAAAATGGCATTCTAAATAGTGTGGTGCTATGACAGAGGTAGTAACTTCACTGAAACACGTGGCTCTTCTTTACAGTCTGTTCACTGTTGAATTTGCCGTCTCTCCCTGCGTTACAGGAAGGAAACTCTTCTTCTGCACATTCTCTTAGGTAGCTCAAGAGCTTCAACAGATTTATGCATCTTGATTTTATAAAAATTTTTAACTAATAAAAATAACATTTTAATTCAGATTTTTTGCTTTAGGCTTTTAAAGTTAGAGTCATAGAATAATAGAATCATTAAGGTTGGAAAAGACATTTAAGATTATCAAGTCTGACTGTCAATACAGCATCACCACCATTAAACCATATTCTCAAGTGTCATATTCACATGTTTTTTGAATGCTTCCGGGGATGGTGATTCCACCACTTCCCTGAGCAGCCTGTTCCAATACTTTACAACCCTCTTTGTGAAAAAATATTTCCTAATACCTAATCCAAACCTCCCCTGGCACAACTTAAGGCCATTTCCCCTCATCATGTCACTGGTTGCCTGGAAGAAGAGGCCGACCCTCACTTTTCTACACCCTCCTTTCAGGCAGGTGTAGAGAGTGATAAGGTTCCCCCTTGAGACTCCTTTTCCCCGGGCTAAACGCCCCCAGCTCCTCAGCTGCTTCTCTCAGGACTTGTGCTCTAGACCCTTCACCAGCATTGTTGCCCTTCTCTGGACTCACTCCAGCACCTCAATGTCTTTCTTGTAGGGAGTGGCCAGAAACTGAGCACAGCACTCGAGGTGTGGCCTCACCAGTGCCAGTGCAGGAGGACAATCCCTGCCTTGGTCCTGCTGGCCACACTGTTGTTGATCCAGGCCAGGATGCCATTTGCCCTCTTGGCCACCTGGGCACACGCCGGCTCATGTTCAGCCACTGTCACCAGCACCCCCAGGTCCTTTTCCTCTGGGCGGCTTTCCAGTCACTCTGCCCCAGCCTGTGGAGCTGCCTGGGGTTGTTGTGACCCAAGGGTAGAACTTGGCATTTTGCCTTACTTGACCTCATAGTGTTGGCCTCAGCCCATGATCCAGCCTGTCCAGATCCCTCTGCAGAGCCTTCCTGCCCTCCAGTAGATCAGCACTCCCACCCAGCTTGGTGTCATCTGCGAACTTCCAGAGGTTTATCCACATAATTGATAAAGATATTAAACAGGACTGGCCCCAACACAGTCCTGAGGAACACCACATGGTTTTTTCCAGGTTTTTCCAAACAAAAGTGGGAATTTGATTAAAGTATTTACATTTGTAAATGACTTGTATTTATTGAATAAAGCCATGCTTAACAATAATAGAAACGCTAAAATAAGTTAAAGTGAACAAATGAGAACCAGACTACTTTGTATAACAGAAATTACAGTTAATAAATAAAAAAAATATCAAATAGTGGTATTTCCTACATGTTATCTTTCAAAGATATGCTCTTTCAAAGCATTCTTACTTTATTAAACTTCTAGATTGATCCTTCATTTTCTGTAAATTTGGGGAGAAGTTAGGTGTTTTAGTTCAATAACTTTACATAAATGAAACTAATAATTAAAAAATAATAATTTTATGACCTTAATACAGTGAAATTCTCCCCATTTTTTCAGCCACAATTGAAAGAAATATTTTCTTGGATGTTAACTTTTCTTGTTTGTAGATCTTATGGTATTTACCTGGAATTACTTATAATGGTTTAGCTACATTAATTTCTAAAATTTACTCAGGCAAAAAGAAATAAGATATGCTTATTTTTCTTTCAGCTTGAACTTCCTGGATTTCTTACAGTTAGTGTTTTAGGCAGTTGTGATGGCATCGCAGAAGAGATGGTGCTTTACAGAACAATGTCAGGTGTTTCAAACTTAACAGTCAACTAACTGGGGAGTGAAGTTCAAGAGGTTTCCTTGTGTATGTGTAGTTGCTAGGAAGATGTCGAATTGTTACAACTCAGGAATGGAGAGAGAGCCTCTTCCCCCAGTTTTCTGTATTGATAAAACATTTAATACAATACAATAACTGTGGTTCTAATGATGCTTCCATTTTGAGTATGTAACTTACTTTCCAATGAATATTCTGAAGAGTTGTGTTAGAATGTAATATTTATTTTTCTGTGATTATTAATTAAATGATGTGAAGATTTTTAGAAAACACCTACTTAGAATCTATGGGATTCAGTTCAAAAGGGACCTCTGGAGGTCTTCAGTCCAGTGGTCCCCCTAAGCAGGGTGAGCTATGAGATAAAACCAGGTTTCACGAGGCTTTACCCAGTCAAATCTTGCAAAATCTGTTTGGGCAGACCACTTTACTGCTCGACTGCCCTCATGGGGATAAAGGTTCTCCTTAGAGCCAGCCAAATTTTCTGTTCAGCATTTAAAATTTTATAAAACTCATGGGAATAATTATTTTAATAGTCTCATGGTAGTACTCAGTATGTGGTAAAGAATAAAACAGAAGTTCATGTCAATTTTAATATGAAAGAGTAGATTGTCAATTAAAAAAAGAAATGGAACTTTTCTTTCATAGCATCTGTAGGGGGAACCAAACTAGTATTGGAAGTACAACTGTAAATGTTTTCAGGAAAGACAAAAGTGGCTAAATGCTTGGTGGGCTTAATAAATGTAATGAAGAGGAATTTATTAATTTATTTTCCCACTTCAAGATAGGTTAGCTTTGAAAGACTAGTTTACAAAGTTAAGACTTGAATAATGTATAGAAGGTTTAAACCTAAGGAATCACTGAGAAATTCCTTTTGACAATCATGTAGTTTTAATATGGATTTAATATCTTAGATTGAAGAATTCATATACAGAGAAAGGAGTCCTGACATGTGCATCCCTTTGCAAGATAGATCACAATTTCTGCAGCGCATTTTGTTTCCCAGCTAGTTCTGTGGTTCTTTTTTTTTTTGCTAGGAGTAATAAAATAAATTGTGCCAGCTTCAGTCTTACATGCTTTAATGTAAGGGGAAGTAAGAATGCATGCCTGCAGACAGTCTGGATAGATACAGTTGCCTAAACCTGACTTGTATACAGTAAGAGTGATGTGGTTTATGAGGAGCCACCGCTCTAAGTTAGTTAATGTTCTCATGGTATTCAGCCGTTCGTTCACAACAGTTAGTTGCTGTTTTTATTAAAATGATTTGTAAAAAATAAGTTAGAAAGAAAATGATAACAGATGCTACACAAACTTTTTTTGTCTTCAACAGAGCTAGTATTTCTTCCTGGCTTGTATTACATGGAAAAGAAGATGAAACAAAGATTTATGCAATTCCAAATTGTATGCATGGGTTCTGCTTTTCATACAGACACACTTCAGAGATCCATGTGAGGTGCATGTATTCCATTTGCCAGCCCTTTTTAAAAACACAGAAAATCAAAATAAGTTCCTTCTGGTCTTAACATGACAGGTTGATGTGCTCTAACAAACTTGGACAAGATCTCAGACATAGTTTTCTTCTTGTAAACTTCCATTTGTGTATTTCTTTTAAACTGGTCCTCTTTGTTAGAACAATCTTTGCTTCTGCTGCCATTTCATTCTGTCACTCTATGTATTTCTTTTCCTTTCAGTTCACAAGCAGACCAAAAAATATGTTAGCTCCAAACTTTGTTAGCTGTATTTTGCATGTCATCTGGAAAACTACCACAGATGAACAGCACTCAATTGGCTTTGTATTGTTCTTTAAGCAGTCACATCAAATTGTTTGCTGAAATTTCTTGAAGAGAAGAAATCCTTTATTGTAACTTGTTGTAACACATGCTTATAGAAAAGAGCACTAAACTTGTAAAATATATTGCTGTGAGGTTGCTCTTAAGACAAAAAATTCTTTTGATTCTAGTCAGGGTTAAAAATCATTTGAGTGAAATGACTCTTTGTTTTTGACCTTTAAAAGAAGTTAGCAAATAAACTTTATTGCATTGACTGAAGAAGGTTCTAATTACTGCATTAACCAACTGCAATTTAGCTCTTTGTGTAAATATAACTTTGTGATTCTTTAATTAAGCCCGAGCACAATTGGGCTGGGTGCATGTTCTCATTATTTTCAGGAAAAGTAAGTTGTGACAGTATACGTGTAAGAGTTTCAATCTTTTTCTCAGAAATTCTGTACAAATATCAACCAGAAGTAGCAAAAAACAACCACTGCTCCTATTATTGGGTGATATTATTACTTTTCTGATAAGATTTGGACTACATGTCAAGTATACATCATTAATCCAGCAAATTAAATATATTAAAGATTATTGGGAAAAGAATAAAGAACCTTATTATGCCATTGATTAAACTGGGCATGGTATGCCTAGATCTTGAATAGCTTGTGTCATTCTGGCCTTCTCATCCCAAAAGGTTTTAGGAGAATTGGAGAAGAGAGGCAAGGATGACTAAAAAATACATGACTTTCTTTACAAGGAGTGACTAAGTTGAGGACTCTCTTACTTGGAGAAGTCAACTTTTGGAAAAGTCAAATTTGGGACCACACTACAGTGATCTAACCAGTTACAAGATTGTATGGAGGGCATAAATGAGAAAAAAACCATTCATAGCATCTTTCACCACAAGAACTTGAGGCTGCCCAGAAAATATAGAAGAAGAAAGACTCAAAACCAGGAGAAAGGAGGCAGCCATTTTTAACGAAAGGTTTAGCTAATGTTGAAACTTCTTGGCAAGTTACTTTATGGAAGCTGGACGTATGTATAGGTTGAAAGGCTGGCCAGGCAAGTTCACAGAAGAAAAATCCATTGAAAGTACTAAATACACAGAAGCACATCTGTCTTAAAAAATCTGAGCCAAAAATAGTTGGGAGAGTACTGGTATAATTGACGTTTTATGCTTGCAATGGTGTTATTCTTTCTTGGTCTTTCTCTTAGTTCGTTGGGAAGGCAGGGTTATGGGATAGAGGAATCTCTGGTCTGGCCCGTGTTGCAATTCTTAGGTTCTTCTGTACCAGGTGTGGTGGGTGCCATCGTAATGAACTGCTATTCTTTACAGCTAATGCTTAGCCTTTTATGCCATATGCAGTGTGAGTAAGGGTAATAAAGTGGACATTTTGTGTATAAAGATATGTGATCTCAGAGATTGTAAACTAATTGTTTACAATATTCAGAAATTTAGAAAAGAAAGAAAGGTGTACCCACAGCAAAATCATAGAAAGAAATCATAGAAAGAAATCATAGAAAAAAATCATAGAAAAACTTAAAAATATATGTACAATATGCTATTGATCTAACTTACCTTATTTATTTCTGTACAACAGAACTAAAGCTTGGTTAGTAATCATAGCTGTTAGCTATGTTTCCCTTCTGCCAGAGGTCTAGACTAGTTGCTTCCTATTTTCTGCTGTGTGGCAGGATGCCCCCAACCACACCTATGTAATTAGTTTTGCTAGCTTTCCTTTTCCCCAGACTTGGTTGCATTAGCACACTCTAAAAAATATTGCCCTACAAGTTGCTTGAACTGTTCAGTGTCAAGGTCCTTTTAAAAAAGCTTTATGTATTAGTTGCTGGACTTATCCTGAATGTACTGATAGAGAAATTATTAGCAGTGTACTTGGGGTAGATATGTAGATATTTCTGGTTTAGTCTCTAGCCCAGTTTGAGCTAGCTACAGCTGTGTAACTCCATCTAAATTTTGGCTCAGTACTGAGAATGCAGTAAAAGTTTCAATCATTTTTGAGTTTCAGAACACAACAAATTAAGTATTTCCTATGTTCTGATGATAGTGCAAATGCTGAATTTCTAAGTTGTTTCTGAATATTATTGGAGTCACCATTGCCACTTAGGTAAGTGGCTCTACATTTCTGATGCACTTGCATAAAATTTTTTTGTGTGCATCAGGAGTTATCTGTCCTAAGGGCACTGATAATACTACTGATTGTGATAAACTTGCAACTGCTATTCTAATGTTACATTGCCAACATTGATGAATACAAATGACAGCTTTAAAAATTTTTTTCAGAACTGAGTTTGTTTTTACTTTTTTGACTGCATTTGCAGTTTAGAAAAAGTAGTATGGAAGTGTTTCATTTACAGTGCAATTATTTAAAAGATTTATATAAATCAGGAGAACTAGAACTTATAGCAGCAATAGTTTTTCTGGCTGTAACTTAGAATTTATCCACCCAAGTTAAGTATCAGAACAAAGTCCAACAGAGACAGACTTTGGTTGTCTATGGCAGCATTAAAGACATGGAAAACTAATAATAGAAAAAGCTATTTCTGATGAGTGATGTGTAATATGTATGTTATTCTTTTCCTTCCTTGGTTTAAATAGCTCTTTTTGGTTTGAGGCTTTTGAGGAAGGAACCAAATAAGACGTGTTCTTTATTTTAGGGCAGAATGCTGTTATGGTGTACCACTTTCTGTAAGGCTAAGGATGTGCTAAAGTAAAGCTTTTAGAAAGACATCAAAAATACTGTTTAGTAGAGAGTATTACTGTTGGTAACCTCTGCAAATCTAATGAATGACCAAATTATCTTAGGAGTTATTAATTCCACTGCAATTCTCTAGTATTAGTGACATCCAGTTTTCTAGCATTAGTGACATTGTCTGCATTTGCAAAATGACCACTTTTTTAATATAGCCAAGTATGTGTATACAAAAAAATATGGTGAAAGTACAAGCTAGTCGCTGTTTTTTTTCTTTTTTATTTTCCATACTTTAGAAATAGGAGTTGGAGTTGTCAGAGGGTTTTGATCCATTTAAGAGAAATCTGAGATTACAGTCTGATCTGGCAGCAGTTCAGTTTATAGTCATAGGTGTTGGAATGAGATTAATTTACTTTTTCAAAATAGGTATCTTTTTGCCTGGTCTTTTACCTTTATTCAAAAAATGAGACATCTATGATTGGGTACATAGATAAATCATGTTGCATAGCATTGTTCTGGTTTGACCAAAATCTAGTAATATAGCCCCTGAGAGAAAGCCAGGTTACAACAGGGTTGCAACAGGTTCCCCCCACAGGGTTCGGGAAAAAAGGAAATTTTTCCTCGAAGGAAAGTGAAAGAGATAAAAACTATTTATTTTAACAAACACACAGGAAAAGGATAATGATGCTAAATACTGAATTAAAACCCTCGCTATAGAGAGAAACCTGGGAAGATTTCAGAGTCCTTCTGTAGGTGTGGTCTCTCTCCTCCTCGGAGCTGGTCGGTGAGGGCGTGGGCCCACCCCCGGGCCTCGGGGAGAAAATTCTCCTGATGTGTTCTGATGTTGTTGAAACAGTTCAGAAGAGAAGAAGGGAAAAAACCAAAGTCCCAGGAAACAAAATTCAGCTCTCTGTCTCACACCAAGAGGGAAAAAAAAACCAGCTGGCTGAAGAAAAAGCAAGCAGGGTGCTCTCTTCGTGCCATCCGCAGCCAGACAACACTGAGGAGTGTAATCTCTGTGTCCTTGAGAAGCTGCTTTGGAAAGTTCGTCTGGTTTTTTTTTTTTCTTCTCCCTCAAGCTCAGTTTGAAGGCACAGAAAAGGCACAATATTACTTTTTGGGCATAGAGCGTGATAGCGGATACACATGATAGAGTCACCCCAAGACAAGCATGAAGAATAAAAAAGATAAAACTAATGAACATGCTAGGTTTATTGTTGAGCAAGGGTGTGTGAGAAGGACAGTCTGTATTTAAATAGCTTGTTCTTAAAACCTATAATAATTAAAAAGTGAGTGTCAAAAAGTATAATTTGGTTTAAAAGTGAAAAATACAACCTTGCTTTCAGAGATAACATGTCTGGAAATGTTCCCTAAAAATGAAATCTTAATGATTTGTAGTATTTAGCTCTGTTTACTCTTAGTCAGGAGAGACTCAGTTCTGAGGCTTTATTTTGTTTTCTGACAACATTTTTAAGCAGATTAACTGGCAGATGGTTTAGTATTATATATATGAAGTATATGTTCACCTATCTGAAACTTATAAAGAGCTTCATGTCCAGTCATACATATTTGTTCATTTTGTCTAGCCTGAATTTTCTTACTGTTTTTTTATATTTAAATTTCCGTCCATCTTGGTAGATTTTTCCTCAGCAATCTGCTATGATTGTACTTTTGTCTCCAAAATTCTTTTCCATTAAGAAATATTCCTTCAAAAGCCTTTGTTATTTATGTCAGTATCTATCTATCTTAAATATTACTCATACTTAGTGGTAACTTTCAGAGTAATTTTGGAGTAGTTTGATGTACATGTAAGTAAACAGCTGGTCTTTCATACTGATTTTAAACATTTTGCTCTTCTAATAAGAGTTTTCATGCTTTACTCACTTACTGTACTTAAATAAAAGATATTGTGGGAGTTATTCTTGTTGATTAATGAAGTTCTTTAAAGTGTGTCTAATACTAGTATTCATGTATGTTTCAATCCTGTAACACGTATATTTCTATCTCAGTGTTAATTTGATGCAAATAGTTCCTTCTGGCACACTGGACATTTCCAGTAACATACAGCTAAGATATGGTAGTGTTTTATAGAGACTATTTTCAGTGAATGGGCCAGTTTGGGTAATGAGACTGGTAGAAAGGGCAATGCTGTTCTTGCATTTATAAATACACATTAATATGTAAGAAGAAATAATTAATTTTGCCTTTGTATCTACTGCTGTTAATACCACTGTTAGAACAACTTTTTGAATTGTAATACGCACACTTCATAGAGTTTAAAAAGCCTGTGAGTGCCCATGGTGGTGACAGGAGGGCCACAGTGTAATAGTACAATACTGAGAAATTCCATGTATTAGTCTGATTTAAAAGAAAATTTTAAAAGTGATTTCAACAAAACAGAGCTCTACTGAAACAGTGGGACTCAACTTTGCTGATAAAGGCATGACCATATCCCTGAGATAGACACTGAAATAATTTGGTTTTTCAGAATAAAGAGGAATTAATGAAGGGCTGAAGACATTAAAAGAAAAATCAATTAAATGGTAAGATACAATCTCTGTCTTGGAAGTAGCCTAAGCCACAGAGCTGGGGACTTCTATCAGGGAAGGTATCAGTATGAGCTGTCCTGTTTTCTTTGCAAACACTCACAAATGGCTGCTGTGGAGGGAAAGGCAGATAACAGGATAACCTAGTACAGTTGTTCTCAAATTATGCTGTAAACAATTCTTAATGTGAGATTGAGTAGCTTTTAAGGAGTATCTTTTTAACTTTTCTAGCTTCTAGAATAAATTACTTACATTTTTATGCTAAGGGTGAGTGGAGGTATGGTTGAATCATTGTGATGCTTTCTTATAAACAAACGTCTGAATTAGTATATCTCTTTATTTTTTATTTATTTTTATTTTTAACGTGGGAATACATTTGCTTTCATGGAACTCAGTGTGAGCTACATAGTTGCACAACTGCATGCATTAGGCCTGAAAACTGACAGTTTGCAGGGATCAGGACAAATCTTCTCTCCTTTCTCTTCAGTGTACCAGGAGACAAATGGCTGTATTCCCCTAAGGTGCCTGGGATTGGCTGTAGCTGCAGATAACTTACCTGACAAGTTTGAGCAGTGCTTACAGTATTCACAGAGAATTTGTCTTTCTTATCTGTTTGGCTTAAGTGTCCTACTCAAATGATCAGGATCATGCTAGTCATCAGATTTGCAAAGGAAATGGATTTTTCTTCAAGTTAGAGTTACTGATAAGAGAGACTGCTTCAAGAGATAGTCTGTAGCTTACATCTACACTAATACATTAAATAAACATGTCAGTGGCTTTTTTATTGCACTAAGTACCACTGGCACAGATCTTGCGTACACACTACTAAGCTGGCTTCTCCAGAAAAGATTAGTTTTGTATGTTTTGCCTGTTAATAATTGTATGTGGCCATCTCCACAACTTTCGTGGGAGTTCTTTGAGATCAGTTGTTCTCATGGGCCAAATCTGTGCAAGGAACATTTCAGAAAATTGTGAGAGAGTTTTAAAACAGCTTGATTATGCAGATAGTAGAATTTCAGTGTCTAGTGTGATCCCTTTCACTTTTTAGTACAGTGTACAAGTATATTTTAGCATGGTGCCTGCATATCCTACCAAAAAAGACTAGATTTTTTTTTTTTAAAGTGTCATTGTATGGTGCTGTTTAATCCTGGCCTGACAGGAGTGTATTGCTTCTCCAGTTCTTGCCCATCCAGTTGAACAGATAATGGTCTGTCTATGCAGTTTCCTTCTGGCTGCTATGTCAGTCAGAGTTGTCAGTGGCAGTTGTACTTTCACCATGCATTTCCTATCTGTCTGCTGCAGCTCTTCAGCAGCCCTACAGGAATGCCTATCAGTCCCAGACCTCTTCCCCATCTGCCTTATGAAACGACTTCTGATTTATTCAGGGCAGGAATGGCCATGTAATGAACCATCTTCCCTCCTACCTCTTTTCCATTCCACTTCTCCAATGTGGTCACATTTCAGGGGCACTGCACCCACTTTATTAGGAGTTATATGATCTTCTTTTTTGGCTTGGGCCGAGATTTTTCTTGGCTGTCTCAAAATGATCTGGCTGCCATCTTATCCCAAGTTCTTTACATCTGTAACTGTGTTCTTTCATTCAAATTTTGTGTGGTGTCCCTCTTACACCATCTGTCAGTGAATTGAACAAATGTTTTTGCAGTTGTCATAATTGTGACCGTTGTCATAATCTTTAATAGTTAGTTGAGATGATTGTTGGCTTGAGAATCTACCTTTTGGGTCTCTTTAGCTCCTGAAGTATATACTAAGCTCCTGGTAATCAAACTGCACATTTGTGCTGTTTTTCTGGGTGTGGACTTTTTGTTTTGTTTGTTTGTGGGTTGTTTTTTTTTTTTTTCCCATAGCAATTAGACCTATCTAATCTCATGGGCAGTCATGATGATTTGTATTTTCAGTGGTTTCTTGGCTTAAAATTACTATCTGTCAAGTATTACATCTGTAGTCTTCCGCATTTTGGAACCCAGCATTTGAGGGCTAAATGGATTCCTTGAAGATTCAAAATAAAGTTAGAGGAAGCAGTGTCAAAACCAAAAAAAAAGACAAGTTAGTCTGATTTGGTTAAATCATATAGAGAAGCAAATGATGGAAGCAAGCAAATTCATTTGTAAGAATGCTGTGAGCTTTCAGACAAATCACAAGCAGAAAGCAATAAGATGAAAAAATGGAGCTGGAAGATGATGCAGATAAAGTAAATCATTGGGCATTGAAAATTTACAGGGTTTTTTTCCTGGTAAACTGGGTGTAGGAGAGTGTATGAATACCCTTACAGGAAATGAATCATTGTCTATAAAATTTGAATATTTAATGATGGCATGTTTAGAACATATTACTACCCGTGGATGTTCTTGCAAAAATAATTAATGAATTTGAAAATAAAGTTATCTTTTCTTTAGTTTTATTATCTAATTTAAGTTTCATTATCATTATATTTTCGTAAAAATGGTAGCTTATGCATAATGAAGAACACACACTTCCCAGCAGAAATTGAAGAATACCATGGTCTTTGTTTTTCAAAAATGTGACAGAAACAAGGGACTTAATTCATAGCATTCTCTCTTCTCACAGTTCTTTGTGAAACTGAACCTTATGTGAGGATTAACTTCAGATTCATACCTGTTGGACAGTAAGTTGATTCAGGCCGTAAGGTATATATTCAGCTCTGCTGAAATCAGTGACAACATTTACTTGAGTGGAATTGACTTTATTATTTAACATCCATTTTATCTAAGGATGTATGCCTTTAATTGTTTTTTTTGCCGTATTACCATTGGATATTAAAAAGCAGAAGACCAGTACATCCTGTGTATTTCAGAGACTACGTTCTAAAGACATTCAGTTCTCAACTACGTTCTAAAGAATTTAGTTAGGGTTTTCTCACTGAGTAGGACTGAGCCCAGTCTGCTTTCTCTGAGGAACAGATTTTTCTTGAACTTCGATAGGATTAGGTTCAGGTGCTGTCCTGAATACAGAAATAAGACATTTGCTTCCTTAATTATGTAAAAAGCAGGAAATGTTCAGTAAAAATCCTTCTTTTGCTCTGAATCTGTGTAATCTTGAAACGTAGGGACATTTCTGTGATTGTATTTCAAGAAAAATAGGAATGTTTTTTATAAGAATGCTGATGTGATTACCTTCCGCTCCTCCAGACAGCAAACGGGAAATTAGTCCGCGTTTGAATCACCTTGATGAGATTAGTGCACATGAACATTTAAGTTCAAACTTATAGCTTAATCCCACAAACTGCTCCACACTCAGTACCCTTTAAAAATCAAAAGAATTCCATGTGGTCACAGCAGTCTGCATGCACAGAGAGTTTACTGGATTTGTTCCAAATTTTAAGCTTTGTTATTTTGTCCATGGATTTGGCTTGCAGACAGACTATAACTCTTTTAACAGTGAAAGGTATATATCTTGTGATCAGACTCCTATGTGATAACAGTCCTTATGGTATTTTTAACAGAAAATGTCTGGTGGCCCGAAATTAGTAACTGTTTGGGTTTAAAATTAAAGCATAAAGATGGTATCTTTTCTTTTTTTTTTTTCACTTGTCTTTCAGAAGAGTAGAAATTATTCTGAAGCATACTGGAAGGAAATTAGTATAAATCCTTGAAAATCAATAGCGTTGTGGGAGTGTTCTTTTATCACTATCCATATTACAGGATTCCATATTCAAAATATGAAGGTGTAGTTAATGAATTGACTACTGCATGACCACTGATGTTTTAAAAGCTATGCCAGAGAAAACGTTTTAATTTCATTGCTAGCTCCAGATATTTACGTATTAACTACACAAAAACTCATTAGCTTCTGTATGTGAAGGATTATATCTACAATGACAAAAATGTTCCTTTAAAGAAATTTTTTAGCTTTTTGCAAAAATGTTTGTCATTTTAGTTTGTTAGCACATATTATTAAGATACACCATAATTATGGAAGGATAATGAGAAGAGCACTGTAATGACAGTTCATAAGATGTTTTTAAAAAACGGTATAATAATTAAGAGTTCAATTTTTAAATTAGAGTCAAAGTCTAAGTAGTATGACTTACACTTAATATTGTTTAGTTGATAAGTATTAGACCATAAGAGGCTTCCAATTATGTTGATTCTTAAGTAAAACTTAAGATTTAAGAATCAGTAGCAGTCTATAGCCATGCTGCTGTAACTATATAACAGAATGGTAGACTGCTTTATGGAGCTGGTGATTACAAAGATCCACTTTAACCATTTTTTTCTTACTGGCAGGTGTCCCACTGGCCTGAGGCCAGCGGCTGTGAGTGTACTGCAGCTTGTGGTTTACACCAGAGTGTAGAAAATGCCGACACCAGCTGGCTGCACATAATTAAACTGATTGCGGTCTGACAACTTGGACTATGATACAGATATGTGATAAATATACAAAGTATCTTACAAATGTGATTCACTGACATACTTTATCTACTCTTTTTTCTTAATAGATATGATATCTGCACTTATAAAAACAAGCCTTGTGGAACACTGGGTAAGATTATAAAGAGAAATTTCAACTTATATTTGCTGTTTCCTTACTTTATACTTAGCTATTGGTTTATTGACTGATTAGTTCTTTTAAAGTTTGTACTTTCAAAATTTTGTAGTTTTATAAACCTGAAAAATAAAAGATAATCTAGGTCGATTTTGGCTTTGATACATTGCTGGAAGTGTGAATTACGTGAGCTGGTGCTGTGTATTTCATCTCTGACAGCTGTAGTTCTGATAAAACTAGAAGATGACTCAATTTTACTTCTTACAGAAGAAAACTTGCTGTTTATTTCTGTTTACTGGTCTTCATAATCTAGTTAAAAAACCAGAAGTAAAAATCCTTAGGAAAGTTATGAAAGTACCGCCATAAACCTTACAAAAGGTTTGCATGGACTTTGAGGTTTACACTCTCGCTGTGTTCTACACAGTGAGTACAACTTCATGTTTTTCCTTTCACAGAAAAAAATAGCACAGTGGGAGAAAATACAATACAATACAACTGAAATTGCTTTGACAATGGAGAAGTGAACATGGTGATTTCAGATTAAGGATGAAGAGCTATTGTTTTCTCCATATCTAAATATGTCACCAGAAGTTATTTACTACAATAAATAACTATAGAGGACCTATAACTATAGGTTGTTGCCTCCAATGATGCTTTAATATAAAAAGGGAACATTGTGCAAAGACTAATGTAACACTTGTTTAGATTTTTTTTTCAGTTTGCATCCTTTCATAAGCCTCTTTCTTGCAGGTTATTAAAGATAAAATTCTATTTCAGCTAGTTCATATTATTAATACTTTTCTCAGTCAGAGTTCATGATTGTATTTGCTTTGTCTTTCCCTATATTACTGTATGCTTGATAGCCTTAACCCATGTTAATTTTTCTGTAAGTCTCTTGCAAGTCAGTCCAGTGCTTTTGACAGAGGGGTGTAGTTTACATGGCGAAAGGTACCAGAATTTTGCCTGCTATAACTATAAACAAAACCCACAGCATGCTTTAGTAAAAGGCAAATCATGCTGATGAATTTCTAAATGGAATTGATTTTATTTGACATTGGAGGTGATGAAACTGAAGGGACTTTCTATATTGATGTCTTAGAAGTGACTTTGCAAGCGTTAAAAAAAAAAAGATTGAAGGAGAATACATTCATGCATGAACTATTTGATATTTTTATGTGATACTTTTAACACAGACCATTAGTGTACTAGTTCTTACTGTATCAGATTTTGGCATAAAAGCAAATTCTGCTTCAATTGAATCCAGTGTAACAGAGGATAGATTTGGCAAATATTTTATTAAACAAAAAGCTTAATTAAAAAAACCCTAAAAATAAGAGTCACATATGGTATCACTTCCAACTCACTGTTATAGGGGTCTTGGCAACAAAACCATGACAATTTTTCTACATTATAGGCATTGAATTGGAGAAGAGACAAGGCCATGTAGTCCTCTTTTGCAAGGCATTTCATATGCTTAAGTCACACTGACGTCCAATAACTAACGTTAATCATATATATAAGGAATTTGTGAAAAAAGGTCACAGAGACGTCTCAGAAGGTCAAAACTGGAATGATTGGTATTCTAGGAAGAGACAGAAGTAAAAGATTTCATGTGACATAGACATCTGTGTCCTATTTCAGACACCTGAAGCAAGGAACCTTTCATGGAACCTCTTAGAAAAGATAGATCCCAGACGTCTTTGCAGTTTTTCTGTGGCTCCAGTGAAGGACAACTGCTTTTAAAGTCTGAGCCACTGACTGAGTTCTTAACTTGGTCTCTGTCACTTTCTGCAAGCATGGTGTGGAATTATATTACTCTTCTAAGTTGCTGAAGCAAGTCCTCAGTTATAAGACCTCAAGATGGAGATGACTTTATCATTCAAATATGGTGGACTTTGCAGGGGAACATGATAATTGTATATATATGTACTGACATGTTGGCTTCAGAATTTCCTCAATTAGAACAGCATAGGTGAACTGTAATTGTATGTTTTGCAGGTTCCACACTGCAAACTCTCCAGACACACATTGTCACCTTTTGCCCATGTCATTTTGGCTGTCAGTAGTTTTGGTGTGTCCAAACTAGATTTGTTTGAGAGAAAACATGGAACACATACCCGCCAAATGCTCTCTGTGTGCCTGCAGGAGACCTGAGATCTCCCGTGGGCTGCGTTCTCATGATACCCCTGCAATATTTTTTCCCTTTAGGAAGCTTTGAGCCACATATGTAGTGACATTCAGCCTACAAGATTCAGTCCAAAATGTCCAAACCAGCATGCAGTGATACCCAAAGAGCCTCAACATCAGGGCTTCACTGTGCCGATCCACTCCTACGGCTTGAAATTAATTGCTAATGTGGACACAGCAGGAAGCACTTGTCATATTATGACTTCCTTACTGTTAGTCCAAATAGAATAATTTGAAGTCCCTGTTAATATAAATACTTTGCTTTCTCTCTTCCCCACCCCCTGTTCCATTCCCCTCATCTCTCAACAAAAGTTAAACTTTTTCAATTTTTTTGTTGTTATTGTTGGGGTTGTTTGGGTTTTTTGTTGTAGTTGTTTTTTTTGTTTGTTTGTTTGTTTGTTTTTTTCTTTTTCTTTTTTTTTTTTTTTTTTTTTGGAGTTAACAGAGCAGGTAACTTCCTTAAAGAAAGGTTTGCTGCTTCTTTCAGATAAGTAACTCTAGCAAGAAATACATTAAATGAAACTGATGTTTAAAGCTTTCTCTAGTGGCACTAAATTATGACTGCAGTATGTTCTGTAATAATCTGTTGCTGAAAAATGTGTAAGATACAGAAGAGCCATAGTCCATAAATGCCAGTGGCTTTCTCTCTCTGAAGAAAGTTTTTAAAAGCCCTTATAACACAATAAGGTTTTAATGCCAGAAGATGATGGGTGATAAATGGAAAAGACTTCCATGGCTAAATGCATGCTTGTTATTAACATGTCTCCTCTCTCTTCACTGATGCATTCAGTTTTGTTTTTTTAATTTTTTTTAACATACCATGTGAGGTTTTTCATAGCTAAAAAAGTTGCTTGTATGTTTTTATGAACCCACTAAACTTAAACAGATTTCTTTAGAAAAATAATGTGGATACATTTTGCTTTCTTCAGGCTCAAGAATGTTAAAATAGAAATGCTTTCTTGAATTCCCTCTCCTGGCTCAAGTTACTAGGTGGTCCCAAGTTACCAGAAGTAAAATTTATAAATCTAACCCCTAGTCTAGACATTTTCCAGCACTGACTGCAGTTCAAAAAATATTAATGTCTAGCCGGCAAAGTGAAATTCCCCCCAGTGATTTTGCAAATGACTAGAAAGTTAACCTTTTGCCAACTGCTCCTTCTGTGCATAGAAGTTATTAAAAAGAATCCAGGCATTTATAACTAGGGCTTTTTAAGACTGAAACACCTTGGCATGACCCTTTGTGTCTCCTTCTGTTTATTCAGGCTTGGCCTCTGTGGCTGGAATGTGTGAGCCTGAAAGGAGCTGCAGCATTAATGAAGACATTGGCCTAGGTTCAGCTTTTACCATTGCACATGAGATTGGTCACAAGTGAGTGAGTTTAAAATAAGAATACATTTTAATTTATCACCTTTTTAATGTTAGTTAATAATAGATATATTTTTTTTACTGCACCATCTCTATTCTGATGTTTCGTGTGTCTGTATATGGTATTCATGAGTGGCAATACATTTTATTTAGTATATATTAACAGGGGCTTTAAATTTAGAACTGAAGACTCATTGTATACCCTTTGATTCCAGATTCCAGTTAAATCTGTCCTTCTGAGATTTGACTCACAACCTTCCTAATCTGTTTCATATTTTTAATGTTTGACTTTGAAAATTTTCTCTCCCTCATTGCTTTTGTCTGCCTTTCTTTGTGAAAGAGAAATGGTTAAAAGGTAAATTTTTTTTGCTCTTTTTTGTTTTGTCTTTAATATAATTCAAACGCTTATCATTGAAACATTGATTCTGTTGTCAGTATTCATATGCTTTAAGTCCTCTTTCACTCAAGCATGATCTGTATGAAACAGGCATAGAGCAGTCATAGCATCACTTGTTACTTTTACAGTATCAGCTTAAAGAATATGTTGTTATGAAACTGATGAAATCTGAGTAGTGTTTGGTCTGGAAATATTTCAGACTTTCAGTCAAAAGACAGCGCTGTTAGTACACTGTGATGACTCTAAAAAGACTGGGCACCTTCTTTTATCAAGAGGCTTCTTTCTTTATTTACATGGCTTGACCAATACAGAGATATGGATGACATGCTTTTCCACTCATTAGCTGATGGAACTGTTAAAAGTTCCAGTGTGGACTGAAATGAAAGCTAGAAATCTGCTGATCAAAAAAAGTAATCAGTTATTTTTAACCCACCTCTTATATGAGATAATCACTGGGCAACTATGCTGTCATTTATATTATATATGAAAAAAACCCTACACATCTAGTGTAGATGAATTTTGGAATTCAAAAGCAGTTATGTAAGATCTGAACAATAATAATTTAAAAATACATGTAGTAACTCCCTTGGCCTTCCTTCCTTCCTTCCTTCCTGCCTTCCTGCCTTCCTGCCTTCCTGCCTTCCTGCCTTCCTGCCTGCCTGCCTGCCTGCCTTCCCATTGTTAAGGAAAGAGCTCCTCCAATTACTAAATATTAATAGTTCTAAAATTCCTGTTAATAACATCTTGTATTGTATCTCATCCAAACCCCTGCCAAGGCAGGGTCACCCAGAGCAGGTGACACAGGAATCTGTCCAGCTGGGTTATGAATGTTTCAAGAGAGGGAGACTCCATGACCTCCCTGGGCAACCTGCTCCAGTGCTGTGCCATCTTCAATGCAAGTTCTTCTTCATCTTGAGTGGAACTTCTTGTGTTTTAAGTTTTGGCTATTGCTCCTTGTCCTGTTCCTGGGCACCACTGGAAAGAGTCTGGCACCATCCTCTTGGCACCTGCCTCTATTTGTTTTATACATGTTATTGTTTTATACATGTTATTCCGGAGATACACAAAATTAATTTAATATATGCCACTATTTTATCATGCAAATATGGCATGATGACTAGAATTTCTTTGAAGAGCTTAGACTGCTTAGAATCTGAAAAAACCCGTATAGTGATAGTGTATATCCTGTGATCATAGGAATGTTTTTTCCATCAGTCTTTTCTGTGTTTGATATCTTTTGCATTCTTATACATAAGATCCTTTAAAATTCTGAAATCTCAGCTCTTTGAGGCTTTCAGCTAATTCTGTAGATGGCATGATATGTCAGATTCTGGTTTGATAAGAAGCAGAAATAATATTCTTTAGCTTTTATACAGTGCACAGTTATTAAAGAAAGTTGCACTGCAAGCTTGGTTTTACGAATTAACATGCCATATAGATACCATCAGTATTAACCTGGGAAAAATAGGTGACCAAAAAAATCTTCAAAATCTATGTTTTGTGGTAGCCACACATCACCTGTCATACTACCCACGCTGCGACTGAATGCCTCTACAACTATGTCAAAGTTGTTACTTCCTCTCAGCCTCGTAGTTTCCATTACCTACTAGAAGGTATTTGCATATGTGAGTAAAATAATTATTTCTGAGAGCCTTGTAAGCATTTTTCTTTGGCTGTACGTCTTTTCAGACTTGGAATAGGAAACAGACTTCATTGTTAAGGGAAAAATAGAAGCATTTAAGGGACGTGCCTACATTGAATATGTAATATACAACAAAAAAGCACTAGATTAAACAGAATCACAGAATGGGTCAGATTGGGAGGGACCACAGTGGGTCATCTGGTCCCATCTCCCTACTCAAGCAGGGTCATTGTAGAGCACATAGCACAGGTTGTATGCAGATCATTCTTGAGAATCTCCAGTGGGGGAGACTTCAGAGCCTCTCTGGGCAACCTGTTCCAGTGCATGGTTACTTGCACAGTAAAGAAGTTCTTCCTTGTGTTCAGGTGGAACTTCTGTGCATCAGTTTCTGTCCTATTGCTTAGCATCTCTGAGAAGAACCTGGCTTCATCCTCTTGGTACCTCCCCTTCAGATACTTATAGACACCGATGGGGTCCCCTCTGAGTCATCTCTTCTCGAGGCTGAATCGGCCCAACTCCCTCTCAGCCTTTCCTCATAAGAGAGATGCTCCAGACCCCTAATTATCTTCACACCCCTCTGCTGGACCCACTCCAGGGGCTCCATGTCTCTTTTGTCCTGACGAGCCCAGAACTGGACACAGCACTCCAGGTGAGGCCTCACCAGGGCTGAGTACAGGGGCACGATCACCTTCCATGACCTGCTGGCAATGCTCTTCCTAGTGTCCCCCAGGATCCCACTGGCCTTCTTGGCCACCGGGACACTCTGCTGGCTCATGGATAGCTTCTTGTCCACCAGGACCCCCAGGTCCTTCTCTGCAGAGCTGCCCCCCAGCAGGTCAGCCCCAGCTTGTGCTGGTGCCTGGGGTTGTTCTTTCCCATATGCAGGACCCTGCATTTGCCTTTGCTGAATTTCAGATGGTTCCTCTCTGCCCATCTCTCCAACCTGTCAGGGTCCTTCTGAAGGGCTGCACAGCACTCTGGGGTATCAGCCGCTCCTCCCAGATTTGTGTCTTCAGTGAATGTACTGAGGAGGTATCTGCCCCTTCATCCAAGTGATTGATGAATATACACATAAAAACGTACAAGTGGTGAGGAACAGAAGCAAAAAGAAATTCAAAAAACCCCCTATAAATATTTAACAGAAAGTATGCCTGAACACTGTAATCACAATCAGACTATCAGTCTCTTAGGTTTTCAAGGAGAAATGCTTTTCTGGATAGCATTCTAGTTAGATAAGAATGGGAGAATTGCACTTTGAAAGATCATGTTTTTATTAATTGTATATTTGCTATGGAATATTGAGTTTTTAAAAAACCTTTGAGCTGAGGATCAAAATTATTTTGTGATTAAAAGAGAACAATTATGATAATACGTATTTTGATAGATTATCCACAGTTTCTCCAAAATTAGATTTATAAGCTTCCCTGATGGAAGTATGGCTCAACTTGTTATTAGTACTTTATTAAACTATAGAGTGATGAGAAGTCATTAGCTCCTTCAGTCTGAATTTCTGTATATCATAGTGTGTTAAATTTAACTCATTTAACCTTATATTCATCCAAATTAGTTCCATTTGGTTGAAGAATATTATCCAGGAAAGTACTTCTTGAAAACTAAAAGGGACTGGTAGTCTGAGTGTGATTGTAACACATTCTCTTAAATATTCTGTTAAATATTTCTGTTAAATATTTTCAGTTTTTTAAAAAGTTTTTTTTTGGCTTCCATTCCTTACCACTTGTAGTGGTTATATGTGTGTAATCCAGTTTTGGTGCCATTCAGCTGTGTGCAGTTCAGACTCATAACCAGCTGTTTTTATTGAAGATGGTGGTACAGAGCGTTTTTTTCTTTCTTGAGGGCATAAACAATTGAGAAACTAACATTTTACGGTTGTTTCTCCCTAGCCATGGTTCAGAGAACAGCGGTGTATTACTCTTAGTACTTCTGTGAATTAGATAAATTTCAGAGTTGGCTCTTTAGACTTCCAAATAGGTTCTCTATATGTTCTTCAAATAGGTTCTCTATAGGTTTTATAGAAAACTGACTTTTGATGCTTGACATACAAAATGTCTGCTTTTTCCTGTATTTCACGCCAAAGATGCTTAAGATTTCTGGTTAGCAAAAATCACAAACTGATTTCTTGTACCAAGGGTGAGAATTGACTGTGTATCCCCTAAATTGTCAAGCAAAGTTTGACATTTTCTTCTTGGTAAAGAGAGGAACTCTTTGCAGGCCTGATCTTGCTTTTATCTCAGAGAAGTTGAACAATGTCCCAGTTTCTGTTTCCCTGCCAGCTGAGTTAGCTTTCTGCTCTATGCTTTTATGTTTGGTTGCTTTCTAAAATGTCGAGCATGTCCTGTGCATGCTGTACGGCATGCTTAGTTGAACTGGTAAGGAATTCCAGATTCCACTGGAAGAGGTATATCGGTAAAAGAAAAGCATTTTACCATTCATTGTTGCAGTCCTGTGGAGGAGTTAGCTGAGATTTGAAAAGTGAAAAACAGAGTGAAAAAGAATAAATATGATAAAAGTGGGTAAACAAAGTAAATGTCAAAACATGAGGATAGTGGACTAGGCTTAGGGCAGAAAGTTGCCCATAAAACTTGGAGTAAGAATGTCAGACAACCATTGAGGGCTGTATGAAAGGAGCTGGTAGACAGGACTGGTGGCTAAAATAGTTTCTGAAAAGTCAGAATTGTCTTGACTTATAGATGATGTAATGAATTTAAATTTGACAGTTTGACGGTCATATCTTGATAAAAAAAGGTGTAAGAAATAATAAGAACATAGATTATATTCCAACTAACTAAATTGTCTTCAAGATGAAGAACAGCAATAGTTTCAAGCATGTGTTTAGTTCAAGATTAGTTCATATAGCTAAAGTGTGCCTGCAATTCTAGCACTTTTAAAAGTCTCTTTTCAGCCTGTATGCAAAGTGAAAAATACTGTAAATACTGCTCCTTCTATATAAGAAGGATGGCCTTCAGTGCTGGAGTAAAACTTGTAATCTGATGGTGCTGTCAGAAGATGCTTGTCTTCACCTCATTCTTCAATGACCAGTGAGCTTCATGTTTGATCAGTGCATTGGGTCTACACGGCTAGGTTTTAGTAGCAGGCAGGCTACAGGGGTGTCTTTTGTGGGAAGCTGCCAGAAGCTTCCTCCATGTCCCGTAGTGCCGATGCCGGGAGGCTCCAGGATAGACCCACCAAGGCTCGGCCCATCAGTGAAAGCGGTGGGGCTTCTGGGATAACACATTGTAGAAAGAGAGTAGAAAAATTTCTGCACAACAGACAGAAAAGGTGAGTGAGAATATGTGAGGTAAACAACTCTGCAGACACCAAGGTCAGTGAGAAGGCACTGGAGCTGAGGTTGTCCTGCAGTCCGTGGTGCAGACCATGGTGAGGCAGCTGTGCCCCTGCAGCCCATGGAGGCACACAGGGAAGCAGAGATCCACCTGAAGCCCTTGGAGGACACCATGTTGGAGCAGGTGGATGCCTGAAGTGAGGCTGTGACCCCGTGGGAAGCCTGTGCTGGAGCAGGCCCCTGGTAGGACCTGTGGCCCTGTGCGGAGAGGAGCCCATGCTGGTGCAGGTTTCCTGGTAGGACCCCATGGGAGAACCACACAGGAGCAGGCTGTGCCCAAAGGACTGCACCCCATGGAAGGCGCCCACACTGGAGCAGTTCGTGAGGGACCGCAGCCCATGGGAAGGAGCCATGTTGAAGAATTTAATGGAGAACTGTCTCCAGTGGGTGGATGGGAGGGATTCCATGCTGGAGAAGGGAAGAGTGTGAGGCAGAAGGATGTGTAACTGACAGTAACCCCCATTTTCCATTAAGGAGTAAATCTGAGCCTGGGAAAAAAGGGTGGATGGGGGCAAATTGTTTTAAGATTTAGTTTTTGTTTCTCATTCTCCTACTCTGATTTGACTGGGAATAAAATTAAGCTAATTTAAGAAAGTTGAATCTATTTTGCCCATGATGGTAATGCTGAGTGGTCTCTTCCTGTCCCAGTCTCAACCCGCAAACCTTTCCTCATATTTTCTCTGTCCTGTCCAGCTGAGAAGAGAGGGGCGTGCACCTGGCATCCAGCCAGAGTCAACTCACCACAATCAGTCAAACCTCAGCTGCATTACAGGATCTGAGTTTTAGTGAGATGTTTTCTAGAAGTGCGTGTCAAGGACTGTGTTTGTTGTACAACTAAAAAGAAAATACTCCAGTCTGAGGTAATATAGGTACATATACCAAACTTCACAATAGCTTTTTCAAAACTAATTAAAACACAGCTAGGATGGATTATACTAATAACAGCGATTGAAACACATGGACCAGCATCAATGAAGCAAGGACATTAATTAAAAGGAGGCACAGATATTTATACTGTTTAAGCTTCCGTATGACAATTTCTGTTTGTTCTGTCTACGTGCTAGCTAATGCACAGCAAGCTATAATGTTACTTTTTCTCTTGAGCATTTGCTTATCTTGCTGCAGGATGTTCTGCAATCTTCACCAGGGTGTTCTGTTCTGTGTAAAAGGATGTGATTTCTGCAGTTTCTTCTTTCTGCATCTTTCTCATAGCTCCTGCAGTACCATTTTTAACAAGTTAGCCGCACTGTTCATGTTTAACCCATTCTATTTTGCAACATGCTAACATCACCTCCTGTCAGCTCTCCAGCTGATGCAGTTGTCCTTGTTTTGTCTCTGATGATGATGTCTTCCATCTTTAACTATAGCAGACCTGTCTCAAATCTACAGTGTAGGAACACCTCAACAGCAAACAGAACACATTAAGCTTATTCCTGCTAGATGTCTAGGAGTGATGGAGTTCAAATGGCTTGAATTTTTAGGCACAGTTTAACTAAGTTTTTTAGTTTAAAAACCCCAAACCAAACCAAAATGAAACCCAAAAAACCAAAATGAAACAAAATTAAAGGAAACCAAACCAAAACCACCAAAAAACCAAAAAATGCAACAAAACAAAACCAACAAAGACCTTAACCAAAATGTGTCCACAAGCCGCATAAGACCATACATAATTATTTTCTAACTCTCTCACCCCCCACTCGCCATCCCCTGCCCATGTCTTTTTGGCTAAAGAAATGTTCTTTTATGCCTGCTTTTATAATATTGCAGGTTTTTAAAAGTTTTCTCTGGGACTTCAGTTTTAATGACGTGCATATAAAATGAAGTGTCATAAACATAAGGGAAAACCCCCCAATTATGTGACACGTTTATATTGAAAAGCTGAAAAAGATCTGTCTCTACATACCTGTGAAATATTGTTTGAAGTTTAGAAATTGCAGTACTAAAATAATTTTTCTGACATTGAAGCATTTTTATCAAGGAAAATGGACGTAGTAACACTTCACAGATCTTAAGAAAAGTATAAGAAGAATAAATGGGAGTGAAGTGGAAGGTTATCATAACCTTCAGGGCATCTTGAATTTCCAAAGGAAATCTGAGCTCAGAAGTTTGCTTCCTGATTGGAGCCAATACTTTCCACTTTGACCTACAGTGTAGACACCTGATGCATCTGCACTATCGGCTTTGTGTAGCACACAAGCCTTACTTGATGTTAATATTGTGCCATGAAGGCTGGATAGCTATGGCAGTGTAATCCAGGAGAAGTTTGTGCTCTGCTTTTTTGTAATAGTCCCGTAGAAATTTGTCATTTCCCCATAAGAAAGTTCAGGTTTCTGAATAAACTGCATTGTTTTTTAGTAAATTAGAAATTGCTGTGCTTCTAAGAGCCTCATATGTTATTTAATAGTAAATGATGCTCATATATAGAGATTGTATTTGATGGGGTGTTTCATCATCATCTATAACTGAGACAAGAACAATATTTAGGAAGTAAAGAAGAAAAATTAAGATAGAAGTGTCCTAAAATTATGTTGAATTTCATGGCAGATATGCTTTTTATAAAGTTCCTATTATTGAATTAGTTTGTTTCCCAAGTTCTCAGGGACCTAATGTGTTTCACCAAAGTTAAAGTTTAAAATTCTGCATTACTTTGAAATAAAACATTAAGGATACTCCAAACCCCGCAGAATGATCTCCAAATGCAGGAAATCAGCAGTTAAGGTTAAAATCCGTGTTAAGACATGGAAATAGAAAGTGAAGTAACTAATTAACCTTGATTCCTCCCTTGAGGAATATGCAATGTTAGGTAGTTTCAATACATGCTATCAATGTTTGGAATCCCAAATTAAAATAAATTGATTTTTCAAGACTATGCTTTTTGATTATTTATCCCTTCATTTGTAATGCCATTTAGGGAGAAATTTTAATTTTCATGCTGTTATGTAGCTATAACAAATACTTTTATACCATTGGCTAAAAATATATGGACGACTACACAGAAAGAGGAGAATTTTCTGTTAAGAGATGGTAGGGGGAAAATATTTATAAAAGTAGAGAAAAACTGCTTACCTTTGTCACTGAGAAAATCTGTTGATTTTGTCACTGATAAAATCTGATGATTGTAAAGTCTCCAACATTTACCATAACCTCGTAACAACTGACAAACATTTCACTCCTAGTAGACACAAGAGTAATTAATAGAATTACCATGTATGTCCACATAGAAATTGTGCTTTGTACCATGTAGCTCATAGCTCTGATATTGTAGGAAAAAAAATTTCTGTTATTGTTTAATAGCAGTTTATGTTCAGATTCACTCACTTTTTGTTGAGCAAAATGATGTTGAAACATGGTAGTTTTCCCTTTCTTCCCTTGTGTATTTTTTACTGACACTAAGAAAAGGCACATTTAAAGCCATGCCTGTGTTTACAGATGTAGGGAAGGTGACAGTTCTAATTTTTCAATGTAGGCCCTAAATAGACATTCTAAGCTATATGAAATACATAAATAGATTTAAATCACACATTTTAAACCATTATGAGAATAAGTACAATGCACTGGCAAAATTACTTAATACAAACTCTATGAAAATTTTTGTGTCTAATAAACTCAGTTTCTCCTAGCAAATTATTATTCTCTTTTTCGGTCTTCTATCAAATACAAGAATACTTGTTCAAGCATGCCTATACTGTGGTAGAGGTTTGCTTCTAGAAAGTTTTAAAGTATTCTTCACTGCTGCACTTTATGACCCTTCTCTACTCTTTAGTTCATTCTCCATAAATGTTAAATCAGTGTGTCTAACATGCTGAGACACAGGAGGAAATACTTGCAATGTACCTAGGTCAAGATACTTACTTGAAAATGGCCTATTTCACTCTTAGCATGTGTGTTTATCTCCTACTACAGATAATTAGTATCATAAAACCTCTGACGGAGTAAGTTTCTTTACTTTGTCTTAGAAAGATAGGGTGCCAATTCTTTATTCTGAGCATGTGTAGTTTTTGCAGCTGTAAATCAGCTTCAGATAATGGACAAGAAAATCCAGTGCTTGACTTTACAGTATTTCTCTTGCTTGTGTTCCTGTAACTTTGTTTCCTCACCTGACTCACAGTTCTGTCTCTGGCACACTTCTTCCTATAGCTGTTAAAGAAGTGGCAGAGCAACATAAAAGACACTGCTTTAAAAAAAACCTGGGTCAAATTCATATAATTCATGAATTGGTAAGAAACAAAAAAATTAACATGAAATAAATTATCATATTTAAAGAAATGAAACATTAGCAATATGTGCTTTTCTGAATGCTCCAAACCCTAAGAAAGCTAGGAAATTTTTTGATATGCAGATAATTAGTACTTCAGTCAGATAGCAGAGATAATTGGTTGAGAAATGGCATTTCACCTGAGTACCACTTTTATGGTAACTTCAGTGCTAATAAAGTACATGGTAACAAAATAATCTCAGCGCAGAGTATGGAGATGCATTCAGATTGGTATGGATCTGTTTTCTCTTAATCCTAAGTGTTTGGATAGTAAGTAAGAACAGAAGTGTTCTGGCTGTCTCACAAGAATAACTGCTGTAATTTCATATGTATCAGCAGTAAGTGTTTTGACAGCCATAACCATCATGGTTTAGAACCACCGAATGTAGCAGTAACCAAATGAAATTGTAGAGACCTGCAATGTTGTTTTTTTCAAGATGAAGGAAGAGTAGACAAGAAGTTTACATTCACATCCTTCCCTCCGCTTATACTCCAGGGTCTCTGCTTATCTATTGCCGTTTTATTCAGTGCAGCTGACACTAGTTATCTCCCCTGTGATTTTTGAGGTTGGATCTTAAGTTGGATGTTTATTACAAATAACTTCCTCAGATTTTTTTTTTCAGATATAAGGAAAAACAGATTGCAGAAGGGAAAAAAATATGTTCAGTTACAGATGTTAGTAAGTAAAACAGGCAGGGAGCACTACTAGGATGTGCTGCCTTAGAATTTTTTAAGAAGTATACAAACTAGAGGTAATTTACCAGAGAGTTTAAATTATAGTTTTAGGGTTCTTAGTGTTTCTACTTTGCACAGTTCTTAAATGTAAGGTAAGTGCTCTCTTGGGAAATGAGGAGCCGTAATGCTTGAAAACACAAGAGCTGCTGGGTTAAACATCCTTCCTTGAGACTGTAGGTGGAAAGATAACTTTCACAGAATAACTTCTGTATCGCCTGAAGAGGCGTCAGTCTCTGCTCATTCATCTGGCTGTTCTTGTAAAGACAAAATTATACTGGTAGTTTTAGACAGGCTTTTTCAGCTAATGAAGGGAATACAGTCTGTGTATGTTTAATGAGTTTTAAAAAGGTAAGCAAATTATAACAGTGGCTCCACAAAGAATATTTTATGTTTCTTACTTTCTTTCCTGCCTTTCCATGCCAATCCAATTGCAAACGTGCTTTTGTAAAGACCTAGTTTTGATGTAATGATGGCCAAATATGACCAGCATGCTCTGATGGAAATAAAACTGGTAATTTGGTCAGAAATGTGTTTCCATCTGCAATCCTGCCCATAGGGGTGCAAATTACTGGGCTGTAATGGCATGTTGCCACTACCATCTTTGGAAATGATCACAGTAATTGTAAAAGCCCTCTGCAAGCATCAGAAAAAGTTACCTGCACCTCATGAACATTTTCCTCCTAAATTCAGAAGCAAGGGCAAGTAGAAAAGCGTTCTTGGAAAGAAATAGATGATTTAGGTGAATGAATATTTATAAAAAATGAGTATACCTTTGGCTCATGGAAAGGTATTGATTGAGTTCTCATGTGCATCAGAAATTATGGCTTCCATTCACAGACATGCTTTTTATCAGGCATATCACTGCCACTGTCACCAACATCATCTTTTTCACAAGGAGAGCTGATGGAAGGAAAGTTAACTATGAAGTTTTTAAACCATGAAGTTTGTTCTTTTACTCTTATGCCCAAAAGATAAAAATTTCATTTCCCAGAGAGTTGAAGTCAGTAAGATTTTTAAAAAAAATTAAATACACTAATTAGAGATAAGATGAATATGATTTAAGAATCATCTAACTCATTTCTATACATGACTAATTTATGGAGATTATTATAAAATAAGGTTTTCTGTTTTCAGAAATGGTACAGAGACAATTCAAAAAGGAATGTTTCTGTTTGAAGTACCTCAAATTCTAGGAAATTATTGCCATTGATAATAGGTAGATAAAGCACATTTTTCATTGTTAAATTCTGGTTCAGTTTGTTGCACAAGATGTCTTTTCCTATCTTAATATGTATAGGTATTGATAAGATCATAAGAATTAACACTGGTCTGAAAGTTTCATTGCATTACATACATTGCTCAGATGAGTTGATTAAAGCTGTATTTTTATATGTGAGGGGCATTCTTTATTTGATTATACAACAGTCTAAGCTGGCAGTCAGACCTTTCCAGTGTATAATACAGTGTACAGCTTTCTGCATTTGTGAGAAATCACAAACTGAGCCAGATACATGCAGGCGTTGCTGCAGAATAGGTATTCCATAGGGAGACATCCCATAGGCAAGGAAGCCATGCTTTTTTGATGATGAAGTCCTTCCTGTAGGAAACATCCATCATTCATTGATGTTCTTTTTTTTGGAAGGCATGGTTAGCAATGCTTTCCACTTGTAGGTTGTGATGATCATCTGAGGAGGTGAAATAGTACTCAGTGTATTGAAACTCAGGGTAACATTAAAGTCTTGGGGTTTTATACCACATTCTGGACCAATGTGTTCAGATTAATATAACACAACTGCCTCAGCTTTCAGTAAAGGAAGTAGTATGAACTGGTATGAAGTGGTATTATCAGCTGATAAACGGTCAGTTTCTTATCTACTACCGTTTGTATGTTCTTGCAGTCAGTCCTAAATATTACAGAAAATCAAAACTGAGTGCCTCAACACATTTGTGTTCCTGAATGATGAGTAAGAAATCAGGGAGTCAGTCCTTTTAGCATACAGAAGACTCCAGAGACAGACCTCTTTGCTCGATTCTGGGAGTTCAGAATCTCCGTTTTGGCGTTGTTTTAATCACTTCTCTGTCTCATTATCAGGGAAATTCCTGTGTCGCTTACTGTCTACCCCTCTGATTTCCTAAGCCTTGTGCTGTATTTGAGAAGGAGTAAATTTGACCAAAGCTTAATATTTAAAAAAATAAGAAGTGAGGGAACAAATTTTTCCCCCAAGTGATTGAATGGAAATTAATCAAAGACTAAGAGAGTGGAGTTTTAGAAATGTGTATACTATTGAGAAATATTTTGTTCAGGATCCTTATTTATGTCACATCCATAAGGTATACATTGTTGATTGTCCTAAACAAACACAGTCTGCAATGAAAATCTGTTCAAATAGATGGTCTGTGAATTTCTAGTTTTAATTTAATGGTTATGTTGATGATCTGTAATTCGAAGGGTTTCTGAGATGTGGGGATTCTTTAGCCATATTTTTTTACCAGGGTCATATCATCTTTCTTGAAAGTTAATTTCTTGCCTGAAAATCTCTTTTGGCCAAGTTCCATCCAGAGGTTCTTATTATATTTTCTGCCAATTTTTAATTGTCTTCATTTTAGCATTCTTTGACAAAGCAAAGTTCTAATAGGAGGGCTCAAGTCCCTCTTTTAATTAGATAGAGAGGGGAAGTGTGTGTACAGGATGGCCCTAGGAATTGCAAACCCCATGTTCTACTTGAATTATCGTTGGTTGCAGTGTGCCTGTATATACTGTGTTGTTACAGCAACGGCACCTATTCTTTGTCCTTTTTTACTAATCCAAGGGTCTGTGCTAAAATAAATATTCCATATCTGGGTACCATACCAAATAAAGGCTTGAGTGCTCTGTATTCATCTTGCAAAGGTACTGTCATGTTTTCTTTAAAAGCTTTAGAAAATAAATAAAATGCTTTCAAAAATCCATAGGAGGAAAGAAGGTTATGTAATTGTGCCATATTCTGAGATCTGAATAAACTAAACAGCACTTTACTGACTCTCCACTTAGGAGTTCTGCACTGGGTTATTTTAGGTCAACATGATTGCTGTAAAGGTGACATTATGTTTTAAGAGATATATGATGCTGTAGAAAAGTAATGGGCTATTTCTTTCCTCCTCTTTTGAGCAGTTTTGGTATGAATCATGATGGAATTGGAAATTCCTGTGGGACCAAAGGTCATGAAGCAGCAAAGCTAATGGCAGCTCATATTACAGCAAACACCAATCCTTTCTCTTGGTCAGCCTGCAGTCGGGATTACATCACCAGCTTTTTAGAGTAAGTAATCTGTCAAGAAAAATGAGTTTTCAAAAAATTGGCACCTTTTGGGATCAATTGTAGAGATATAGTGATCTGTTCTGATGGTTTACATTTTTATAATGAATTGACGGAAATATAGTCAGTCACTTAAGACTCTTTTTTTCTGTAGAGCATTGTTTCTATGTAATGGCAAAAGCTTCTTTTGCTCCATTCCCCACCTTAACAGTTCTCTACTGTTTTTAATCTACTCAAAAGATTCTGAAGTGCTGATCATACCTCATTATTTCATTAATCTGAGAGTGAGAAATAGAGAAGGGCAGAATTTGTCTATGGCTCACGTTTTGCGTGCATATGTGATGTGAGGGAATCTAATGAAGGGAAGAAGGTTATAGCCCTGTTCCTTTTACATTTTGTTCTTCAGATGTTTTTCATGCAGTCTTATGGGTTTTTACCTATCAGTGTTCTTTGGTGCCACTGGTGAGAATATAAAGATTACAGACGAGGATGGCATAGATCTTTTTATTAATACCTTAAAATTCTGATAACCTCTACTTCTGTGGTGATTTTTATCCAGAAGTAGATCACTACTTGAAATTTCACTGGGAAAAAATTCAAACAGTCAAAATATGTTATTCACAAAAATGTACTCGTATCAATACATACATTGGTACAGATGATTCATAACGAAGCCTTGTATGTGTTTTAAGTTTTGAAGACAAGTATATATAACCATGAGTTCACCAACAACAGATTCGTAACAGATTTTTTAGGTGCTGAAAGATGGGCTTTATTGGAGGCAAATAACATTTAGTTGGCAGGTTCAGTGTCATCAGTGCAATCATTCCCTTAAGAAATACAGGTTGTTCAGTAATTCAGACACTCATTGTACTTTAAGAGAGGGACTTAACCCAGTCAAGTGTCTAACCGTGAGGCTACCAAGAACGAAATGAGCATCTCCTCTTCTTTTAGGGATCTAAATTCAGAATAAGATGCTGTCTTCTGTATCTTGTCTGAAGGGACTCATCCAGACCAAAACCTTTAGATTGATTCAAATGTAGCTTCCCACAGGATGTAGAGAATCACTGGCTTGGGCTGATGAAGTGCTTGAGCTTCCTATAGAGTCAGTGGGCAGAGACAGACAGACATTTAATGTTGCTATTATTCAGAGCAAGAAGACTTCTCATCAGTTACTGTAACAGGTTGTAATAGGCATTTTGTATCAGACCACTGAACTGTGCACTCACACAGTTTTATGTACTGGTGTATTTAAGATGAATAAATAAAGCGATAAATGAGTAAATAATTCTTACCAAATATGTGTGATACAGGTTTCTCACAGTACAATTTCATTTGCTAAGTGGATAAATATATGTATTTATTTAGCACTAGCATTATTTTAAAAAGATACATAGTTATTTTGTTTTATAATTACCAGTTACTTATGTTAATTCAATGCTCTTCCCATTAGCAGTCTTACTAGTATGTCACTGTGGCCTGGTTTTAGCTATGAAAAAGATTATGGTTTTTATATCTCTTCTAAGATTATTTCATAGCTTTGTAGTTCTGACTGTAAGCTTACAGTTCAGGTATTTCCTTGAAGTATTTGAGAGCTTGTTCTTCTTGTTACACTTCTGCTGTTCTCTGTCTCGTTTACTTCTGTTTGTTGCTCTTCTCCGAAAAACTCAATTTTGGTTCCATAATTGTCCTGACAATAAGCTGTCTGTTGATGAGGACATAATTCAATGTAAAGTGAAGAGTTATTTCTTATTTATGGATTTTGGGAAAGGAACAGGATAAAATTCTGTGGCTTGCGTTATTACGCAAATATAATAGAGCTGGACATTTGTTCATAATGTCCCTGCACAGTTTTAAATTTTAGCCTGGTGTATGCAGTGGTCTTTCAAATTTTTACTGCCAGTTAAAAACATTCTTATCTTGAGCCTTTTTACATTGTGTTTTTTAAACTGATTTATTTTATTATTTACTGTTAGCATCTCCATTATTCTTTTCCATTCCATAGGTTTGATTTATTGTTAAGTTTAATTTTGAAGTCTGTGGGATGGTAGTGAAATTGCACTTGCATTAACATAAAGCCAGAAGTATTCTGTTGAATCTATTCCCGTAGTTCTAATTTCCTCAGGTTTTTTAAGATACTTTTCTATCATTGCCAGTGTTTGCAACTCTACTCAAATTACTACCATCTATGAATTAAAAAAAAAAATCATTTCTGAAGATACTAAGTGATATTTGAGCTAGAGTAAAATAAAAATCTATGCATAGAAGATTCAAGAATAAATTATTTTTTATAATACTTTAGCTTTATTTTTGTAACCTGGAATGGAGATGTTTTTTTTTTCAAAGCCACCTTGAACACACGTTATTTTACACATTGCAGTTTTTATAGATTTTCCAGTTGTGTGGAATACTGTGTTAAATACTGTTCTAAGAGTCAAATATAACTTTTCTTTCATCTACTAATCCTGGAATCTGTTTTTAAAAATGTCAGATTTCTCAGATATGATCTGTTCATTATAAATTTGTGCTTCTTATTGTCTGTGGATCTAATATCCTATAAATGAATTGATAAATGTTTCCTTAAAATACTTGATTTATTATTTCATAAGGTAGAGTACTCTGTAAAACTATAATTTGTTTCTCCAGTTTCTAGTTTCCTCACCAGCTTTTATGCCAGCTCAAGGACAACAGGAAGCTGTTAGAGTAACACAAGTACCTGCAGGACAACTGTCAGAACCCAAAATCACTTTTTACCCATTCACACCTTTCCTTAAGACAGAACAGCTCTAAGAGCAGATATATTTCAGTTGCAGGTAGTAATCAGTTAGCAAGAAGCAAAGAAAAATAGAAAGTTTCATGTGGCAACATTTCCTTGACTTCTTTTAGAAGAGCAGAAGAGTCTGCATCCTGATGGGAAAATTTTTTTTTCCCTGATAGTTCTTCATAACTTAGGAACTTCTTAGGTGAGAAAAATGCTGATTTAGAGCTTTAGAGGCTAAGCTGATTTGGAATTCATTTAGCTGTGTCTAACAAGAAAGATGGGACATGAGGGTATTAAATGCAGATACCCAAGCAGAAACGTGGTCTGTGAGACCTTTTAGATTTGTATCTTTGGATCTTTGTACACGTTTGGGCCAGGCTATCATGGGACCACATTAATGCAACCGGAATTAATTTTGATAGAATCTCATTACATGTTCACAGTATTTTATGGTAAGGTAGATTAATGTGGATTTACTCATTTACCAGCTCAGGTCACCACTTGCTACAGCAGTTTTGCACTGAGGAGTAACCATTAAGTATCACTTGGAAGGTATCAATTCAGTCAGGCAGTAGTTGGGAAAGCAAATTATTTTGCAGAAGTGCTGGAAAGAGGACGGAAAGAGGATGAATATGGTTCAAAGGATGAGAATAAGACAAAGCAAAGTTGTGTATTGTTAATAGATCTACCAAAACTCTCAGCAAGGATGGTCAACCAGCGCAGATACGGTAATGGCCAAAGAAAATAATTTTTTTCTGGAGAAAACATTCCTTGAAGCACATAATACCTGTTGTCTGCAAAGCTTATAAAAGCTGTTGTCTATCAAGCTTTTAGGTAGAGTGAAAGATTGGCATAATTCAGTTTATCAACTGAATTGTTCGTAAGTGCTTTGCAGTGGCTTTAATTTCACTAACATTATATGGAACTAATTACAGTTTTACTGACTGAGAATTGACGGCTTGGAGAGCAGTCTCAGAGGACAGAGATTCACACGAGATGAATAGAAACTTGCAATATCTGTTCATAGGACAAAAGAACCAAGCCTAAAATTATTTTTAGTGACTGAAAAACAATTAGTATAAATTTCATTCCATGCAACATGTGTGTGTATTACTTCTCTGTTTTGTTATAACAAAAACTGGGTGATTTCTGGAATCACAGTTTATTTTTCTGTCAGTATCAGGAGAGGAGTTAAAGAAGCAAGATGGCCAACTCTTATCTTTCAAAGGCAAGACTGTCTTTTGAAGATGGAGGAGAACCAAGAGTCTTAAGTTATTTCAGTAAGATCTATCACAGGAAATTCTTGGAGATTCTATGATTGCCATACAGCAGGATTTAGATCTTAGACTACAACTTTCTAACTCTGGAAGGGAGCCAAAACTATTTTGGTCCAAACAAGCCCATGCAGATGATATAGAAAAAAGTTAAAATTCATTCAGTGTTCTGGTCCAGACATCACCTGCCCAAGAATCTTGAATATACAAGTGGACATGGAAGGTAAATATAGGATACGTCTATATATGCCTCATATACTATCTATGGCGCACTGGCCAGTTCCCTCCTACTCCAGAAATGTAAAGTAACTTCTGAAAAAAAAGTATAAACCAAGACTAGTTTTTAAAGGTAAGATCACATCAATCATATTAAAATTTAATATCTCTTTCTACAAATCAGTGGAGAAAATCTACATTCAGTATTATGTGTTGACGTACACTTAGGATTATAATTTGTTTCTTTCCGTTAAATTATACTAAGATTTAATTTTTTTTTTTTTGCTAACAGGTAATTAAATAAAAAACACCTGACCTCAAAGATTTCTTAAACTTTTAAAGTCTTACATTTTACTTAGAAGGCTACCTAGTTGAAAAAAAGACAGAAGATTTTCAGTAATCATGGGATGGCAATATGGCTTTGAGTGCTGACTTTGCAAGTATTACTCTTTGTCTACCTTTTGAGTTATTTAAATATAATGAAATTGTAAAGGGCACAATCAGCAGCAGATTTCCATTAACTTATTTGTAGAATATCTGATGAAGTAAGTGATTGGTCCAGTATTCTATAGCTGAGTATCTCCTGAACTCTTAAAACCAGATTTTGGTAGGAGGATGGTTTTGATAGATAAACCAATAGATTTTTCTCAATATGGCTGCTGAATAATTACTCCAATGAATAAAGAAATGCTTTGGAACACAAGAAAGTATGAGGGATAGTATGCATTAAAGAAACAGCAAATTACTACCACCAAGCAAAAGGAAAATTGAGTGATTGAAAGATTGTGCAAAATTACAAAGCCTTTTGTATGAAATAGATAATAAGACAGGGCCAACCTTGCATAAAAGATTGGAAAGAAGATTTTATCAGGAGAGCGAGTGGTAAATATGTATTTCCCTAACATTCAAGAAAGTTTTCATTTTAGTAATTGCACATAGCTTCATTTTAATTTTAAGCACACCACTCCAAATCATGCTTCTGTTACTTATGTCCAGATGCTCCAAATATTTATGCTTAGATCTGTAGACTGCGGAGCAGTGTGCAGAGTTTACCCATTAATGTCAAGTAAACTAAAGCAGCTTTTGTAACCTGTACAGAGCTATACCCTGGTGGTCTTAAAAAATCAGTTTTTACTTATAAATATGAAGTAAGGATTCTGTTAGGAGCCATGAATTGGAATGTAAATAATTAATGATTTGATTGGTATGTATATGTAAAAATGCTCTGTGTTTTTTGTTAATCATTTTTACTATTTCTTGTTCCATATTTTATGGGTAATTTGGTATCAGAATTAAACAAAACATTATGTATGCTATCAATGTATTTATGTATATGATTGTTTAGCTATAACATATTCACAAATATTTACAATACATTTAATTTGTGATCATTAGGTGTAGCTTGCATTATAGTCCACATCATTATTATGAATGAGGCCATTCTGTAACATTCAAAACCAATTTTCAGAACGAGCCTTCTGGGATATTTTCTTCAGCCGTTGAAGGAGTTGTGTTATACTGTGTAAGTTGGGATAGTTGGGAATAGATAGTGTAATGGGAACATAAATGCTGAGAGATCTACATCCATGGTTTTTGCTTTTTCTCTTTATTGGTCTTGCTTACAGCTGTGATATCTGTGCTGAGGTGGTGATCCTGAGTTTTGTCTTGTTCAGTCTGTAAAGATATAGAAACATTGAATCCCTGGTTGGTGTTAATTTGGTTGAGCAATTAGCAGTGATAGCAGTATGAAATCTTAAGCTTTCCTAGAATGTTCTAGTATCCTTTATATCCTTTCAAACAGAAGAATAGTTTGCTGCCCAGTGATATTAAAATACAAAAAAAAAAGTATATATTGTAGAGTGTTTTAAAATGATGTCTGGAATACTGGGATGAAATGACATCAAGCTTAGCTATTTTGTAATTGAAACAAGTCCTAGTATGTCCCATAAAACTTCACAGAATTAACCTAAAATTAGGAAAATGAGGAAGTCATTGAGCACTAATAGTACCTTGTAGAGTAATAGAATGTAACGATCAGCTCGAGATCGTCTTATTTCTGTTGCAGACATTAAAGATTTATCTACCCCATGTTCAAAAATGCATATGCTCTTCAGGGATATCCTGTAGAATTTTTTACTTGGTGTATATGGTTCCTATATTAGATAAAATCACAAAGCACAAAAGCAATTGTGAGTAGAAATTTTCTGAAATTGTGGATATGGAGGTATTTGGGGCATTCTTTCCTATCTTTTTTTAAGTCTACACTTTCGTATGCCTGAATGATAGTAACTATTAGATCTCTGTTTATAAAGTTCTCAAGAACCATTAATCTTTCTTGGAAATTTTGGTTCATTCCCCTAGATTTAACATAAATTTTTTATCAAGTATCTGGGTTTTACTTTGGTGGAACAAAGAGAGAAGAACAGGGACATATACACAAGAGTATTGGACCATTCCCAAGTCCTGTAAAAGTTTTCTGGAAAGGTTATATGGTCCTCAGCCTGTATTCATCCTTTGCACAGCTTTGGTCAGACCTTTCATTACCAATGGAAAGTCTCTGGTTTTATTAGTGTGTTTATAAAGATCATGCCATTTCTTTTCCAGGATACTTCAGTTCCTGCAATACAGTATCAGGGGTCAGTTTCGCTCAACTGCTTGAGATAAATAACGGAACTGAAGCAGAAAGGAAGACAGAAATGAATTTTCAGTCTAGAAGTTGTGATACAACGTAGCTAATAAAAGAATGACTTCTCAGTAGTAATTTTCTCACTTAATTACTACAGCAATATTTCATTATGGTGCAAATCTGCTAATTAAAGCAGAACAGTAATATTTTTCTATTCAGTACAAGGATTTTTGACTGGCTTTTCTGCCATTATATGTCTTGTAGAGTAGGTATAGATTTTAATTTACAAGTTTAGTGAATTTAAAGATTTAGAACTGATTCTGTAATCTAATTTGGGCAGGGGTGCGTATGCCTGTGGAGAGAAGTCACTGAAGGTAATGAGGTTTTTTGAATGCTGTGCCCTTGGCCGTCTGTTTACAAGATCACAGTTTACAGTCGTCTTATAAACTCTGCAATATTGGAATCTATGGAAATGTTCCCATCATATGGCAATCCTAGCTCAAGCTGATGCCAAATGCTAAACTTCTCACTGCTTGTATAAGCAAAGATTCTATCTGCAGTTTAGTCCAGACATTGCAGAAAAATCAGCTTGTATGTGGGTTCCTTTAATACTGGAATTATTAACATGCACTCCTCATACACGCGAAATACAACACTGAAATATTTGAAGAGGTTGAAGGATATTTTCCCAACTTCTGCTACTAGAAAATATATATACTTGCAAAAATTACATGGGTTAAAGGGGAAAGTACACTATTTTTTAATGCCAGAACCACACAGTTGGTGTTTTAAAAGTAGATTTTGGCTGAGGGGATGCATGGGTGTGGCGTGTAGGCATGCATGCAGGTGAATCACACCAAATTCCTTGGAATTTGTCACCAAATACCGTATTTTTTCCAGTATTTACCTCTTTCTTGCGTTAGTTGCTATTTGCCACCTTCTGAAGTGGTTGGCAGATGTTTGTTTCTTTGCTTTTCCAAAGGATCTTTTTTAGTATTTTGAAGACTTGATCAAAATAGGGTTAAAGTGAGAACATAAAATGTGTCGTTGAAGGAGGCTTTTTGCACTTTTTTATCTGCAGATGAAAAGTATAGAAAATTGGAGATCTCCAAAAAACAGTGTAGAACATTCACTTCTGAAATTATGTTCCTTTGGCAAGGTGCATGGAAAAGATTTGGAAAAAAACAGAACATAAGTGCTGGCAAAATTGGTAGGAATGTCGGAAAAAAATTTTAAGTGTTGGCATAAGAATTCTTTGAAAATCCTCACTTATTCACATGTGAAATGAAAGTAAAAAAGCATCTGTCCTCTTTTGTGCACACTGACCCAATAAAACTGAATAATTATATTTAGCAAAGTACAAAGTTTTCTAAACAGAACTGTGTCTGCTTTTGGCTTTCTTTGTTATTTATTCCATTACACTAAAATATTGTGGTTAAATATGGGCATATTTTGGAAAAAAACATCAACCACTGAACAAAACAGTGAATATAAAAAGAAAATATCAAAGTTTTCTAAGATGATTCTTTTGATTCTAACATGAAATTTTTAAGACTTAATGCAATAAAAAAGATCTTGGACCCATACAAATTTTTTCACTCATTCTAGTATAGGTAAATTTGAAATTCTGGCAGAATTTTTACCTCTGTAACCATTTTCTTCACTCAAATGGAAGAAAAGCTTGTATGTTAAGGTCCTGATCCTATAAACATTTTGTCATGTGAAACTCAAATGTGTTCTAGTTTTGCATAAACCAATTGAACTGCTCATATCTGTAAGATTATACTTAGCTGTTTGAAGGATCACAAGGGTCATTGCAAATTGTAAACTGAATTTCTTGTATTTGCTTAATTTGTTTATTTTTCATTTTATAACCAAATGTAGCTGTTTTTCAGTGAAAACAAATAGGAATCCTAAACCAAAAATGAAAATCAGTCTTGTGTGGCTCAGAAATTATCACACTTTTAAAAAAGGATAATTTATGAAATTATTTCACAATCTAAAATAAGCGTTTTTTTAAATAATAATGATGAAAAATTATTTGAATTTCTTAATTCCCTCTAAATATTTTCTCTTGTTAATATGGGTGTACCTTTTTACTGTCTGTTTATTGCAATCACATTTGTTCCACACCCAGCGCTGTTAAAAGTAAGAACTAGATACATAATATCATTACTATGATTTACAGTCAGTAGAATTCCTAATTGATTTGGTCCTTTATGTTGAACAGTTCGGGCCGTGGTACTTGCCTTGATAATGAGCCTCCCAAGCGTGACTTTCTTTATCCAGCTGTGGCCCCAGGTCAGGTGTATGATGCTGATGAACAGTGTCGCTTCCAGTATGGAGCAACATCCCGCCAATGTAAATATGGGGTAAGAAGTCTTAATCCTTATGCTGAGTGTTCTGCTTAGTCATTTGTATATATTCCTTTAGAACATAAATCTTTAGTTAGTTGTAGTAGTGGGTTACAGATTTCCAATAGCATATCCGGTGCATCATTTGTAAGCAAAGGGTTCATTTTAATCCTTATGCTGCATCTTTTGCTTGAGCCATTTGTATGTGCTGTACACTAAAATGTGGGTAACGATGAGCCGGGTAAGCTGTTCCTTAATTGTAGGGGAAAAAAGAGCCCAGAACACTCGATCCTGATTGCTGTGAAGTGTAATAGAGAATTTTCCCTGACTTCAGTTAGTTGAGATCAGGTTTATGTTGTATTAATCTTGAAACATGAAGTCTGTTGTGCTGGCTTTAACCTTTCAGTATAAAGCTACATTTTGAAGTTACTTTTGTACTTGTATTGATTTGTCAGATCTGATTTTATTTTCTTGTTAATTTGTTTGTTTGTTTTTCCCCTGACATTGAGTCTATTGCATCTCACATTATTCAGATATCTTTTTTGAAAGGTGAATTATGGTTATGGGAACAGACGAACATGAAGCTAGATAGGTGGATAGGATACTGAGTAGCAAAGTACTAGCAAAGATTTGGCCGCAAGTACCAGTATGCAGTAATTAAAGTAAATAAATTTACAGTAGAAATAAAAACCTTCACATGTAGGTCATTGTGTTACAAATGTTTACTTAAAATCTTCCAGCCAAAAGTATGTAGTTAAAGGACACATTCTGCTATGCTTCTTATGAAATAATCAGCTGAGACCACACTAAGTAAACATTAAGAACATATCTTTGGTTTAAAAGTAAATAGTTTTAATAATTTTAAATGTTTAGATTATTCAGGTAAAATAATGAAATAATACAAAGAAATTCCGTTTTTAATATCTCTGGGGTGATAAATACAGTGTTATTCTTGGGATGCCTCTTTGGCAGATTGCATTTTGGAAAGAATCAAAGAGCTGTGTAGCTGGCTGACTAGCTCTGGGTCTTCTGATTCATCATCAAGCCTCTTTTGGCCTTTATTGTTCTTCTTTAAGTTCTCACTTCCCATCACTATTCTTTAATGGCCTTATTTCCTTTCCCTTCATCTAAGTCATACCTTTTTTTAATTTTCTTTTTTTCTTACAAATTTTCGCCACAATCTTTTATTTGCAGACTAGAGAAATCTCCAGGTATTTAATCTATGATTTATAGCACAAGTCTTTGGAGACATATTGCATTTTAAATTAAACTGGAAAGTTCATAATGTGCAAAACCTGGCTTTTCCACATATATATAGGTTTTTTAAAACACTGTTAAAGTATGTAACCATTGTTATGATGATCGTTCTACACAGTACATTTTCTTTCTTAATCCAGTTTCTAAACCAGAAATAGTTGGAAGTAATGAAGATATGTAGGTTATCTTCACTTTTTGCCTTCTGCTTTCTTTTTTTTTTAAGAAGCTTTTTTTTCTGGATTCCCTTAGAGTTACCAAAAACACACTGACACTTAATTGAGGCAATGTCTTCATGAAGCAAAGCTTCATTACCACACCTCTGAATTGATATAGGGTATTGTGTTCCGTCAGTGTGAACATAATTTCCAAGTGTCTCAGAAAATAACCACCCTATTTTTCATCATAGGATTCCAACTGCATATATTAATAAATAAGTTATTGTAGAAGTCTGGCAATATCCATTCTAAGAAATAATATGCATTTAAAATAGTATCTGCATTTAAAAATATTACCTGCCATGGCCATAATGCTCTGCAAATGTGACCATGGTGATTATTATCTTAGAGATTTGAAGTGGTAATTTTGAAGCGGGGCAGGGGGAAACAGCCTTTGGGAGTTTGTGGTGCAGGTGAAAAATACCTACCTAAAACGGTTTATTTACATATGAAAGGATTTTAAGACTGAGTAGTGAAACTAGATCTAAATCCCAGGACAAGCTAAATTGAATGCTCAACTCTCTTATTATCGAAAGTAAACAGTCAGTGCTTTCAATATTTCTTTTCGATGTGCTTTTCACATGAAGATGCCATTAATAGTTCATGGATCTTTTTCTAATAGACACATGTGTAACTATGATGGAAAAACATAGCAAAAAACACCTAATTAACAGTGAATGTGGTTCATATACTAGCTCCTTTCAAGCATTTCTTTTAGCCCTTTTTATTTGAAGTGTCTAGTAAAAAAGGGTGTAGAGCAGGTTTTCCAACAGGGGGTTTAGTGACCCAAATGGAAATAAATTCCAAATCTCAGAGAAAATTGCTTGCTTTTTTTTCTCTTCTTCATGTTCTTTACTGATTTTTAGTGGCAAGCCATGACAGAGAAACAGTTGAACTCTCAAATCAAAGGCAAAAACTCTTCAAGTCTCCTATGGCATGTGATGTACCTGTTAATATAATTGATGTTTTTAAAGTAACTTGGAAAATCTTCACGTTTTTTCTGCTTAGGAATTCTGCCATAATCTTTTAACCTTTAGAAAAACTGCCTCTTTCAACCATGTAGCTTTAATGTTAATCTATGTTTCTTGCCTTTTCTCCCTTATTTCCTCATCCACTCCCTCTGGATCTTTAGTTAAACAGTTTGTTGCTTTAGATCATATACAGTGTCTTAATTCTGCAATGAATTTTTCACAGTTAAAGTTGGAGCTGCTCTTATTTGGGAACTTGAAGTTAAATACATGGAGAGGTGTTTGACCAATTAAAGCATCAGAACGCAATTACAAAAAGGGACTGCAAGTTTCTGCTTTTGTGTGTGTTTGTTTACTGACAAGGGGACAATTTGGCATAAAAAGGAGCTCTTCAGTAGTTTTGGTGCTATTTTAAGGACTACTCCTAATTAAACTGTTCAGTTACCTTTGGACAGAACTCTTCTAGCAAAAGCATTGCAGCTATTGGTCAGATTTCTCTGTGTTGTTAAGCACATTAAGTGAGACAAGAATTTGAAGTGATGCCTTAGCTGTTTGAGCTGAAAAAATAAAGCTTTATTTTATCAAGTAGACAGTGATCCTTCTAGTGTTAGATGTGCGTTGTTCTTTATACTATACTATACTATACTATACCATGCTATACGATGCTATTCTATTGCTATACTATATTCCTTCTGATACAGGGACAATTTAACAGAATTTCGGTGAAGAAATGGGTATTTTGAATAAAGAAGTGAAAGGCAACGTCTCAAGCTATTTAAAATATTTCAATTTTAGGGTATATTTTCACACTCAGGAGAATGTTAAATTTATGACTTACAGTGAGTGGTGGAAATTGCGCCAGTTAATACTGATGCAAAGCTTTTTTGTATCTTACTGGATTCACTGCAGTGGACTATTTTGAGGTTGTTAGAAACAGTGCTAGTTCCTCTTCAGTTATGTAACTGCTGGATATCCTACATCTTCTAAGATGATGCAGTGTGGATTTTCTTCTGCTGATTGCCAGATGTGTCTCAGTTCTCTGCTCTGTTTTTGTGTTAGTTCCACTGGTAGTTCAGAACCTTCTTTAGTCTTTTGGTTTAGGTGATTGTAGGGGGAACTTTTTCATTGACTTCTGATCTCCTTATCCTTTGAGCATCTGCCTAGTAACAGTTGGCTGTTGACTGTCTCTGGGTTAAATCAGGAAAGAATTCCAGTCTTGACTTTCAATTTCTCTACTTTATGAGTTTAAATAATACCTGGAAAATACCTGACTGTAACTTACTGATTTTGTAATTCAAAATAAGGCTTTGCTTTAGAGCTGGTCCCTACATTTTTAGGACAGAGGCTAAAACCTCAGACATTTTAAAAGCAGTTAATACTTTATGCATATGGTTGGTATTGCTGTGTTGCATTTTACGATCTGTGAAACTGCTGGCTGCTAGCAGCAGGGTTTCAGAGGTAGTAGCCTTCAATTATTTGGTATGGTTTTTTTGCATTTTATGCTTTTCCACCAGCATTGGTCAGCTGACTTTCAAATCCAGCAGAGTAAACACATTACTATACACTTACAGTTCTGCAATATTTCCACTAGGGCAAAAAGCTTGAATTGCAATTGACCTTTGTAATCGGGTCATACAAATTTCAATGTTTGTGAATTAAACTGTCACTTTTCTCATGAAATACTGGTGTGGTTTACTCCAGTTAAGTAAAGAGCAGTAGTATTAAGCTTGGTGTAGGGGTTTTATAGTAAGGTAGAAGCAGATTCTGGAAGCTGGTGATTTTTCACAAGGAAAGGCAGAGAAGCCACTGGTGTATCTTTGCACTAAACCTACTGACTTCCTTTTGTTCCCTCACCATTGATACTATGCCTAGCATCATGCATTTAGTTGAATTTGGACATAATATCTAATAACTTACCGTAAAGTACCTTTTTTGAGCACAGCTTCATATATCATACCATAACTAAGTGGCTTTATACTTCTTGTTTGGAAGGAAAGAGAGGAATTGAAGATCCTGGTATCATACCCTGTAGTTTTTTATCAACCTTTCCTCTTTTTTTTTTTTTTTTTTTTGCTTCCCAAGGTCTGGCTAGTCAGTTGAAAGAACTTTCATCAATATTATGCAGGCCTTCAGTGTTACAAATTATTAAAGTTTCAAGCTTTTCTTATGTAAGGACTTATAGGATTGTGTTGTAATTGAATGAATTTTGTTCTCTCTTTTTTCTACGTTTATGATGTGTATAGCCAAGGGAAGTCCCAGAAATTTTCCTGTTTCTGGAACCTAAAGTAGTTTTGCATCCTTTTTTGAACAAGTTCCTGCAGTCCCCTTTTTTTCTTCCTTAGGACTATCTGGTCTCCAAACCTCCTTCTCTTTTCCTTCTTTTCTGTCTTTGTTTTTCTCTTTCTCTCTCATAGAGACACAGATGTCAACACCAATGTGCCTGCATCTTATGAATGCTGTTTAAAAAGTGCAAGGAGAAGCTGGTGATCAGAAGAGGAGGAGTGCATTAGATGATTGTAGAAGCAGTAACGAGATTCCAGACACCAGAATGTTGTTTAAGTAAAGATGAATAGGTTGTGTGAGTTTGAAAGGGAAGATGGTACTTGGAGGTGATTGATTTTGTAGGGTTCCTGTAGTTTCCCTAAGGTTCACACAAGCACCCAATATTTAGGAATGACTGTTGGTAGCATAATATTTTTGTATCCTATTTCACATTCTTTTGGCATATTGTGATTCATAACATGCTGTACCACTTAATGAGCTTTTGGTAGTGAAGCACTGAAATGGTAACTTTTGGGTGCTTATCTGAACAAAACTTTGAACCTTCTGAATTTCACTTACTGAGTAGGGTCTTCTAATTTTAGTTGAGTCGTCAGCTGCATTTCAGCAATGAGGGTGAAAATACTCTGTTAATGATTTTCAGGTCTGAACTGCAATTCAAGCTAATTGTTTTTATGCTCTATTTTAGCAAATGCTCATCAAGAGGTGCAGCATATTATAAATTAAACATGCTGAAGTAACAGACAAACCTAATTAGGATTTTAAAATTTATGAACAAAAGGTGAACCTCCCAAATTATCACAATTTAATATGCCTTGTGAAGGTATTCCCATCTTAATTTTTTTTTAATTTTATGGGCTGAACTGCTAACATTTGTTGGAAGCTTTCATTAGTTTTGAAAACAAGAACAGCACAGCAATTGATCTTTGCTCATATTACTGAGTTTTCATTGTGCTGTATTGTAACAATTTATGATGATTATGATATAGGATGCTTAGATGTTACATAATATGAAATGCCTATATGTAACTCTGCATGATGCAACAGAAAGAGGCTCCATCATTTATAACACTTAGGCCAAAAGAAGGTAATTTGATTTGCTGTGTTTTTTTCTCTAGATGGGTTCAGCTTTGTTTAATTTACTGCAAATGCAAGCATCCGAATTCCAAACTGAAGTCTTGGAGCCCTAAGATACACTGTTACAGGTTGTCATCTATCTTGTCTTGATCTTGTGAAAGGCCTCAGCTTCAGTTTATGTTTCCTGGATTTTTAACACTTTTCCCTTATTTGCTTTACAAATCAGTAGTTACTAAATCCAGACATTTGGAGACTGACATTGAGGTAATTTATTAATTTTCAGAGTATGCTTCTTTCTCTTAGTTTCATTAAATTATTCAAACAAATATAATGTTGGCAAAAGATATGTTAGCTTCATCTTTCTCCATGGAGGAAAAGACTACCCTAAAAGGGTCACGTGTTGGTGGAGGGGTGTGGGTGGGTGAGTGTGTGTGCTTGTGTGTGTGTGTGTGTGTGTGTGTGTGTGTGTGTGTGTGTGTGTGTGTGTGTGAAAAAAAAGCAGTATGTTTTCTGTTAGTGATTATGGGCCTGACTTTTTCAGGGCAGTTTCTCATGTTTTTAAGGCTGGCTTATTAAAAACTATTGATTAGAGATGTTACAGATAATGGTGATAGTAAGGAAATAGCTCCAGTCAATGACTAATGTAGTAGCAGGTATAGGGTTCGTGGGGTTGACCTGGAGAACAGAAAGCTTTATGAACCTTAGTCAGCACTACTTTAACTTTCCAAGGTCAGTTGAAAATAAAGAAGACATAGCCATAGGAGTACCTGGTATAATTCCATTTTCATTTAATGAAACAACAGCACAGATGGATTTTTTGCTTCTTTTTAGGTCTCTCATTTGTTTTCAAATGACTATCAATGTTATTTTTTATTTCATGTACAGGGTGATGGAGAATATACTTCAGAGTCTATGTTTTCTTTTAAATGCAATACAGCAGGGAAAAATAAACAGTATCTTAAATAAGTTTGGCAATATTTAAAAGATCTTACAAAAACCCTTTCATTTCTTGGTTTTAATGTAAATTACATCTACAAAATGATACATTGTGTTATTTTTGTGGATCTTTGGTGCTATGAATAGTTTTTATTTGAGGAAGTGTTCTGTTGATTTTAGGATATTGTATATCTGTCTCAAGCAGAACTCCTTTCTGATTTAAGTAGAGGTTTTTGCTCCAACATTAATAGTTTGATAAAGCCCATAGTAATTTTACACTACTGTCATTTTGTATTTAGGGATTTACTGGGGTAAATTCCTGCTGAAATTACAGTCTGAAAAAACACTATCAGACTATATGTCAGTAATAACATGTAGTTTTAATATACTGCTTCTCAAAACAATTTAGGAATAAATATTTTTATTATTTTGTGAAGTAGGGAGGTCAGTTGACATGCTTGGAACCTTCCTGAAGACAGACAAATGACTGAAATAGTTTTGGAGTGCTGTATTCATTAATTCACACTGTTGAGATGGTTATCAGTTTGGAATTAAAATGTCAGGCTGGTATTAGATCAGTGAATTTAGAAGAGTCTAATGCACCAGAGAAGCCTGAATATACAGAAAGAATCCTATTGAAAGAATGCTGTCTGATGCTCTCATGTTGTAGATATGTTAGGCTGGCAAAGACATGTTAATTATTACTTCCACTTATATGATAATATATAGAAGATGTAGGCATATCAGAAGTGGCATTCTGCACATAAAACTCTGGATCGAAAAACAGAATTCTGGATTCAAATCATCCTGAAACATAGATGTTTTAAAACTCCAGACTGCTATCCAGACCTAATTTTTTGCTTTTGTCCATATCGGAATGTTAGAAATCTTTTGTTTCTTAATGCAATTGAATGTTTTGATTTTCAGAGCACTGAAGCAAACTCCACAAAGTCAGAGCAGCTGTTAATTTAGACATTTGAAATTGGTCAAATCTAAAGTAAATAGAAGGTCACAAGTAGAATTGTCACAGTCTGATGATTTTAATTACTATTTGACAATGTAAACCGCACATGAAGCATGAACGAGTAAATTACACCAATTTTGTTCAACAAAATGAGGAAGTAAATTAAAGGTTAAAGTAAATAAGGCAGGATTATAACAGGAGGACCTCATACTGTGTCTGAAAAGAATCCATTTTAGGTTTTCACTTTGAAATCCATTCTGTATTGAAGGTTGGATTCATGGTTGATTTAGATATGAAATTGATTTTGTGTTGAATTTTAGCACCTTAGTGGCTGTGAAATTTGTAATCTAGTTATGTTTTTCAAGAAGCTTGGTGATGTATCTTCTGTTACTTCTTTGGTGTTTTATTTTAATTAATATATTTATTTATCTGTATCTTAATTTGAAAATTTTCCAGCTGAGTGACAAAAAAATTTTGTTCAGAGTTTTAAGTTAACTCAATATTTATACTGCTTGCATTTCTTTATTGAAAAAAAACTAATTTGAAAAGTTCTGCCTTGGGTACAGGTAGACTTTTACAAGTGGCAGTATTTTTCCTAAAAGAGGCTTAATAATTTAGTTTAGGTTTTCATAAAGCCAGGCACTAAATAGGATCAACTAACTTAGGCCTAATTGTCAAAAATTGGATGGAAACTCCAGGAATCATCAGTTTTCAGTCCATATAATTTCAGACCATTCTTACAGTTTATGGTTTTTTGTGGATTATAAAGAAGATACCTTGCTTCTGCCAGTCATGAAACTACATACACTGTATTAACAATCCTGCAAGAATGGCACCAGCTGATTTTGAACTTCATAAATAATTTTGCATTTTTCAAGAAAAGATTCTACTGTTGAACTGTTGCTGCAGCTGCTAGTAAGTAATATATAAATAAATCAATTTGCATATGTAGTACAATGCAAGAAATGTGGGTCTCAGGGTAAAACATAACAGTTGTTCCTGTTGACTTGTATAGAACACATCATATAGTGTGTATAGGTGCCAGATAGTTATTCATTACCTCAGAGAAACAATGAATCTGGAGGGGAGTGGACAATAACTTTAATTTATTCACACTGTCTTTTCCTTTTTCTTTTTCTTTCAAGTGTCACTATAGAATCTACACAAGAATTTTTTATAGGATATTATTTCAAGCAGCAGTTAAATAAAATGAAACTGTAAGGATTATCGTAAGATCATTTTAAAGATCCTGTTCTATTCCAAATTTTGAAAAATATTTTAAAATATAAAATACATATAAGGAAGTTGTGAGCTCTTGTGCAGATCCCAAAGTAATACAGCAAAGATTATTGTGTAAGTAATTTACTGTAAAAGCAAACCTCTTCTGATTCTTTTGTGCGTACACAGCTGAATCCAAGAGGAACTGAAACAACTGTGAAGATTTCCGGTATTCACTCAATTTTGGATCGTGCCCACATTATGAATTTCAACTCTTAGCTTGTTCTAACAATTTATCTCCAATGTTAGTAGAACAGGCTTAATTTAAATTAGTAAATGGTCAAAACTAAATGAGAAAATATGGTAGGAACAAAAAGATGATTTGAAAATCTTAGTTTAACACTGACAGCATAGGGAAATAGGATAGGCTAAATAATTTATGAAAGAGCAGCTGCAAATCTAAAAAGCCTAAAGAAAGTATTTTAGTACATAGGTTAGTTAGTTCTAACTACACATGCAATGCTTTAGCAGTTTTGCAGAAGAGGAGTGCCAGTAGTCTGCGCTCAAAAACTTTCGTTTTACATAAAGGAAAGAAAAGTAATTGTTGCTGTTTCATGTCTCAAAATTAATGGTATCCTTTTTGGCAGGTAATTTTGAGGCAGAAAACAACCTTAATGGAGACACTACAGCTCATCCAAAGACTACTTCTATAACAACACTAAAATATACTAAGCCCAGTCTTAGCACAAATCAAGAAAAAAGCAATTATAAAACATTACTTACATGGCAGGTGTGAAAACCACATTATTGTCTAGTTTTGATGCTTCCAGAATGTTTTATTTGGTGGAATACTCTTAGGCAAAATACAGTGGCTTCGAAATAGCTGCCATCACGCCATCATTAGATTTCTCTCTCCAGACCATGTCTTACTTGTCTCTGTTCAAAACAAATTTGTGTATACATGTGTATATGAAGACTGGAAGAAATTTTAGGCTTTTATTCTGATCAACTTGCTTCTGCCTTCTTTCCTAGGAAGTGTGTAGAGAGCTCTGGTGCCTCAGCAAAAGTAACCGCTGTGTTACCAACAGCATTCCAGCAGCAGAAGGTACTCTTTGCCAAACAGGGAGCATTGAAAAGGGGGTGAGTACAAGCAATTTATTGTTTGAAGAAGCAATTTATTGCTCAAAGACTACAAGAAGAAAGAACTAGAAAATTAAAGTATTTCACAGCAATTATAACAGTTCAAACAAAAACTTAGTTTTTCAGAACACATGTGCATCCTGATGGAAAGTGTCCTACAGAATTTTTTCACATTTATTTTATATGTATAATGTAATAAAATATTTATCCTCTCTATAAAATTCTATAGCCTGGATCAAAAAACAACCCCAAAACATATTCTATTTCCTCTGTATATTTTTTTTGAGTAATTTTTTTGTAAAAACTCTTTTAGTTTAATCTTTAATAGAATTTATGCCACTCTTCCATAAAGGATTGTTACAGCTTTAGGTCTACCACGGACTTTGAAAATGTGCAACATAAATCTAGAGCCTGAACTATGTAATTTTGTTAGAAGGGGAAAGAATTTTATTTTTTCAGATATAAGCCAAATCATACAAATGTATAGAAAAGGGTTTTATAAAAGCCTGTATTTCCCAGTGACCTTTCTATTTTGACTGTGAATTATTCTTTCATTATTCAGTTATGGTTGCATAACTGTTGAGTCTTATGTACTTTGATGTGCAGTCAGATAAACTCTTCTATCTAACAGAAAAGTACAGAAAGTCAGTGTTGCAATAGATAAACTTAGCACTACACTATCTGCCTGAATATGAGAATTTTGATTTTAAAACAATCTTTGTATATCAGTAGTTTCAGACAAGAATATTAGAAGACTGTTTCTCAGTTACAAGGCAAAATCTATACAGATCTTAAAGAGGAGAGAAAAATACTTTAACTGATTTAAAAGATACGTACTGGGGAGGAAAAAAGGCATTCTACATACCTTTTTTCAAGATAATATATTTTATGCAGGTTTGTACGAAGTGAAGAGAGCTTGTTATATTAAACCATTTCCAGTATCTTTCTGAGAGCTGCTGCATTTGTTCCTGAGATTCAGTTATCCAGATTGTTTTTTTTCTCAACAATGACCATTGAGATATAGTCTTACTCTGACTTTTGTCATGCTAGCTGAGGTGGTTTCAACAAAGATAACAGTGCATTTTGACTTGCAATCTGATGTTTAAACAACAAGAATGAAAGCTTTTGGTCAGCTGTCACAGTTTATTAATGCATGTTGACAGCTTCATTCAGGGCCCATGACCTGGTATCATTCTGATGGCTTTTCCATGCTGGGTTTGGAAATATTGGTAAATGACTTTATTGAATCAGTCATTTTAAAGAAAAAGAGTGATTAGAGCTAGCCAGTAAAAATAGAGAGACCATCACATAGTACTGAAAATGTTACCTTATATTAGTGTGATAGAAAATGTTAGAAGCCCTGCTCTTAAATCAACAGTCTAGGTTTATTTTGGAACCATCCCTCCTTTTTGATGACAAAGAGTAATTTACCCCAGTTTTAAACCATGAGAATACAAGTTGAGATCCTTTTAGACAATGTTGATCTGTCCCCTTGTCACGAGGTTTTAATCAGTTTCCTCGCTACCAAACATCCTTTTCCGGCTATCAGTATCTTGTTCCATTGTTAGATTTTAGAGGCAAATGTGAGAACCCATGCCATTTTACAAAGATAAACCTGTTAACCAAAGATACCTGTCAACAGCAGAGAATTGTGTCTATAAATTGTATCCACAAAGGTTCCTGTGAATTAATAGTTCCTGGTAGCGATAAACCAGAAATCATGAGCTCTTCCAAAAATGTCATTCCCTTTTCCAAAGACTAAGGTGAAATATACAGGTTATAGTGCTGCAACACCTTCTTATTGTTGTTGTTGTTATTATTATTATTGCTACATTTGTACTACAGTCATGCCTAATAGCCACAACCCAGTTAAGCTCTATTTTGATGGACTCTGGCCAAATATGTAATAAATTACATTTCCAGCTCTAAACACCTAACAAGATCTCAGAGTATTTAATAATATTTAGATATTTACTTATGTAAATTATGTGTAACGAAAAACTCGAAGCATAATTTGATGCAATATATAATTAATATCTTATTGGCAGAATGTGTAGGGATTACTACAATTAAAATAGCCTGACCTTCTATTATAAAACCTTCTTTCAGTTGCCAAGCTTTTATATAAACCTTCCAAGCTTTTAACCCTTTGGGTTGAAATTTTCCATGGTATATATCGACTTACACTCAAAGGTTTTTAGAGCGTTTTCCATGAGAGTTACTCAGCTGTTCTATGCATACAGGGAGAGAGAATAGAGTGGTTTCTTGCTGCTGATGGAACTGTTACGTCTGTTCTGTTTTGAAGCTTTAATATATTCATGCTTTGGTGAAGGGTTTTACGTATCATCTGGGTTCAAAAAGATACACTTTTCCTAACCTGTAATAAGAATTTTAAATCTGCATGAAGTTTCTCTCTGGTATTCCCAGAGATGTGTTTGTGAAGGTAAATTAACCGATAGATTTTAAAAATACACTGATGAAGAAATTGTGCATATAAAACAATATGACAAAACTGATAGGAATGCTTATGTCATGTTTTAATTTAAAGTAATTTAAAAAGTAACTCTTTCCGTAGATCATAGATTACATCCATGCTAGGCATGTAAATGAGGGGTAAACATGCAAAAAATGAAAACACAGTGTGCCGAAAGGATAGTTTACATAGCTACATTGTGGGATGATTTAACTTATCATTGGACATTAACATCAGATAAATGTAAGTTATTGTCAAACATTAAGCTTTCTTGCAAAATAATTGTAGAATTGATCATTGAAAATTAGTGGTTAAAATTTAAATTGACACTAATATTTTTCTTCCTCATACAGAATATCAATTTTCCTCAATATTAAGAGTACTTGCTGTGTGATTTTTCTAAAATCATACTGTTACAAATGTTAATTCTATAAAGCAGCTAATACTCATAAAAGTGATCTCAAATGTGCCACCATATTGTGTTTTATTTTCATTAGTCACTACTTAGGAAAAATTTCAGAGTGCTTACATTATTCACTGAGGATTTGCATATTTTATGTGTATTTGAATGCATCACTGTCATCTTTCTGTTGAAATAGTGGAAAATTATTCTTTCAATGTTAGAGAAGAATTAGTATTTCAGATCTAAACCTTCCATGAAGAACTGTTCTTTTAAAACAGCTGCCACCTCCTCTTCTTTCTTCATACGGTGATTACTTAGGAGTCCTAACCTCATTATAGCAGATGAGGTTGCTGAGATTCGTGGAGGAAGCATATTTCTGCAGTCCTATTAGAAATAATGAAGATTTGTGTCATTTTTAATTACTCTGACAGAGATTCTATGCATCACTGGCTTCTAGTGAAAGATAAATTCGTACTAGAAAATTAAGAAGAGACACACAGGTGAGCATTAAATCCTCAGATTTAAGTTCAGTAGAAGAGAAGACAGATCATTTAAAGAGGTTTTACAGGGCAGTGTGGGAATGTGGAAGACAATATTTGCATGATAGTGAAAATTACACACTATAGGGATTTTATACAGCTTTGGAAAAATAAAGCGGGTAAATTGCACCTGCCTATTGTCTATATAGTTCTAATAGTATGGAATTAGGATGGTTTACATATTCAGTTCTATATCTGTGATATTATGGGTTTAACTTTAAATCTGAGTATCTTGCATTTCTTAGGTTGGATCTCGATATGTTTGTAATGTATATAATGTAATTTTAATTAAATTAGTAGCTTACATTTTCACTCAGAAGCATTTTCATTTTTAGCTTTTGACTTTAGCATTAAATACCTATTTATGTACTTGTGTGGCATCTCTAATAGATTGTAACAAGGAGATTTCTGTATTTAGTCAATACAATTTTTATCACTTAATTTATCATTGTAAAGAGAAGAAAACGACATGATTTTAGGCACTCATCTAGTTCACATAAATACTTTATTCTCCATCCTGATTGTGCAATTAGAGGCATTGCAAAACACTGCGCTATTTGGATATATCTATCCTAGCTAAAAATGTGAGTTCACTCACTGTATGGCATGAATTATGTAATGCAGATATACAATAATAGTCTAGATAAAGAGAAGCTCCATATGAAGGGTACAATCCTCTGATGAAGTCTTGACTGAGTCTGTAAATCTAGAACTCCAAGAGGAGGAAGAGAAGGCTTGGCTTTGCTGTCCATATTACTCTGAAGTTAAGACTGTCTTCCAGTAGTGCTTACAGAGAGACAGGGATATGTTTGTCCATGTCTTCTGTGCGTGTCTCAGTGGCTTTGGTCAAATTCATATGGCTAGTTTTGGGCGCAGAAGTTATCTGTATTTCCTTTTGGAAAGCATTAATAGTACAGAAATTCAGGGGAGTTTAAAAACAACACCTGCTCACCTTCTGGAAGTGAAATGTGCAGATTCAGGTCATGGAAGATCTGAGACCATGCTCTGCTCTGTCACCTAAACCTGAAGTAGTAGGAAAGGGTATCTAATTGAGCTGCTTCAAATTCTCAGTGATACAGTAGACACCAGAATGTGGATCAAAATATGGGCCCCAGGCTTATTTCTGAATGGTTTAGAAAAGGTCTCTGATGAAGGAAATTATAAACTTGTTTTAATAGCTAATAATTTGTGTGAATTGTCTCTCATTTTGTATTTCGGATTTAAGTAATAATACTGCAAAGTTTAACTGTTTGCTTGAATGAAGTACATGTGTTCATTCTGCCCCAAACAAATGGCCAGCCACTATTATATAATTGTTTTCTGTACCATGTCTAACGCTTTGTCACTACTTTTATTATGTCTGTAGTGTTACTATAAATGAAATACTGCGACAAATTCTTCTTTCATTGTAACGTCGTCCAGATTTTCTTTTATAAAAATAAATACTTTCTTTAAAATACTATCATTTTCTGTAATGAAGCCTCTACATGAACCTTCAGTGGAGGATCTTTTACCAAACCAGGCTTGGAGACTAATTTTAGTGTTTAAAAGAACGTAAGCAACTTGTAGGTCCTTAATTGTGAAACATTAAGGAGGCTGATGAAATAAAAAATACTTCTGCTATGTGTTAGAGACCTATAATTCAGGACTGAGTGGAGACATTTCACAAATCACACACACTCTCACCAATGTCTAAACATGGCTAGAAAAAGTAAAATACTAGTCTTGTTATCTATACAGGGAATGCTAATGCCTATAATTGGTCATTGTCTGACCCTTATATTTTTCTGTCCTGATAACTCTGTCAGCCTCCAAGCTAATTTTATGTTTTTTTTGTGAAATCTTTCAGTGGTGTTATCAGGGAGAGTGCGTACCTTTTGGCACTTGGCCCCAAAGCATAGATGGGGGTTGGGGTCCATGGTCAATATGGGGAGAGTGCAGCAGGACCTGCGGGGGAGGAGTCTCCTCATCTATAAGACACTGTGACAGTCCAGCGTAAGTAGCTAAAGTAAGCCGGAGCCAACAAAAAGATACATTTGGAAATTATTCAAAACTGTGGTTTCACATGTTATCTGTAAAAATGTTTTGCTGGTTTGCCAACATTTGTCTTCAAAATAGCAGACAGAAATGCTTAAGCAGGAGAATTTCACTAGACATACTTTTAACATTTTTAATGTATCTTATGTACTGTAAAGATAGCTAGATTTATATTTAGCAGTAACCAGAATGGTTTTCTTCATGCAACTTGCTGTTCCTCAAAATATATTTAAATTATACCTTAGGTAGATTTCTTTCTTAGGGCATATTTCCTTTAATGCTTGTCTCAGATATAAAATAGCAATTGCCAGTTACTTATTTAAAAAAAACCAACCCAAACCCAACACAGTATTTCCAAGTTTTCAATATAACTGCTTACATACGAACCATAGGTAGTAATATTGAATACAATATATTTATGTGCTGCCTTGTCCAGCTCTTCAGTTGTGACTTCCTGCTGACTCTTAAAACAGTTCAGCACCTTTTTATCGCCGCCACTACTCTCTATTGGTCTATTTGCCCTCTCTGAAGAGGGGCCAGCTTCTCCACTACAGCTTGATCTGTTGTATATATCTGTACTTGTCTTACAATCTGTCCGTTTTCCAATGTCCTGAGCACTGTTCCAGAGAAGTTCTGTCAGGTAAGTGCTCCTCTCTCTGTCACTGTCACTTCTCAAATGAGGAATGCTTAGTTCTATTGCTGTTCTTTGCTGAATGAATTGCTGCTCTTTTCTGTTTTGGCTTTTGCCTGTTCTGATTACCTCACCACAGCTATAGGTCTTTGCAGGATAGTTTTATTACTCCATGCTCTCTTCTTGTCATTTCTCATAATCACTATCTCCGTCACCACTATTGGCTTTTAAGACCACTTTTTCTGAAAGTCATTTGTGTTTCTTTCATGAAAATACATTCTGTGTCTTTTGTCATTCCTTTTCTTGTCTTCTACTCTCTGTTCACTTAGGTTATTTGTTGCTTATATCCGTGTTTTCGAAGCCATGCTGTCCATCTGCTTTCCACTGCACTCTGTAAGACAGATACCATAAGGACATATATCTGGCCAATATCACTACTTATTCAATGGATTCAAAAGCAGAAATTATCTGTATGCATCAATAACATGTCAGACTATGTTAGTGAGAGAATAATTATTTTTTTCAAGGAAGTATTTAAAAGTCCTAGTGAAATGTTTGTTTGGAGCATGAATAATATCCTAAAATTCTTTTTCCAACTTCTGTCACCATGTACTTGGCTTGGTATGATGAACATGATTAAATTTAAAATGTTCGACAAGCAAATGCATTTGGGAGGGGGTATGTCTGCATTAGGAAAAAAAAAACCCTGTTGATTAAGGATAACATTTCCTGGTTAAATACTGTAATGTGAAAAATAGTACTGATTTAATTTTTAGTTAATTGTTAATTGTAGATCTAATTTTTTATTATGAAAGCCTCGCAAAGTATTTTTCCTTTCCGCTTTCAAGTTGCAAGCCAAAGAGTTGATGTCTGATTAATCTTTTATATAAGTCTAAATTAATTCATTATTTGACCTCTGTGGAAGATAGATAGGGTTCTTGAACAGTTTGGGAATTTAACAGCCAACTATCTACACTAATACAAATCTGCTTACTCTGGAGTTTCCTCAGATTGAATACTGATTAATTCAAATCTGAATCTTGAACTGGAATATACAGTCTTTGCTGGTTCCGAGTATAAAACCAGTCTTGTTGGTTTTCAAGTAAGATGATATGATTAAAAAAAAAGTATCACATAGGTTGTTTACGCATTTCTCATTTTTATTTTATAAAGCAAGTGAATAATTAAAACCAACAGGTTTTTTATTATGTTCAAAAGGCTATTAAACTGTACTGCTTGGAACTTACACAAACTATATTAATATTATATGAGTGATGATTTTTCAAGTACCCAGTAATATTTTGTGTCTATTCCACTGCAATTCAAAGATACAATTCTTATTAAAATCTCATCTTAAAACTTGAATGTATTTTTATTTATATAAAATATATCTCTTGGCCTTGTATTAATACTAATAATGCATTAGTATATCTCATGCAGTTGTGTTTGTTCTAATGCATATACTAACATATAAACATGTTTTTCCAGGCCTTCAGGTGGAGGCAAATATTGTCTTGGAGAAAGGAAGCGTTATCGCTCCTGTAATACTGATGTGAGTAATTTTTGTTCCACTGTGATCAACTTGACTGGTTTATGTTGTAGCAGCAATGGATACGTTTTTTCCCCAGTTCAGAAAGTGTATGGACTCTTTAATTGGCAAACAGTCCTGTAAGGCACATCTATACTGCAGGCACCCTGTGTGTTCTGGTAAATGTTAGGATCCTATCTTGACGTCCTGCCTAGCTAGTTCCTATGCATTAAAGCCTGGAGAGAGTTCAACTTGAGCTTCCACGTTAAAGGTGAACAAGGATCATTCCACATCAGAGCAAAAATCTGTCTAGCCCACTGTCTTATCTTCCAGCAGTGGCCTATAACAGGTTTTTAGGCAATGAATTATACACTTCTGACAGACAAGGGATGACTTTTCTATTGGTTTACCTTGTGAGTTTCCAAAAGCTGTATGTCTTAAGTTTACTGGAACTCATGTCATGTCTGTAGCACATTAACTGCCACAAGTTAAAGTCTCCTCCATGAATCCACATTTAAGCCCTCTTACACTTTTTATACTTTCATAACATCCAGTGCTAATGTGTTACACAATCTTCTTACACGCTCTGTGCAGATGTATTTGAAACCTGCTGTTTTGCCACCGGGTATTCACTAGTTTGTGTATTTACAGAATGATCCCGCAGTTCCATTTTGGAGCTGAGCCCACTGAATATGACCTACAGCTGAAGGGCTGGACACAGTATAAATTTATAAGGTCAAATTATGAACCTAAATTACAAGTTCAAGTAACTTAAAATTCAAACCAGAAAAAAATACACATCAGTAAAGAACTTCACTAATAAGTTTTGAAGTCAAATTACAGGTCAGTAGCACTGCAAATATATAAAGGCTTTCGTACTATTTTAGCTTTAAGTTCATATTAATTTTCATCTTAATTAAAGGAAGTTTGTAACACTGAGAGAATCTATACCTAAAGATATTGTTTCACCTCTTTATCTTTTGATATATTCAGGAAAATACAATAGTTTATATACTGGTTCTTTGAAAAAAAATTGCATTTATGATCATTATTAATTATCATAATTATTGTCCCTGCAAACTTCTTTGTGGACGTTATTCTCATTATTAGGCAGTATTAAAAATTTCCAAATTAAAAATTAGTTTCTTACTGTTGATCACAGCTGCCCTGTTCACACAGCCAAGAAGTGGCCACAGTGTAGTAAAATAACCTGAAGTTTAGATGCTAGTCCAGTAGGAGCCGTAAAACTTTTCCAGTTGTTCCACCTTCCAAATCCCAGTGCACCATTCTGGAACCTTGACCGTGTTATTGTTTTTCTGTAGATGTTTATCTTTGCATTTATCTGTCTTGGTACAATTTTAATTTGAATGGATATGGTTTATCAGATGATACTCTGCAATTAATTTACCTTTCTCTTTAATTTCACTCAGGTGTTTTTTTTGTAATTGGAAGATTTCATAAACAAGAAATATTTTTGTAGTTGTAGTTCACAAATGAAAATATTGAACCATATCAGGTGTCTTTCTAATTCTTACAGTTGATAGGAAATCCACTTTCAAATTTGGCAACTACGTGATGACTGCTTACTGAAATCTGTCAGTCAATACTTAGTAAATTTCACGTATGCTTTATTGAACTATTACAACATCATCCAGGATGTTGTCTACTATTAAGTTAAGTGACTTATCAAAATCTAAGCATATTTCATTATTCTTTAACCAGGAATTGTAATAAGTTTTAGTTTATAAAACTTCTACAAAAATACTGATTTGAATTATTATTTATCTTTCTTTTAAACACGTATCAGTCAAGTATCGGCCAACTTTTCTGCTTTATTGAGATTGATATGAGGGAAACTGTAATCTAGACTATTCTATTAATCCTTTTCAAATAATTACCTTTTTACATTAGCACTGTTTCAGTTTGTACACAAGGTTTAAGATTTGTTAAAAAACACACACTGGCACACAGCAGCCCTCCTCCTTTAACTCTTTGAGGACTCTTGTGAATTATATGTCCAGGCATTATTATTTCAAATGTTGTATTTGTTTCCAATCTGCCACAATAACTAGTATATAAAAATGTTTACATAATATGTAGTCCTGCTGCTTCACAAATACACAATTTTTAATGCCTTTTTATTATTAAGAATGATGCCATAGCTACCTAGACATACCACTGAAACGTTGCTATGATTTATTTTATTCTTGTCATATTAAATTTCTTATTGTCACTTTCCAGACAGTTTTATTCTTAGTTGTTTTTGCTTCCCCTATTCTTAATTTATTTATTACGGAGATGCAGTTTACAGGGTCAGGAGAGGAACATACAGAAGGTCTCTGAGAAGGCTATTCAGGCTATTCTCTGGCACAAAGACAAAATAATTCTCAATAAACGATTCTTAACTGATAGTTAGGCACCTGAACTGTTTGGAATACCTCCAGTCTAGGAAAAAACACTAGTATTTTTCAGTATCCTTACAGTCAGTACAGTTTTCATGAAATATAATGTATGTTTTTCAATCCTTAAAGATCCCTACTTGCTCTTTCCCCAGTAAGAAAATAACTGATATTATTCCCTAGATTGGAACATTTCCTGTGTTTGCAGATTACTATCATGTCTCTTCTTGGTCTTCTTTACACCAGACTCCATGTTGATAACCATCGGGATCCCAGTAGCACACACTTAGCATTAGGCTTCAAGCATAGTTTGTCACCTTAGTGATGGGATTCTGTTTATTCGTTTTAGTATTGTCTTAATTTTTCTTACAGTAGTTACAACGTTCATTTAGTCCATGTTGATTCATTATGCCCGAAAGTCATTCTTAAAAGCACTGTTTAGGAAGTCACTCTTCAGCTGTGCTTTCACAGCTAATTGATCATATCTGAGTGTAGTAATTTGCATCCATTCAAACCACTGCAACAATTTATCAAAATATTTTAAAATTATAGCACTCTATTCCAAAATACTGGTTTCCTACCTATACTCATATTTCAGTCAGTAATTTCAACAAGTTATTTGAAAGGGAACTTTGCATTTCATTGCCTAGGTCTGAAAAACAAGTGATTCCAAGCCAGGCAATTTGGAAATGCCATTCTTAGAGTTTGTGTTGCATTTTTAAACATGTTTTTTGGTATGGTTTTCTAGTGCATGAACATATTGGTACTTACAGAAGTCTAAATTTACAGTCTTAATGGTTTTGATAATTCTAGTCTATTTCTTTTATAAAAATGTGTAGGATTTAACATCACCAAGAATCAGAGAGACTAGTAGATTTTGTATCGAGATTTATGCTAGTCCTTAGTGCTTGACAGTTTTAATGGAATGGTATGTTGATTAATGTAAGTGTTAAGAGCATGCAAATCTGTTATTGTTTTTATGAAGAATGTGCTGTTTGTATGTTTTTTTCTGTTGAAGTTTATTTTGCAGTGTCAACATTCATTGCCTGTCTGTAACTTTCAACATAGCCCTGCCTAAAGTGCCTACTATTCATAAACCAGAAAATGCCTTATTGTGACTTCATTTTTTTTGCAGACATGAGTTAGTTCTGTTGTCCTTTTTTTTGACCATTTTAATCCTTTGGAAACAGTGCACACACTCCTATTAGACTTATTTCTCTTCAAGCACTTCCAAAGCCATATATGCCTTTTTAATTCAAAAGACATCTGCTAATGGAAACATTGAGATCAGCAGAAAATAACATTAGCTAATAAGTTCTGGAAACATAAGGGTGGTAGAAAGAACACACTCATCAGAAAATTGTTTTCTACCACCAACCACATTATCTCTAACATAAAAATATGTCTTTTCCCAACCACAGTGTTTTTAATTTAAATAAAAAATACAGAATTCTAGTAGAATTGCAAGAAACATTATTTCTCAGTTAAAGTAACTAATTGATTTAAAATATTTATAAGGATGTGAATCTTAATTTGATATAAATCTAAAATTTTAAGTCTCCTTTTTTACATATATAATGAAAAACATGGTTTGCTTACAAATTCTGGGAATATTTTATATATATAATTGTGTGTACATACTTTTAAAATTTTCTTGTTCTTCAGTCCTTTCTCTTAATAGAATGGTTTTTTTGTTGGTTCCTTTCATTATGCATACATTCACAGATATTGTTTGTTGCTTTCCTAATTTTAATATTTTCAAGCAATTTTTTTCTGAAATGAATGCATGTGAGAAGCCACATTTTGTAATAGTACCTGAGTTTGAACTGTGACTCTTCTGGCTATGTTTCTCATCTTCTCTGAGGTCTTGTATAGACCTTTGTTAATAGGAAATGATGAGTTTAGTTGCTGAAACCTGCCTGACCCCAAACTCCAAGATAAACAGGTGTTGTGTCAGTGTTGGTTCCATAATTTGTTAACACTTTTTTGACTCAAAACATCTTCTCAGGAGTTTCTTCAGACCTGATTTTAAGTTCTCATATGCTTGCTAGATTCCTGCCTCATGATTTTCAGTCTCATAAAAGAGCCTTTGGAGACCTAAGCAGTCTTTAGCTTGACAAGAGTTATCCATGTACTGTAATTGCATGAAAAAAGTGAAATATCTTACCCAATAAAGAGAAGGAGCTATCGCATGTTTACATTAGGAAAAGAACACGTACACAGAGAGTTAGTGCTAAAGAGCTGACATTTTGTAAATTCAGTTTGTAGCTTACTGTGTAGTAATCTTTTTGCATTTCTATGCCTAAGATTTTCATAGAGTCATAGGTTGGAAGGGACTTCAAGGGCTATGTGGTCCAACATTTCTCTGCAAAACCATAGTCTGGACAAGATGGCCCAGCACCCTGTCCAGCCAAATCTTAGAAGTATCCACTGCTGGGAAATCACCACTGCTCTGAGGACATTATTCCAATGGCCAGTTGTTCTCATTGAGAAAAGTTTTTCTTCTGTGTCCAACTGGAATCTCCCCAGGAATTACTTGTATACAGTACATCTCCTCTGCGTGACTCCTTGTAAAAGAGAGACTCTCCATCTTCTCTGTAGCCACCCTTTAAATACTGTAATGTGGGGATAAGGCCTCCCCCAAGCCTTCCTTTCTCAAGGCTGAACAAACCCAGTTCCCTCAGCCTTTCCTCACATTCCAGGCTTTCCAGCCCTGTGATTTTCTTTGTGGCCCTTCTCTGTACCCTCTCCAGCCTGTCCACATCTGTTTTGTGCACCGGGGGCAAAAACTGAACACAGTATTCCAGGTGTGGCCTGACATGGACCGTGTGGGGTGGCTAATAAGGAATTCATCTCTGCTGGTGAAGCCCTTGTTGGAGCCACCAGGATCCTGTTCACTTTCTGTGCTGCAGGAGCACACTGGCCTCTCAGATGGAGCTGAGTCCACCAGGAGCCCCAGGCCCCTTCCAGCAGAGCTGCTCCCAAGCTGGGTCGATCCCAGCCTGTGCTGCACTCCTGGATTATGCTTTCCCAGGTGCTAAACCTTACTGTTGTCCTCACTGAACTTCACAGTGCTCTTATTAGCCCACTATTCCAGCTTATCCAGGTCTTTCTGCAGGGTGGCTCTCCCTTCACAACCATCCACTTCCTCAACCAAGGACCTAAACCTAAACCTAAACCTAAACTTAAACCAAGTTTATTATTATTGGAAAACTGCACCAGGATACACTTGATCCCATCTTCTAGGTCACTTTGGAAAATAAACAGTGCTGGGCCCAATATCAGTCCCTGGGGACCCCACTTGTGACAGGTTGTCAGTTTGAAGAGGAGTGATTGACCACTCCCCTGGGTGCTGCAGGTCAGCCAGGTCCCCACCCACCATATGGACCCCTTGTCTAAGCCATAACACAGCAGCTTCTCCAGGAGGAAGCTGTGGGAAGCAACACTGAGAGCCTTGGAGAAATCCAGGCAAGCAATGTCCACCACTCACCCAACATCAACTGAGCAGGTTACTGTGTCGTAGAAGGCAACCAGGTCTGTCAAGCACAGTTTCGAATGCATGTCTTGAGATCATAGCCTTTAGCTTTACCTCCTGTCAGATACCGGTAAGATACTAAAAAACGATAGGAAAATTAGGCAGGAAGACTACATCTCAAAGACCAGATAGTGGGAATTTTTTTTAGAGTATAAGAAAGAAAATCTTGGTCCTTCTGTACTCATTTTCATATTTTATTATTTTGTCCTAGTATAATTATTTAGATAAAAGGTTTCATTATGGAGGTGATTTATTTAACTTGTAAGGAGAATTCAGTGCAATTAAAATAGGAGTTGTGTAGATTAGGAGCTGAGCAGTGGGACTGAAGCAGTGTGTAGTGACCAGTACTGGACAGGTTCAGACTCTAGCTTTGAGGGGTGCCAAGACTGGGCCTTCTACTGCTTGGAGAATGTGATGCAAAGAGGCAAATTTAGTGTGGGTTACTATTAAGAACATACTAAAATTCAAATTTTTAAAAATTTATGTAGTTATTTTGAATTCTGATTGTTATCATCTGAAGGATTATTGAATCAAAATAGTTGCACTCTCTGTTCTTCCCAGTTAATGCATTGTATTTAAAATTGTATTTTTAATTCGAAGGACGTAATAGAGTAATAGAGGAAATTTAAAATATAAATACTGTCTAATGTCCACTGTTGTAATTTATATTGCTACAGCTTCAGAATCAGAGAAAAAAAATTAAAGTTCCTGAATCACAGGGCAATGGGCTGGCTATCATGAGATCTTGATTAATATATAACGAGAATAATAATTGTTATGTTTATATTTGCATTGTGCAATACATTTTTAGAATCCATGTTTGTAGAGTCCCTTTCACTTGAAAGCATTTCAGATTCCTGAGAAGTGCTAACTGGCTTAGGTACACAAGAACACAAGTAAAATGCCATAAAATGGACTCTTCTCTTGCTCATAAAGTAGTAATATTTATCAACACCTCTGTCTGTCAAAAAATTTTCTCTTTTCTCTTCCACTCTAAACAGGATTTTAATCTGTATTTTAAATACTTTCTGATGAAGCTTGCAATTTCAGCAGGTACTTAGACATTGATAATGATGTTTAATATGCTGGGGGTATATTCAAGATTACTTTGAATTGCTGATGAAAAATGTTATAAATAGCAGAGAATTCTGTTTCTTCTGTAATTCTTTCCAAGATTAATTTTACTTAAATCTACCCTCATTCCGAGTAAAAAAGATACTTTATGGTGTTGTAATTGTTAATGCAAAGCAATGAAAAATTAAATGGAAGTTTTTATTTCTTGACACATGGAGGCTGATAATCAGAGCCAGACATGCTATCTATTCTCATTCTCAGCCTTAAAACAATACTTTTGTCAATGCTACATGTAAGCAGGAGTGATATAGTTCTCTAGAAAATGTTTTATTCTTTTTTTCTTGATGTCTTAATAACGTGTCTCAGTACAACTGCCTAGTACAGTATAATTGAACCTACAGCTCCTACCAAATTTTTTTTCCAGCTGTTTTTAATGTGTTTATAAGAAGGTAGCTGATGGATTGATTATGACACATAGTTTGACAGGACTCTGATTTTCCAGTTTTATGGAAACTGTTATGTAACACTTAGTTTTCTTTAAATTACTTTAGCTATTTCATGCCAGCCTAAGATTGCAAATAGACACTTCAACTGTAAAGTAATAAAGCAAATTTCAGAATCAGAGCCACAAGACAAAACAGGAAACCACCTTCTAATCTCTTGCATGATTGTGTTTGCAGTATAAGCATCTAAGCATTTCCTTTCATGTTTATATTTGGAATAAATTAACTATTTTGTCTCATTTTTTAGCTGTGTCCTTCAGGGGCTCGTGATTTTAGAGAAAAGCAATGTGCAGATTTTGACAATATGCCTTTTCGGGGAAAGTATTATAACTGGAAACCCTACACTGGAGGTAATGGTTAGCATTGCAAAAACATTATCGTATGTGAAGACTTCAAAATTATACAAATGTTGTACAGAGAGTAATGTTTGTAAATATGATGTTTTGATTAAAATAGCTTGAGCTAAGGTATTTAAGCTTGTACTTCCGTCAGTTGCTGAAAATGTTACTGAAAAGCAACATTTCTTTATTCTAGTAGATTTTGTTTTGGTGTGAAGGGGAGTCAGCATTGTAGAGACTCCACTTTAAAAATATGGAGGCCTTCTCCACCTGCAGTTGTAATAGAATTAGAGATTCCATAGGTGATCTGCAAGTGCCTCTTACGCCACAGTGATGAGTTTAGTAATCTCACAATAAATTTGCCTTTCCTAAAGTCAGAATATTATGAAAATGAGAAAGATATAAAAGTATTTAAAGGAGTCTCTAAAGACTACTTCAATAATTGCATTATTTATAATAATATAATTTAATGAGTTATTTTCCAGTTCTAAAGCTGGTGGGTATAACTTACGTTTTTAATACTTTATTGACCTGAATGATTTTAACAATGATTTTTAGCTTAACAGCCTAAATGGTTTTACAAACATTTTTTAGGTTAAAAGCCTAGGAAAGGTCGTCATGATCCTGTGATCTGAGCTGTAGTGTAATTCAGTAGGACTGAATTCTCAATTCAAATATTCTGATCTTGTTTTTGATATACTTCTAGCCGTACATTCTCTTGCTATTCTTGCTTTTCAAATAGTGAAGTGGTATTCTTGTTGTTTTTAAATTGTCCAATAATCATTAGGATTGTGCTGGCGTAATGGCATCATTATGGAGCCAGCCAGCCTTGTCATATCTTACTATATGAAATATTATTTTTTGCAAAAAAGAAGAGTCAAATAGAGAAATCATTAAGGGGAAGTTATATAAACTGTATACCTTATATATGTCAGGTATGAGATGGTAAATTTCAGATCTGTTTATGTATAATATTTTTAACTAAACATTAACTTTTCAAGGTTTCTGTTATTTTTTTTTCCTTTCATTTGTTTTTGTTGTCCAGGTGGGGTTAAACCGTGTGCATTAAACTGCTTGGCTGAAGGGTATAATTTTTACACTGAACGTGCTCCTGCAGTAATAGATGGGACTCAGTGCAATGCTGATTCACTGGATATCTGTATCAATGGAGAATGCAAGGTTACAAATATTTCATAAAGTAGTTATGGATTACTTTGTTGTGTCTGCTGTCACCTATATTTAGTTATGGTACTTGTATATTACATAAAAGGGAGTGCCGACAGGTCAAATTGTTAATAAAAGTGTAAGATTGTGACAAAAAGTTTAAAAAGGTATTGCATAAACTAGGCAAATACTTTGAATTTCAGTAGCTTCTCAAAGACATTAGTAGAATCTGCCATTTTATCTGTTTTTTTCTTGCTTTATGGTTTCTGTTGAAGAGCTGATGGAAATGGCAACAGGAGATGAACAGGTTCCTTTCTCTCTTCCAAGGCCTGTTCCACAATTTCAGTTAGAACTCCACTCTGGCTGAAAAACACTAAATGTGAACATATTAATTTGTTTAACTGGCTTATTCTGTTGCAAAAAATCATGCTGTTAATGTAATTGAGACAGAAAGTCGTCACTACTGCTCTGTGGTTCTAGGAAAAAATGTATAATGATGTAAGTATTTGCCATTTACTAAAAATCTGATAATCTTGTAAGATTCCTATAGAACTGCATTACAAGAATTTCAATAGAATCGGGGTTCTGTGCCATAATTTTGGTTATTAACATTCCACCGCTTCCTCAATTTAGCAAAGCATTTAATTATGTACTTAGGTCTAGACACTTGAAAAGTACTGGTGACTCTAAAAATTATCTGATTTCAACAAAACTACTAACAAAACTAAAGCTTAACTTAATGCTGAAGTTTTTTGCTAAATGGAGGGCTGAAAATGTGTGTTTATTGAATGACATAGTGAGATCAAAAGCTTTTGCCATGTTTTAGTAAACTAATGGAAAAAAATCTCAAGTTGAGAATGAACTGTGAAGAAAGTTGGGTGTCTGTCATCTTGGTGAATCAGTAAGACAAAATGTAAATAGTTAAAATAATAGTATTTTGTCAGTTATTTAAAGTATTTTAACTTTTTTTATGACGCATCTATTAGCTGTTTACACGATAGCAAATAATAGTGCTAGACAAGAAACAAAGACAGCTAGACAGTTATGTAGCTACCTTCTTTGTATGAATCCTGGAAAAATATTGGCAAGCTGCAGTCTTTTTTCTGTTTACAACCTACTTGTTTCATCCTAGTTTTTTTTTTTACCCCCCAAATGTTCTGTCTTTATTTGCATTTATTTTAATTTATTTTCATCTATTACAGCATGCCATTCAGTCTTTCACTACGTTCCATTCTGCATTTATTCTTACTGTGAAGTCATTTGCACTTTACATTCAGACTTATAAAAATTGCAAGTTTCCCCTGCAGCATGTGGAAATAATGGTCTATGAAGCTGTAATGCCTTAAGAGTACTACTTATGCTGTCTAAATGTTTAGGAAACACACAGCAAATGTTTACCTTAAAGAAGCAATATAGATGGCATGCGGGTATTTTAATATCCAAAAACTACATCAGTAATCATTTATTGATAAGTATAATAATTATATTATTTGCAAAACACTGTGGAATCCCTTACTGGAAGTCACAGTAGAAATGCAAGGTTCTTATAAATCAAGATTTGATAACAGCCCAGAATGTAAATTCTACTCATTTTTTATCTCTTTTCAGTGTCAAGTGAGAACCCACTTAAAGTACTGGTTATCAAAAGTAGAGTAGATAAAAAGAACTGAATATCTCATACTTGAAAGAAACACTTCGAAGAAACTTTAGAAATAGTGGTGCATGACCATCATCCTGTTAAAATATTTGGTTTTATCTGCTCTCAGCATGTAGGTTGTGATAATATTTTGGGGTCTGATGCTAAGGAAGATAGATGCCGTGTTTGTGGAGGAGATGGGAGTACATGTGAAGCCACTGAAGGTTTCTTCAATGATTCATTGCCCAGAGGAGGTATGTACATGTATGTCCATTCTGTTGCACAATGCATTTAGATGACTCTTTAGCAAATATTAGTGCTGCCTGCATTCTCAGGGTGGCATTGCTGTTGTACAGTTTCCATCTTTGGAGTTTTTCATGACCCAGCAGGATAAAGCTCTGAGTAACTTGATCTGATCTATTAGCTGCCCCTGCTTGTAGCAGGAAGTTGAGCTAAATGGCTGACTGAAGTCCTCTACCACTTGAATTATCCCATGATCCTAAGCCTCTTTTAAATGTTAATTCCTTAAAATACACTGTTGAAAATATTTTATTAGCTCTTAAAAAAACGAATTCCTGAATACATAAGTTCGTGCTATCAGTTAAAAATTTTTGTTTTCCTTTGTATCATGAAAGAAAATGTTCAAGTACATTTGAATCCCATATCTCATACTAATTTTTAGTTGTAAGTAATTCATTAATGGTTAGTTTTGTTACTTAAAATTGGTGAAAGAAAACAACAGCAAATAAAATTTATCTTTCTCTTACAGGATATATGGAAGTGGTTCAAATTCCAAGAGGTTCTGTGCACATTGAAATAAGAGAAGTGGCAATGTCAAAAAACTACATTGGTAAGGGCATTCTTCATGTAGCAGATTAAGTCAGAGTTTATGTTGTGATTTGAAAGCACATTTCCTGGTTTGGCCAAACCTAATACACCGTAGAAGCAGTGGAGGGAATAGTTAACTGTTAATACAGACAGTTAGTAATGAGTTAGGGTGTATTCTCTTGAATGGAGCTATTGAAATCCACCACGCATTTCCTCTTTGTCCATTCAGTGCAAAATCATACCAGCTTCCCTATAGTTAAAGTGTTAGACTTGAATTAAAGTGCATGAGGAAATAATTCTCAATATGAGCAAATAAAATACTCAGTAACAAGGAAATAAAACTCAGATAATCTCCTGTCTCACTGTGGTGCCTTCCATCTGGAAAGTCTCTTGAAGGATTAAACTGTTTTAAAACACAATTTTATTTTATCAGCAGCCATAGTTACTTAAATGCTAACAATCTTGTCTCTTTACTTCAAGGGAATTTAATGTATCAATTACACAATGTTGCTGCATTGTAGGTACTAGACACCATTCCGGGTTTGTAGGTAAGAAAATTAGGTGCAGAAAAGCTAAGTGATTAATTGAAATCTTTCAGGAAGCCTACTGTAAAGCGTAGAATTAAATTCAAATTCCCAGATTTGTACTCATTTCTCTAGAGACTGTTAAACGTGCTTTCTGGTTTTTTAATACTGATATTTACAGATCTGACTTAGTCAAACTCAAGAAAACATGCATTACTGAAAGTTTATGTACCTTGGTTTGCATAGCAGTCAGTTGACAGTGGTACAAGAACACCGGTTTTAGTCAGAAATAGATTAGAGATCTGATTAATTGTACAGCAAACTAAGAAATTTACACTAGCAAAAGCTATTACCTGTTTAAGATGAAAAGCAGCTGCTAAGGTTACTTCTTTCAGTCTTTAGTCCATGTCTTGGTAAATAACACTAACATGTTGGAAAGGATTGTGATGTCTGTGAGTGTGAGTTAGAAAGGCAATTATCCTCATCAGGACATTAATTCCTAAGTGGATTATACTGACAATAATAGCACCTTTTACTGCAGAATGCCCACCTTTCTTTCTGCCTGTGCCCACCCTTCTGTAATTCAGCAAACAGTCAATCTCCCTCCATTCTGCAGGATTAATAACACTACCAGCAACTGAGTGCTTACTATTCTTTCAGCATCATGCTCCCCAAGACCCCTCTCCCATGTCAAAATACACCACATTTAAGTTTGCTTCTGTATCCTGTACTTTCAAACAGAGGTGGCAGGAGGGAGTCATGCTCTGTATCCTGTCATGGTCGTTTTCTGCCAAGAACGCTTTAATGGACGGCTGAAAACCAGAACAAAGATGCTACCGCAGTTGATTGCCATTCCCCTCTAAGAGTAGAGCAGAGGAAAGAGATCTGGAAAAGCATTTTGATTGGCACTATCTGAATAAAAAAAACCCGAAAAACGCAAATTTTTTGGTTTAAATAGAAAATACATACAACGTCATTGGTATTTATCTGGCCACAGATCTAAATATGTAAAGTAAACACTTAAAAGTAAACACTTTTTTAATGTGCTTATCACAATTTCAAGGGATTCCTGGACTTTCAGGCTCTCTCTCACTACCTTGTTTCATGCCACAGAGCCCTGACTACAAAGCGGGGGCTTCCTCTCCTTTACTAGTTTCTTGTGTTTCCAGCTTTCAAAAATGCCATTATAACCTAGTGAAAGATAATCTTTTGAAGTTGCAGGGGCTATTTCATTTTGTTATGGTGTATTTTGTTCAGTGAGTGTGAACCAGATCTCTGTTTTAGGATAACCAGTTTCTGGGGAAAGAAAGGCTTTGATTTGTCTGCTCCCTTAAAGGAACTAGACAAGCAGAATGGTAGCTCAAATGAGTTTATTATGTTAAAATACAAACCCCAAGGGTATGTTATGAATATTTCTTTAGTGGCAGCGTCAATTTCACAGTTCCTTCTCTGTCTTTATGGAGTTCCTCTTGTTGTTCCAGGACAGCTGTTTGTGTGGCCACACCATGAATGAATGAGATTAGAGAACTGATTCTACTGAAAATAACCATTTACAGATATTATTATATATTCTCTTACGTGCAGTGCTGCCAAATACGTGATTACAGTTTAAGAAATCAATTTCTCCACTTGAAAGTATACTACACCTTCTCAGTTTTGTAGTAGTCAACCTGTTCTAGTTGGAGATGTCCCTGCTTATTGAGGGGGTTGGACTAGATGACCTTTGAAAGTCCTTTCCCATCCAAACTATTCTGTGATTCTAAAATACAAAAAATAAACCCCTCTTCCTCTGTTGTTGTCACACTGGCTCCTTTATTCAAACTAAGGCTTTCAAACTAACTCACAGCAAACATCCCATAGTTCCTTAAACTAGAATGCAGTTCTTTGAAAGCCATGACCTCAAATTTGGGGTGCAGTTATATAATTCAGTTAGCTCGATTAGCACCTAGCCTCTCTCACCTTGATCTGGCTGATGATTTTTTCACCAGTGTCACTCCTAGTTATGTGACAAAATTGGTCAAAAGCCCATTTCTGCAGTTGCACAAATAGTACAATATTTTAACTGATTTCTCCAAGAGATAGCCCAGCAGCAGCAGGGTCTTCTGTATTCAGAGCTGAAGAAAAAACTGCATGTTTAGTAATGCTATTATCTTCCCTTAAATGGCTTGATCCAGGGTGACACCTGGCTTTATATTCCTCTTATGCTAATTTTCTGTGGGCTTTCTGCATTTCAGGTTCTCATAAATGATTTGATTAGGAACATGAACTTGTTCTTTCTGTCTCGTATGCTACTAGCATTATGCCACTGCATAATTATTGTCATGTAATTATGGGACTGCTGTACACAACTGTGGCCTTCACCTGTGCATAACAACTCACATTAGGTAAATGTATTCACAGAATGAAAATGCATTTTTCTTTGGCAGTCAGGTGAAAATTAACTGCTTTGCTTCTGGATGTATATTAGTTTAAGCACATATAGCATAGCTATGTTAATTTTCAGACCTTATGGTCCTGATGGAAATGGTTACTAATTTCTGCTGAATATCATTGTCACCAGTAGAACAGTACCACCTCTCTCACTATCTCCTGCTCACATGAATGCTTTCTGATCTGTTTTAGACAGTTTAGGCATCACGAAGGCATTTTCCTTAACTGTCCACACACATGTAGTTGAGAATAAAATGTCAGATGACTGAAGTTGTCTTACTCCTTTACATTATGATGTGAAGTTTTTCCCTATCCAGTAAAGTCAGTTATTTGTCTCAACCAAAAATGACATGCTCTTTCACTATAGGGTTCCAACCATAATTTTTCCTTTAAAAACATGTTTTATTTAAAATAAATTAATAAATAAATAAAATATGTAAAACTTGATAATCTTCACTTTAAATCAAAAAGCCAATATTTAATTAACTCAATATTCACCTTAAGATACAATGTCAGATTCATATTTAGAAACTTAATGTTAATATATTTAATAACATTTCAAATACAAATCCCTGAATAATATGTGCTTGCCCATCCTAATGGTTCGTTAGCTATGAAATTTCTGATTTATCTACAATACTTTCGTGGTTCAAGGCTGTAAATTAAGAAGGATAAAATATCTTATCAGATTAAGTAGCTAATATTTCAGTTTCTAGTAGAAATATCTTGTATTTGTGCTTTAATGAGGAGGAAAAAAAAAGTAGTGGACATGGGCAACAAAAAACCAGCTGACTGGTGCCATATGTCAGACTCAATGTTCCTTCTCTTTTTTTCCTCTGCACATTGTCTGTGATACTTATTCCATGCCCCAGCTTCTTAATCTAAAGATGAGGTTGATAATTGATTATACATTTCAGATGTGCATGTATCTCATGTAGTTCAGCATTGCACATGGGGTCAGTTTTAAATCTGAAGATATATTGCAAATTGCATGGGGCATTCTGGTTCATTTCATGCAGCATCTGCATGTTGAAACCTGCAAAATAAACTGCACACTGAAGATTATTGCCGAGGAAAAATTGTTGATTTACATGAGGGATATTTTGACCAGGGCTAAAGAAAAGGCTTTATATTGCTTAAAAAAAACCAGTGATATAGAGCTGAATCTCACATGCTTCTGAGAGATTAGTAGATTCATTTCACAATGCCTTCTCCATTATAAATGCTGCTTCCAATTTTTAGGTGGCTTGTATTTTTTTTTAAGCTTTAAAATCTGAAGAGGATGACTACTATATTAATGGTGCCTGGACTATTGACTGGCCAAGAAAGTTTGATGTTGCTGGAACAGCTTTCCATTACAAGAGGCCAACAGATGAACCAGAGTCTCTGGAAGCACTAGGCCCTACTTCAGAAAACCTCATAGTCATGGTAAAGTTATAATAAATATATTTCTGAAATTTGAAATATGTATTTGTGTTCTGAGAAAAGACAATGCCATGAATGAAATCAAAATAGGTTGAGTTTACAAACAGTATACAGCTTGCGTACCTGGGACTTTGGATGAGTGTTTTAACACAGGTTTCCTACCTTTCAAAACTGACTGGGAAACATTGTCATGAAACAGGGATAAAGTCAGAAGAGCACCAGGAAATCTCACTGAAAATGAGCCACATGTCTTTAAATGTGGTTCACAGTAGTGGTAGCCAAAATTGTAAATGGGCCATATATCGTATCTTTGCATACTGCTGACACTTGACAATCCCTGACAGTTCTGTACATGTCAGTAGTTTTAAGCCTGGCCTGAGTGTGACCTTTATATATACTCTTACCACAGAATGAGTATAGTGCTATGACCCATGTTAAAGTATACTGCTGTGACATACATTGCTCTCAAAATGTTTTTTAAAGTATGAGAATGTAACAGAAGATATGACCAGGATCCTAATACCATGACAACAGGCAGCAGTGAGCTTGCTGTTTCACTACTATGTTGAGGAGGAGGGTAAGAACAAGGTCATGCTTTCCCAGTGTATTCTGTCAGCTGCCAGATTTGCAGTTCAGGGATTGCTTGAGCTAGATAGGATATTTTTTTAAATAGAATAATTGTTGCATGGATATCTACATTTTAGGCAGCATTTTCAAACACTTGAATAATCTTTTTTTCTTCTGTAGCTGTGCATAAGCTAGACAGTCCATACAGAATGAGTTACACCATTATAGTGCCTTCTTTCATTCAGTCTGTGTCACTGACTTCCTTTCTGAAAGTTCTCTGCTCTTTTGCCCTGTGGAGGTAGGCAGATATGCCTCTCCAAAATGTAAGAGAAAGTAGAAATGGATGGAAAGTAGCTCCAAGGTGAGTCAGATTGCTGTATCTAATATGATTTTGTGCTATTAGCAATGAAAAAAAAAGTTTGATAGAGAGTCAAAGGCTAGTGTTGGACACATAATCTGTACAAGTGCAGTTCAACAGTGACGATAGACAAAAACTCGTGGTGATTGTTGCACTTGTGTTTGTATCACCTGCAGTGATGTAGCTGCAGCAAGAGTTTTGTTATTCTTTTAAAGGAATCACAGGTGTGATTCCACCAAGCTTAGGCTGTTGGCTATTGCATTAGGGGAAAACAATGGCCTCAGCAATAGTCTGTTGGTGTTACTATTATTAGTAGAAGTAATGTGCTGTACTGTAGTCACTAGAAGGGCTAACAAGGGAAGAGATAGGTTCAAAACTATGTGGCTTGTACTCCTCACAAGATTTCAGTTAGAACTGCTGCATGTTTCTACAGTAATGTCCTTTTCCAGCTTTGTCGTCCCATAGTTATTCAGCTCTCAAGTTAATTTCCATGAAGATATTAATTTTACAAAAACTAGCTTTTTCAAACAATTTGGTTAGGAGTAAGGAACTGACAGAAATAATAAAGTTGCGTTAAGGGAGGAAAAAAAAGATAAAGCTCACCTTAGATAATAATATTTCTCTTTTGTATGTAATTTAGAAGTTAGTACAGATTCTTTTGGGGAATATCTAAAACGCATGACCATTACTTCCTTTATTATTTTTTTCCCATTCAGCAGAACATAACACATGCCTAGAATAAATGTCACTGTGTTTGCCCTCTGCTTGCCTGTTTTAATGGTATAACCAGTTGTTTCCAACTACAGATTCTGCTGCAGGAACAGAATTTGGGGATAAAATATAAATTCAATGTTCCAATCTCTCGCACTGGCAGTGGAGACAATGAGGTTGGATTTGCATGGAATCATCTGCCTTGGTCAGAATGTTCTGCCACTTGTGCAGGAGGTAAGACACTAGACAGTCAAGCTACAGGGTAAACTGAATTGCAAGATGCACTTCACTGTATAATTATCTAGGTGACTAATTGAAAACGTTTCTTTCAGGTATGCCTCAAACTTTAACGAACATTTATTTTAATCACAGCCGATTCTGTTTTTTTCAAGTGCCTTTAATATGTTCAGATCTTTTTGTTAAATACAGTGTATCTTGGCACAGTGTCTTTCTCTGCTGATACTTCTGAGACTCTCTTGAAGCTGGTATGTTTGTTTTTCACAGGAGCTTTGCTGATAAAGGACATCAGAAGTTTTAAGTAAGGAGATTAAAAGTGAGAAGGCAAAATAGGCAGTTGTAAATAAAGAGACGTGTCTTTGTGTGTTTGTAGGTGTGCTTCACACAATCCTAGTCAGCCCTCCTATCCTCCAGCCACCAAAGTTTAGGATGCATACTGGCAGCTCCTCTGTAGAAGATGCTAACAATTAGATTTTACTTGCCAGCCCATAGCAGTATCTGAGAATTGTTGCCCTTGGACAGCAGTGGGGGATTTGTAGGTTGTCCCATGCGGTTCATCATGGGTGGCTTTTGCCCACAACTTACTATATTCCTAATCCTCCCTCTAGTGGCCACCAATGCAATTCTTTACCTCTGGCTGGGAGAGCAGGACAGTTGGCTTCCTTCAAAGCCAACACCATTGCTGCTGCAAGGACTGGTGAGTAGAAGTGCTGTGTGAACAGTATCTTTCTTCTCTCTGGAGACTGAATGAATCATCTCCCCAACATGCCTCTGTTCCAGAAGATATGGGAGAGTGCTTTAAATGCATCTCAGAATTTCAGTTTCTACGGCAGTGTGGACAGCCCATATCAAGAAGAAGACACCACATTTTTTTAAAGAACCTTTGGACCAAATATGTGTCACTTTCTTGTTTTTTCTGTCTGTGGGAAGTATTCGCATTTAGAATCATCATGACTCACCTTTCTGCTGGAAGCTGCTGTGGCTGTTACTAGTTGTCTGCAGTTTAAATACAGCCTACCCATGCATAATACACAAAGAATAACATAAATTCTTTTCTGTGCCACTAGAGAAAGTCTTGAAACAAAATAGAGGACGATGCAAACTTCTTCCAATATTTTTATGTTAATTCGTTGGATTCCTGGGTGACAGATTGCTTTTTAAACTACAATTTTAGTAACAGTAAGTGTGGCAGGGAAAAAAACATTTTAAAGGAGAAGTATAAAGAAGAGAAGTGCCTAGCTCATAGAGAAAGAAAGTTTCAAGTATCAGAACCTTAAAGGTATTGTCAAATCCTATTTTTTGGGATGGTAATGAGCTACGGTCTTTCTGAAGCCATGGGAAAATCCCATTGATTTAGGTAGATACGAGATTTTAGCCATGGATCTTCTGCCATGAATGTCATTGTCATTTCACACATTTGACAAAATACAGTGGAAAAAATAATTGGCTCTGAAGGAGCAGGTACTAGTCTAGATTAAAAAATTCGGATGTAATTAATTAGATTTCAGGGGAAGATTTGTGAATCCCTAAAAGCGGCATATACTCATAAATTTCAAATCAGTGGAAATGGAGGAGAGATTTTCTTTGGTAGCTTATGGTGGCCAAACCAGGCACTTTTCTCTCCTCTCTTTCAGCTTAATAAAAGGATTTACTGTGGTCACTTATTTTCACTGAGCACCATACTCATAAATAAATATTTCATTGTAGCTATAATTCATGTTAAAAAATATATCTGCTTTCTCCATGAGAGAACCTGCTATTCCCCTCAGTTTATGAAACACCTTTCACCATATGCCAAAAGAAGACATAATTCTAAAGAGGATCTGAGTCAGGAAAAAAGAAAAGGGAGACAAAGGTTGAAGAGACAGAGACTTTAACTGGAAAATTTAGCTAATATAAATATGAAATATTGAGGAAGCTTAGAAATGAAACCACTGTATAGCTTTATTTATTTCTGTAGTATTCATTATGAAGTCCATGCTTGAACTCTGTCTTTAAAAGAGACGTTTTGGTAGACTTCAAAATATAACAAAATATTAAACAGCTAAAGAATTTCTCACTGAAGGTAAAAAAGGATAAGTATGTGTGAAGAATATTGGCATGGAATTTATTTTTTATTTATGAGGTTAAAGAAATATATTGTGTATTAGGGAAAGGCTGTGAACAAATTAAAGGCACCAACATTTTCCAGCCTCTTACTGTAGTGCATGGATGATGTTTGATCATAATTTGTCTTGATCCAGGAAAGCTCCAGATAACATAGAGCCAGATATACTTTTCTATCAAACTGTAGGGTTTATATGAAAGCTGTAGGCAAATCTGTCCATCTCTGAACTTGTCTGTATTTGAAGGTTATGTCTTTTTATCTAGGTATATGTAAGACTTAAAAAGCTGTCTTAGAAGAACATCAGCTTTGCAAGTATTTAGAAGCCAGGATGTGTCAGAAATAAGAATGGCTATGAAATACTGTTTTCTGTAGTTACATCTGTTCTATTAAATAGGGATCAATTGACCAGGGACCATTTTCAGAGGCTATTAACAGGCTGCCTTATGTCCACTTGACATTGCTTAAGTCTGGTTCTTTCTAAATCAGGCTAACTGTATCTGCATTGCTTATTTTGACCAAGCCTGTGACTCTTAAAACATGGGTATTACTTGATGTAGTAACCAAAGTGAACTTGAGCATATGTGTTGAATGTCATGAAGCAGAGCATAAAGACATCGTAGCAGTGCAAAGTTTAAATAATTTTGGAGTGCTGTATATGGCAGAAGTGTCTGACTTTTTGTGGTGTTTCTTCTTCATAGAAGAACATTCATTTGAGAGCAATTGACTGCATTCAGCTCTTCATAGAGCCACTAGTATGCCCATCTTGGAGAAGGGTAACTAGAGCAGTCAGGAGTCAAGGAACAACCTAAGAGCAAGCTAGGAGAAACCTACAGTCGTTGAACAGTAACATGCTGTCTTTTCTGCTGGACTTCTATATTACGTTCATCTCCGCTGTGCTGAGGAGTCACATCAGAGCAATAAAAATGCATTCACTTTTCAAACAGAACCTCTGTTCTAGGGTCTGTCTTGGCTTTGAAGAATAAGAAAAGCATAGTAAGTGGAATGGTAGGAAGGAGGAGAAAGGTTTCCGGTTTACGACAGCTCAGTACAAGAGCCAGAGCTCTGGATTCCATTCCTGCCTCCCTTGTGTGTTTCTCGTCGTACTGAGCAACTCAAAGCATATATTACACTCTTTCTTGCTAATTATGAGTTCATTATTGTATGCGTAGCTCTCTGGAATTTGTGACCTCTGAAGCATTCAAGGAATTTCATCGTCTCATGTGAAAAGTCATCCAGGCACCTGAAATCAATGGGCTCTTCACAGTAGACACTATGCCTCCTGTCCCCCTGTATTCCCAATAGAATGATCTAGGAGATAAGTTAGAGTTCATGAAAGTAACAGTTACATGTTTAGATTGCCTCTAAAAGGCAGAAGAAAGTCTTAAATGAGAGGCAGCGTTGGCTGTAGTGACCAAGAAATTATAGAGTTCAGTATTGTATTAAGAGGTAGCAGGACAGCAAAAAAGATTACAACCATGAACTTGAGGAGAGCTAACTTTTACCTCATTAGGGATCTTTTTGGAAGAATCCCATGGGAACAGGCCCTGCAGGGGAGAGGGGTCCAGAAGAGTGGATTGATATTCAAGGATCACTCCAGGCTCAGGAAGGATGCATCACAATGAGAAAGAAATTGGGCCAAGGGGGCTAGAGACCTCTGTGGGTGAATGAAGAACTACCGTCATTACTCAGGTATAGGCAGAAAATACACAGGAGATGGAAGCAGGGTCAGGCCACCTGGAGTGAATATAGAGATGTGGTCAGGGTAAACGGAAATAAGACTAGAAAGGCCAATGCCCAGCTAGAGTTAAATTTGGCTAAGAATGTCGAGCTTAATGAAAAGGGTCTTTTCAAATACATCAATAACAAAAGGAAAAATAAATGGTTATGTGGGCTCATTATTAAGTGGAGACAGGACCTGGTAAGAGAGGAAGAAGAGAGGACAGAGTTACTGAATGCCTTGCCATCAGTTTTCACTGACAAGACCAGGCCTCAGGGATCCCTGACTCAGGAGACCAGGGTGAAGAGATGTTGAAAGTCTCTTAGTGAAGGAGGATTTGGTCTGAAACAACTAGACTGACCTACTCAAGTCCATGGGCCCTGATGGGATGGATCCACAAGTGCTAAGAGAGCTGGTGCACACCGTAACGAGGCTGCTCATGATCACCTTAAAAGTTATGAAGATCAGGAGAGGTGCTGAGGACTGGAAGAAAGCAAATTTCACTCTGATGTTGAAAAAGGGCAAGAAAGAGGAGCCAGGGAACTATGGGCCAATCAGCCTCATCTCGATACCTGGGAAGGTGATGCAGCACCACATTCTGGAGGCCATCTCTGTCCATGTGGAAGACAAGAAGGTGATCAGGAGCAGTCAGCATGGGTTCACTAAAAGTAATCAGGTGTTTGGCCAATGTGATTGCCTTCTACAATGAAACAGCTACCTGGATGGATGGAGGGGGCAGTAGTGGATATTGTCTAAATCAGCTTCAGCAAGGCTTTCAATACTCTTTTACAACATCTTCGCAGGCAAACTCAGGAGGTGTGGACTGGATGAGTGGTCAGTGAGATGGATTGAGAACTGGCACATTCCAGAGGTTCATAATCAGTGGCACAGGGTCTGGCTGGAGGCCTGTCACTGGTGGTGTTATCAAAGGTTCAGTACTGGGCCCAGTTTTGTTTAACTTACTCATCAATGACTTGAAGGACAGATGATTCCTCAGGAAGTTCCTTGAGGACACAGTACTGGAAGCAGTGGCGGATATCCCAGAGTGCTGTGCAGCCCTTCAGAAGGACCCTGACAGGTTGGAGAGATGGGCAGAGAAGAACCATCTGAAATTCAGCAAAGGCAAATGCAGGGTCCTGCACCTGGGGAGGAACAACCCCAGGCACCAGCACAGGCTGGGGCTGACCTGCTGGGGGGCAGCTCTGCAGAGAAGGACCTGGGGGTCCTGGTGGACAAGAAGCTGTCCATGAGCCAGCAGAGTGTCCTGGTGGCTAAGAAGGCCAGTGGAATCCAGGGGGTCATTAGGAAGAGCATTGCCAGCAGGTGGAGGGAGGAGATCCTGTCCCTGTACTCAGCCCTGGTGAGGCCTCACCTGGAGTGCTGTGTCCAGTTCTGGGCTCCTCAGGACAAGAGAGACATGGAGCTGCTGCAGGATGGTGCCAAAATAATGGATCCAGGCTCTTCTCAGTGATGCCAGTCAATGGAACAAGAGGCAATGAGCAGAAACTGATGCACAGGAAGTTCCACCTGAACATGAGGAAGAACTTTACTGTGCAGGTGACCATGCACTGGAACAGATTTCCCAGAGAGGCTGTGGAGTCTCCCTCACTGGAAATATTCAAGAACTGTCTGGATACAATCCTGTGCCATATGCTCCAGGATGATTCTGCTTGAACAGGGAGGTCAGACCAGATGACCCATTGTGGTCCCTTCCAACCTGACCCATTCCATAAGAGATTGTAAACTGTGTATTTTGTAGTGTCACTTATGTTAAAGGAGAAAAGTACACATAGTTTCTCTGCCAGTGACCTTGATGCTCACTGTACAGTGAACCAAGCAGAAACCAAATCTCCAAAGTCTGAGACCTATTTTGATATTTTCAATTTCTTTTTTCCTAAAAAGAGGTTCTTCATATTTACCAGATAGTTAAAAAGGCTTGTCTGAGGGCAGACAGCTCTTATGTATCTAGGATTCCTATGCTCATATGTAGGACAAGAATATAATTTCACTGGTTTTTGATATCAGTATTGTTCTTAGGCTTGGGAATCCAGAATTGCAGCTCTTCTTTTTGTACACCCATATTTACAGAACCCATATTTTCTGTATTGAAAAATTTTCCTCTCATTTTCCTCAAATTTACAATATCTGAGCTAGTTCTTTCTTTCTGGAAGTATTATGTAAAGATCTACATGTATTCTTCATATTACTTCCCCTTTTTCCTGGAAGTACACTAGTAACTCTTCTATTCTGAGGCAAGGGTTTTCAGAAGAAAAGTTTGCTGTTATTTCATATAGGTCTTTATAGCTGGTGGCAAACTTGGACAAGACTAAATGAAAGCAATGCCAGAGAATACCAGCATGTACAGTGCAAAGTTATCTATAGAGAGAGGAGTGGGAAAGGAGAGAACACAGGGAAATCAGAAGAAATTGATGGCAACAATGGAAGATTTTGTTTAAGGGCCTGATTATTATTTAATGAGAAACACTGAGAAAATGAAAAATAAAATATGTAGAAATAGGAACTGAAACAATACAGTAAGTTCTGGAAAGTGAGAGGAAAGGGCAGTTATATCACTTGTAGGTCACAGAATTATAGTTTATTAACCATCATGCATATCTTTCCTTATATCTTGTAATTTTCCAAGGGCAGGTATATTACTCTGTACAGATCCACAAGTATTCTTAGTAAGGCAGTGATCTTCTGGTGGTAATGTTTAAAAAAGTCTAGCAAAGGAAAAAAATCCTTCTTAATTTTTTTAATTTTTATGCATTTACAAATAAATAAATGCCTACTCCCTTTTAAACTTCTTTCATGCTTAATTAATTCTAATGGCAGCAAATGACAGCATTTATTATCTTGAATTTGCCAGTAATCCTAAGCATTGGTTAGGATTTCATTAATTCTATTAGAGTTCATCTCCAGAAGAATTAAATGTCTTAGATATTCATGGGGTTTTTTATAAAATAGTCAGTGTACTATTACTATTATAAGTAAACTGATTGCTGCTCAGTATTCTTTGCTGCTTATGACCCATGTAGAGTGGTGCCTACTATGTTTTTCTTTCATGCCCTCAGATGAATTATGAAACTATTTTTAGGCAAATAAAACGTACTTTTCCTCATCAAAGAAAATATAAGTTTGGCTCTGTGATGAACATCTTGTGATCTGATGAGTGAGCTCAGAAAGTATGTCTGGGTTAACCAGCATGCACTAGTTTTAGTGATGCAAGGTTCACTATGTATTGGTACTGGCATCTTTATAATTAACTGTTGCAATCACAAGCCACAATTTTTGGGATTGATTTTAAAAATAGATTTACATGCCTGCAATTTTAATTCAAGAATAAAATGTGCTCCATGTAATTTAAAATTTGGCTACTGAAAGTCATGCAGACTATTTGTGAATTGAAATCTGCAAAACAGCTCAGTTCTCTGGAGATTATGGTCACTAAACCACTGGGGTTTTGTTTTCTGTTGGGATTGCATTGACGGGTCATGAGGACATTTTATGTCTTTTATTATAAACTAAAAATCTGTAGATTTGAAAGCAAAGTGTTTCTGTCTAACTGCTTGTAATTATTTCCCCCAGAATTTAAATGAACTAGTTTATCTGTGCTTTTTAGATTACTTATAAGAGAGACCATACTCAGGGAAGAGTTGATGATTTTAAAATAATTTTTCAGTACAGGGTGTAACCAAGTTTTAGCTGTTGCCTGGATAAAAACAGCACTTCTAGATTTTTCCATTTCTTTTTCTTGTCTTAAAAGTTAGTATCCAATTTTTTCTCTCAGATTTTTTATTAAATATCATTGTAATTAGACAGCAACCATGTAAAGTTTATATACTGTGTGACATGATGCTGCAGAACTTTTTAAAAATGGATTAATATATCTCTTGGCATCAATTAAAGATTCTTCACTGTAAGTGAATGGGGTCAATACTGTCTTACAGGTGATATGCTACCTGAACAACATTCAGTAAATAACACACCTGAAATTTTTTTTTAAAGCTCACCACGGTGATACTTCACAATCTTAGAACTTTTGAACATTTTCTTATTCTAAAATTCCTTAAAAATGAATTTTTAAGGCTGCCAATTTTTAGCCAAATTCTGGAAGGAAATGTATCTGATGCCAGTAAGAAATTCAGTAAAAATATAGCATTAATATCGATGCTGTGGGATAAGTACATTTGTGAGAATGGTATGCATCATTAAAATGCTTAATTCTAAAGTGTGTATAAATTATTTTTAAGCAGATATATTTGAGGGAAATATTATGAAGGCCACATTCAGCCTATTCAACTAAGAGAATTAAGGCAGTTTGTGATAGAAAGGATAAATGATTAGACAGAACTGAACACGAATTGCATATCAGCTAGCAGTGCTGTGTTACTAGCATTGCTGTTTGTCTATAGCTGTTAAATACTATTTCTTATTGTGTACGTGAGCAAAAAATTGCTAGATATATTCCTGCTTAGGTTGTCAGATCTGATTCAAATTATTGTCATCTGTTGGCAATTTTTGCATTGATTGTAGAATTCAAAGTGAATCTTGTCACAGCTTCTCAAATATTTAGACCTTTCAGTTATTTTTCAAGAGCCAAAGGAAGATATTGTTTACTCCAATGAGGGAAGGCTGAGAGAATTGGGTTTGTTCAGCCTGGAAGAGACAGCTTAGGGGTGACCTAATTGCAAGCATGCGGTATCCAAAGGGAGCCTACAGAACAGATGGAGAGGAACTTTTTTAAGAGCATGTAGTGACAGGACAAATGGGAATGGCTTCAAACTGAAAGCAAGCAGGTTTAGATTAGATATTAGGAAAATGTTCTTTGCTGTGAGATTGGTGAGACACTGGAACAGATTGTCCAGACAAGTTGTGGGTGCCCCAGTCCTGGTAGTGTTCAAGGCCAGGTTGGGTGGGGCTTTGAGCAACCTGGTGTAGTGGACCAAGCAGGGGGTTTGGAACTCTTATGATCTTTAAGGTCCCCTCCACCCAAATCATTCTCTGATTCTATGCATATCTTAAAATGGAGAGATGGCTGTAAGGTAAAGTTGGCAGATATTTGAAGCCAGGAGGTTTTAATCCCCATTTAATTGTATGCATTTCACATTTTGGAATAAGTTAAATATTTAAGAATGTGAAGAAAGGTACAGGGCTTTTTGCAGCTTTTATAATACAAATAATCCCATTCTTTCCATTTTATAACTACGCATGTTCAATAAAAACTGCATGTGAATTGCAAATCCACTTTTTTTATGCTAACAAACATCATACAGCATGTTTTTAAGAGAAGAGGAAAGCAGTGTGTATTACTCTTTACAACATTGCACTGTCATCATATCAGTGGTTCTTTACCTCTTTAAAAAAAAAACCAAAAACACCAGAAAATCTGCTTAATACACTACCTTATAATGTTGCCTTGGCAGTGATATATCTTGTTTTGGGAATAATGATCAATTTTAAATTGCCCTATTGATGCTTAAAAGTGAAAGAGGAGCTGGAAGTGCCAGGCAAAATGAATATTCACAGAGACAAACTACATCTTTCAGAAGGAATTATAGTTCTATTATTTTATTGAAGAAAATTTGTAGGATAATGTATAAAAATGCAGCACTGTTTCCCAGTATTGCTGGTTTGTTTTAAACCAGAGCACATAAACAACAATTCTGCATTGAAGTGTGACCACATTCTATTTGGTGATGTTTTCTTTGGAAATTTAAGTGTCTTTACTAGGAGAGGATGTCAGACAGAGAATGGACTTTGTGCAATATATAAATAAAAACAATCTGCTGGTAAATCTATAAATATATTCCCTTTGTTTTAGAAAACAACAGAATTTTAAATTCCTCTCTCAGTGGGGTAGCCTAAAATGGAAGGAAAATAAAAAAATTATTGTGGCTAGGGGGCATTCAGTCAACTTAAATTCTCACTGCTGCAGCCTTCAGCCAAATAAAGTGGGATGGTAGAATTAATAATCAATAGGTGAAATACAATTATACTCAAAAACTAGAAGAGCAGAATGATTAATTAATGGTCTTTCATTTCATCCTAAGGTGTCCAGAAACAAGAGGTGGTGTGTAAAAGGCTGGATGACAGCTCCATTGTACAAAACAATTACTGTGACCCTGACAGTAAGCCTCCAGAAAACCAAAGAGCCTGCAACACTGAGCCTTGCCCACCTGAGTAAGTTATTAATCACTTAAGATGGACATCTGTTTTGCATAGAGAGAAAAGTCTTCCAAATCTATAGTAAATCTTGTTAACCAAATGTATGTAAAATTCTCATCTAGTATTCATGTCCTGTCTTATCAGAAAGGGTATTTGGGTTTGCTGTGGTTTCTTGTTCTGCTAAGATCAGCTGCAAAAAAATGGATTGAGGAGGTCTGATTTGACTGAGGAACAACAGTGATGTTTGAACTACACCAAACACTGCGAGTGAAAAATACTAGCAAAACTGTTTCTTAGGATCTGAGTGTCATATGCAGTGAGTAGTGCACAGAGTAGAACTGGGGACCATTCTTATGGCAACAATGATAAAAGAATGTTGAGGTGAGACTTAACTTTACCCTAGTTATTAATACTGCATCTGAAATGTTTGCTATATTTTAAAGTATGTTATATTAACATTTGTGTTGAAGTGTTCACATAAGAAGTGGCAAATACAGAAACTACTAAGCAGACCAAACAATTTCCTGACAATAGTTTTGTCAAACTTTTTCTCCAGCGTATTCAGTGTTATACAGTAATGCTGAGCGCCTTTAGGATTAGGTGCTTAGATTCTATTTAGATTTATTTTTAAAGATAGCGGTATGCTGTATATTGATAATTAAAAACTCAGCAGCTCGTTTGACCAAAAACGAAGTTTGGCAAGGACGTATAGCATAGCTTAATCTTACTACAAAACCTGTTTAGAAACAGTTGTGGTATTTTGTACTAGAAAATAATATCGGCATGTGAGGAATAGCTTCTCTTGTGTTTTGGGGCAAATAAAACTTGTGGAAAAGGTGGAACAGATTCAACAGTTTATTGATTCCCAGGCTCATGTTAGTTTGACTTTGGTGATAATCCATAGCTGTATTCCAACTGGGCATGAAAATCATTAATGCTGATTAAATGGAGATACTGCACACTACGGCGGCCACCTGTAAATGTTTCTTAGAAACTGCTAAATTGTAGCATGAAGGACACTAGGAGGAATGAGACAAGATTATTGTACATTGAAATCCCAACAGGTCTTCATGAAGTCAGTCTCTTTCTGGAGTACTAGCTGATTCCCTGGTGTGGTGCCTGGTTGCAGGATGGCAGAGCAGTGTCTCTTACACTTCATCCTGCTGTGTCATGTAACACATTCGTTTGACATAAAGCCAAGTGAAGCCATTGCACTGCTCTTACCTTTGAATGTGAATGAGCTGTGTCACAGACAGGTCTAAATTGGGTCAAAATCATTGTCCCCACAGTCTATATGTAAATATGTGTTTATCCTGGAAGGATATGCATTTGTCCCTTTTGGATAACACTGTTTAGCATGGCTCTAAATGCACCAGCCATGTACCTGAGACCTGAGAGCAGGACTTGAAAAGTGGTCGTGTTTGATCAGTTCCTTTTTACCAAACACACCCCAATTCCTTCCTTTCTGTGGCTTAGCAAATTAGCATTTTAAAAAGTAGTGGTAACAAAATTATTCCAAACTAGGTAAATTTTGGGGGTCTTTTTGTTGCTTTGTTTTGTTCGTTTTTTGTTTTGTTTTGTTTTGTTTTGTTTTGTTTTCACTGACACTACTAAGAAAACCCCCACAAAGCAACAAAAACCAGCCCAGAAAGTGGGAAGCTTTTGAATTCCCCATCCAGTACAACAGGGACATTGATGAACATGGTGAAAGTCAAGACATCAATATTCAGAAAATGGGTAGAGTGTATTAATTAGCATCTACTTCAACATGTCAGAGCAGTTCAGCCCATGTCCACCTCCATTCTGATGTTCCCCACAGAATGAATACAAAGTGCCAAACTAAGGAAAGGTTCTCAATTCCTGATTCTGTAAGTAGTCTAATAGAAGGCTGTTCAAATAACAGATAGTTATCCAAAGAAGTTTGACCCTTTTGGCAGAAAGTTTTATCATGCAGTAAGACTGAGTGTTTACATGGACTGGCCAAATACTTCCCTTTTAAATTAGCATAATTCTTCTCTTCTTGTGGTGTATACCAAAAGCAATGAAAATGATACTCTTTCTAACTGAATGCCAGTTACATTATACTTGATGTCTTTGAACAGCAGAAGACTATGTTTGTTTTCAATACTTTGTTTGTTATTATAGTAAGTAACTCTTACATTTTAGATTTCAAGAAAATACTCTTACAGTTCTATGAATTATGAACAGTGCTGTCTTGTCATACAGTATAAATATTAAAGGTACCTGAGAGCAAAGTCACTTGAGCAAATCATAGTACCAATTAAAAATTACCACTGCAGCCTCTTGAAAGCTCTGAAAGCTTCAAATTCTCCCTATTGTGGTAAAAGCGTAAGATTTTTTGATGAAGAATCACAAATTAATTTCCTTTTGCTGGGAAAGAAATGACAGAATATGGCATAATTGTTTCCATCTCTGCATCAGTCTAGTTTCATGTTAGGATATATTACACATAATGTAACACAAAAGAGGATAGCAGCACTTTTATTTTGACAGCAGCTTGAGAAAATGACAGATCTTATGAGGCAGCTCCAGGCATACCTCCAGGAACATCCACAGTGGGTGACATGCCTGACATTTTTGGCATGTTGGCAACATGTAATAGCATACTAGACTTCACCTTCATCCTTTGCAAGGATGACTCAGGTGACTATCAACATATGAAATAGTGAAGACCAAATGTGCTCATCAATATGAAGAGATATTTCTATTTAATTGAGCTACATTAACCATCCATAAATAGAAATATATAACATTGCATCCAGATTAATAGCTGCTTTAATCTCTGCAGTAGCACAAAGCAATCTAATATTATTTACAATTCTTGACATCTACTATATACACAGAAGCACTCAGAAGTTCCCTCTAGCATCTATCATACAGTTCGTTAAATTTTAAAAGAATTTGTTGGAATAATTTTTTTATATGATGAATTCATGTCTTGCCAGTGTTTGCTTCACTTTGAAAAATGAGAATATTTTGCATTTCGTATAGCATTTTATTAAAAGGTTTACAAATGTTTCATACTCAGATGAGAATTAACTCTCAGAAAGCCCAGTTTTGAAATCAGATTGTTTTATTGTAATGATACTAAAGAGGCAAACATCTTGGCTTTTGACTTGTGATGTAACTTACAGCAATGGTTCCCAAACATTTCCAGTTGCAAACCACTTTCACAGAAATGATTTCAGGCAAGTCCAATACAAACCTACATAAATAGCTTCAGTTTTGTCAGGCTCAAACACTCCTAACTACTATAGGCTAAGATGGAAATTGCTGCTCTAGAAAAATACAAAGTAGTGTTATTATTGGAAGATATGATTGCAATGAGGCATGAAATAGAATATTCAGTAAAAAGTTTCTACTTTATTTCACCATGAATGTGTGTATTGTTAAAAATTACTTAGGTTTAGTAATTTAAACTGTTTGCATTCTTAGTTTGTGCAACTATCAACTCTGTTTCTGAAATGCATTAACTGAGTCTCCTAACATTTTCTATCCAGATGGTTTATAGGAGATTGGTCAGAGTGCAGTAAGACCTGTGATGGAGGAATGCGTTCACGAACAGTTCTCTGCATCAGAAAGATTGGACCTTCTGAGGAGGAGACACTGGACACTGCCAGCTGTTTAACACATCGGCCTATTGAAAAAGAGCCCTGCAACAACCAGTCCTGCCCCCCACAGTGGGTTGCTCTGGACTGGTCAGAGGTAGGGAAATTTTGCTGTGTTAGCTCACTGGTAATAGTGGAGGCAGGACTTCTGGCCACTGAATATTAGTACATTTTCTGTCACTGCTTGCTAAGTAAAGGATTAATAAGAAATTTTCCCAGAGGAGGTTTCACCTGTGCTTCATTGTTTTGTTTCCTGCCTCTATGAAAATGCCCATAACCTACAGTGTGTCAGAATACCCTAAATTAACTCCTTCTCTCCCACAGGTATCACATACTCGTTACCTAAAGTCATTTTACTCTATTGTCATGTCCAGGCTTTTATGCAGGAAGATCATGTTATGATTGTGAACAAAATCATTCTAATTTAATGATTCAAGCTCTGCTAAACTTCTAGTTGTGATAATTAATCAGGATTGTGAAAAAATACCAGGCTTCCTTCTGGTGTGAATTTTATTTGTGTAGCTTGGCAGACTGTCTTGACTGATTATGCCATTTTAATATGATGAGAAAAGTGGCTTTTTTTTTCTGTGCATGGTTTCCAGAAATAGAATGTATTAAAATCCCTATAGTAATATAAATGTAAACCTCTTTATATGTGTGTTTGTATGAATTTCTGATAGAAGCATGAAAAGGAAAACAAGAGTGTACTTAAAAATGAAGAGTTGGATACTCGTTGCATTGAAACCAGTGGCAAACCTTGCTAATTTCTCTGGAATGCAAGTTATAAAGTTTTCTTTTCATACTAAAAAGAATGCATAATACAAATAAAACAATTATAGAGCTCTTTTATCTGCTCATGCACTTGTTGACAATCAGTATAATTACACATTTTTAAAATTTTCAGTGACTATTAACAAGAAATTATGTATCTTTTTGGTCAGAGAAACAAAAACATTTTGTAAATATACAGGTTAAATGAATTCCTTAGAAGAATGTAAAAGCGGTTTTATCAAATTGAAATGAAAACTAAGGATGTCTTTCCCACTGGAATGTAGTCATTCTTAGGTAATGCCATAAGGTTTTTCACACTTTGCAGTAGTTGAGCTTTGACAGAATTAATTTACCCACCGTAAATTACTCCTTTTATATTTTTCTGGATAATTACAAAAGAAGTAGAAATAATATTCTAAGGATTTCTTGGGAAGGGCCTTATTAGACAAGCACATATAATTTGCATTCATGACTTCCACAGAGGGAGTCAGAAATTCTAGAAGCATTTATTAATGGAAGATAATTTTTCCTCATTTGGTTTATATGGGTATTTTGTTTTCATTTGCTTTGGAAATGTACAATCTTTCTGTTAAATTTTACTGATGTTTTTTATTTTTAGTGATTCAGTGTTATTGAAGGCAACTATTTCCTTATTTCACTTTCATTTCTGGGATCCAGGTGTAGTCCATCTTAGTAGAATTTTTGCTATAATTCCACAAAAGGAGTTGTAGAATGTTGTTTTCTTCTGTTACCAGTAGCTGGAAGAAGATCTTTCTCAGATGGCATCTTAGACATAGATTAGAGATTGTATCTTCAAGCAGTACTAGAAGAGGGATGTTCCTAAACTCAAAGTTTGGTCCTCAGAGTCTTGCTTGTTTGCTAACATACTCTATAGATTATGAAACCTCACAGGCACATTGGGTTTTGACATTTTGACAAAGTCCTTTCAACCTTGTCACTTTAATGTTTGTTTTGACAGACTGATGTGATTTTTAAGCACTCAGCTAGGAAGGGGCACATACTTCTACTTGCTATTTAAAAGTCATGCATTTTGCATGAAATACATGTGGGAGAAAATACTCACAACACTCCTTGGAATTTGGACCCCAGCTGATGAGTCATGATCAAGCCATCGAAGACCTCACATATTAACTGTGATGGGGTTTTGGTCTCTATTTGTCATTAGTATTATTTGTCTAGTTCTGCCAGAGATCTTCTCTTACTTCCCTCCTTCATCTAGTTTTCTAGTAGGCAGTGTGCACAAGATTTGGTGTTGAAGTCCCTTCAGTAAAAGGACGTTTGAAACTGTTCACTCTGTATCAGAATTCTGAAGACTGAAGTACTGTAGATAAGGAGGCTGTACCTTGGTAGAAAAAGATAGAATAGGATAGAAAAGAAAAGGCTACATTTTAAGGAAAGTGATTATATATCCATTTTGCATTCTGGATTATGAACTCCAAATGCAAGACCCATCTTTTTGCAGCCCACTTTAAAATCCTAAATCCAAGTGGAGATAACATTTGGGATAAACCTGTTCATTCTACATGGACTAATTTAGGTGCCTTCCTCTGGAAATTTTCTTCTTGTTTTGAAGTATATGTAGATATAGATATAAAGTTTTACATATTCATGGGGTATATCCTTACATAATACTGTGTACATGTTTTAAAATTTCTATAAATTACTCAGACATGCTTCAGGATTAGGCATATAACAATTAAGTTTGCATCACTCAAGTAATTTTTTTGAAAATGAATCTTAGGGGTGTTTCTTTTTTCCCCAGTGATATACTGAGTTGTTTGGGGTGTGTGAAAGTCCTTTGGTATGTGACCTCTTGAATATTGCTCCAGTTTCACATAATGTTGTTTTCCAAATAATGTTTTGTCCCTACATTTTAAAGGCAATTCCAGTCTTGAACAGGTTAGCATAATCTGCATGTAAGATTTATGCTGTCAGAAATTGATTCTGATCCAAATACTGCAGATATGCTTATGGGGTAAAGGTTAACGTGCCAATAGAGGATTCTAAAACTGTGCTTACAATATCTCCTGTTAAAAAGGGACTGATTTAGGAAAGGTCTTGAGTTTTAGGAAAGGTCTTGAGTTTTGTTAGCATTTGTCTCTTCCTCATTCTGCAGTTGAGCTACTGTATATGACAGTTAATGGTCAGTAGCAAAAAGGAAATAGAATGGCAGCAACACCACTATGAAGGAAAATGAGGAAAAACAGTGATCATCAGGCCTGCTTCTTTTCAAATTGCTGTTTTATTGTCTGCTTCCTGTCAGAATAGCACAAGAGTGATAAAAGGAGAGAAAACTATGAAATCAGAATTAAAATTTAAATAGGAAAGGAGAGGGAAGCATGCACTGTAGGAGAAGGTACAATATTTCTATATATCTGAATGATGTGGTTTCCATGAAGTCAAGCACAGCATTTATCTTCCCTTTCGTGTATTGAGGAAAAATGTGTTCACTGTCTGTGAATAAAGTGAAGTGGATAAAGACTGTACTAAGGTGATACTAAGAACAGAGAGTCTGTTAATTATTGAAACATTTAAATTTGTTTCATAATAGTGTTACATGTGGCAGACCTTTGTGCTTTGCAGCAGTGTTTTTCTTAAACCTAACATAAATAGTAAAACTGTAGCCTATAAACAGCAAAGGAAATCTAAAACTTAGAAAAACTTGTACATAATAAAACAATCCTCAGTCAGCTTGTTTGTGTTTCTAAACATTTTAAAATTATTATTACTGTATTGTGATTATAATTGAATTGTAAGATCATGAAAACCTTGTCCTGCTATACAGATAGCATTTCTGAGAATTTTATTGGCTTTTTACTGAGATTTTAATTATTTATTTACATCAACACTTTTTTCAGTGCACACCAAAGTGCGGCCCAGGATTCAAACACCGAATTGTTCTGTGCAAAAGCAGTGATCTTTTAAAAACGTTTCCTGCTGCGCAATGCCAAGACGAAAACAAGCCGCCGGTGCGCATCCGCTGTAGTTTAGGCCGATGTCCTCCTCCTCGCTGGGTTGCTGGAGACTGGGGACAGGTGAGATCATTCATGCAAGTCTTTAGTGCTGTTAATCTCCCACATTACCACCTCTTAAAATAAGATGTTGATGGAGATAGATAAGAGATGGTTTCCATGACTGAGGGAAACAAAAAGCTTCTCCCCCTTTTGTGTCAGATTGAAATGTGATTCTTTATGATGGTTGGCTGAGAGCAATCTATTTGCTACTGGATGGGTTTCTACATGCACTTTAAAAAAAAAAAATCCTTACTTTTTAAAGAGTGTTTTGAGATACAACAGTGTTGCAGGATTTAGTATTTTTAAAACACACAACTTCCTTGAGAAACATGATGGAAATATAAAGCCAATTCCTATTGTAGTAGCAGATTTGTGTATATATATATCTATCTCTGAAAAAAACCCACTTTAGATCAAGATAATTTTCTACATAAGATACATTGAATTACCATACAAGGAGCTTAATTACTCCAGGACAGGCTGAATAGAGCTGCCATTATGCAGTGCTTCTAAATATGATTTACTAAGTTTCCTTCTTTCTTTATGTTTTTGCATCTCAACAGTAATCAATGGCCTGTTTTTAGAATATTAAATGAAAGATTAATTTTCTGTTTGCTGAGCAATTTGCCTCTAATGAAAATGAAACACTTTAGTTTAAGTAACAAGTGGAAGATCATTTGTGATATTACAGTCTAGTTGGCTTTTTTTTATGGTAGTTCTTCAGATCCACTTTTATATTTAACTAATATTGTACTAAAATTGTAACTATTTTTATAGAAATTAAAAATGCTTTGAAACAGCAAAGTATTTTTGTTTGAAAGATGTTTACTTTTTCCTTAAAAAAAGTCCTGTAGTAGATTTGAATTCTTGATCTCTTTGTTTTTTCTTCTTTATTCTAAAGTGTCAGTATGATATATGAAATAGTGTAAATTATATTCTTATATTTCAAATCTGAACTGTTCAAGGAGTCAACATTGCATTGCATTTTATTTTCTTTGAAAGCCAAGTACTCACATATATTGTAAAAAAAAATCTAAAATATTTTATGAGAATTCTTTTCTCTATTAATCAAACATGTTCAGATGCCTGTCTTCTTTAATATTTGTGGATGTGAAGTGTTTCTGATTGCTTCCTGTTGCTTTATTTTATATTTAAAAATTGGATCCAAGGTTTTAAATTTTTTTTCTCATTCTTTAGTGTTCTGCACAGTGTGGTCTTGGGCAACAGATGAGAACAGTACAGTGCCTCTCATATACTGGACAAGCATCCAGTGAGTGTCCAGAAACTCTCAGACCTCCATCAATGCAGCAGTGTGAAAGTAAATGTGACAGTACTCCCATTTCTAACACAGAGGGTAAGTCTGCCATCTTAATATAATTTATTCTGGAAAGGGTAAAGTGACATGGTCAGCATTACTGCAATGGTAAAAGTCTATATGACATAATCTCTCAGGCTGTGAATGATTTTTCAAAAATTATTTTCTGGTTAGTCATTGTAGTTCAATGGTAAAGTCAATGAAAACCTAAGTACACATTGTTTTAAAAAATACCCTTAAAAATATAGCCTAAGTCACGGACAAAATACCATTGTTTGTGCCACTGATTTTCTAATCTCTTCATTGGTTTAAATGGAAATGTTCATAATAATGGGGGGAGCATGATGTGCTTTTCATCCACCAACCTTCTACCTGCCTAATCAGTGTTAAACACAGCAATGTAGAAACAAAAAATAGCAAATTCCATATTCATTGGAAGACTGGGACCATAGATTTCATGCTACATGGTTCTTGTAAGAACAAGTCTGTTCTTACACTCTGACATCCTTTCAGCTTCTTCTAACTAACTTGTAATTTTTTTTGCATTTATAATGCCTGTTCAAAATAATGATAGTATTTTTTGGATTTTGCAGTCTAATTTAATCAGACTATTAACTAACTTCATCATAACATATTTTTGGTAGAGGATATATTAGATAATATTGGGAAAATAAACTTATTCACATTTATTAAATACTTCGGATCTGAACTTGTAAATGGTCCAGGCCAACCTATTAGGAAATGCTGACTTCAAAGTAGACTTGGAATGCTAGGCAGTAAAAAATATGTTTCCTCATTGATTATAAAATTTAGAATAGTTGCTCATCAGATGAGTACAGCTCATTTTGTGTGGAAGGGGGAAAGGAATAGAAAACACAGCAATAATAGTTCTTCTAAAACAGTTATTCCCTAAATTTTTATATTCCCTAAATATTGAGCACTTGACAGCAATGTCGCTAACACTGCTGCTTTTAACATAACTAATCTCTGTGCAGTATATAATTGAGTATTTTTTCCCAGAATCTCCTAGTACATTGGAGTTTAATGTCCTATTTATGTGGAACAAATGCTCTGATTTAAATTTTTTTTAAAGGCAAGTTTGTCCTGCAGTCTACCCAGATTTGGTAATCATTCAATGCCTACTGTATGCATCCGTATCCATGCCATAGATTCAAAATTGTTGCAAAAGTCTGGCAAATATAGATATCTGTGAAGAAAAGGAAGCACACTAAAATCTTCCCAAAAATACACTGATGGCTCAATGTATGAGCACTCTAATTCACTATTTTTAGTAAAGTTTTAATTTTAAGTAGATGCTTATCATCCAATGTTGTCATTTGAAAACATGTTCATAACAATTTTTCTTGGTTATTTTAATTTGCATTATTTCTGTTTAGTGCTCTCATGTAATCTTTAAATGGTAATTATCAATCTAGGAAACTTTCTGCCTTTTAAATCTCAAAGGCTACATGATATTTTATTTCCAAAGACAGATGTTGACTTTAGTCCAAAGTAAGGAAGGTAATAAATTACTTTTAAGTGGATGTGATTCAGTCCCAGTCTCCTCTTAATTTCCAGATGACAAGGTCATATTGTTATTTATAGTAATTACATTAGTTATTCTTCAGTATTACCAGGAAAATATGCTAATCTCTTATAGAAAAATGCAATCAGGGGTTTTCTGTGTGTGATCTCTGTATACTGGGTGGCCTGAACTTCTCTACAGTAGAATGTGCAGGCTAACTGTGTGCAGTGAGTCTGTTGGTAATTGTGTTTTTAGGGACCTACACCTTCACTGGGAAATTTTTGGGATCCACAAGGAGAAAATGTTGAAAAACACTTATACAGTATTCCAGATGGATGTCAGTTCTTTGGCCTCCACTCTGAGAGAGCCAGGTGCAAGCCAGCTCCTTACTGACAGCCATCCAGGCTCATTAGCATAGTTAGGAAGAATCGAACTGAAGAAGATACAGAACATTATCTTCTGAAGGATACAGTTCCCAACACTTTGCCAGGTGGCGTCCCATTTTGTTTATGTCTTGCACTTGGAGGTATTTATCTCAAAATTCATTTAACAGTTTAAAATGCTTAGATCCTTTCAGCAGAATTTTGCCGCAATCTGTGAATGATTAAGGATGTCCTAGCCCCAAATTAGGCGAAAATTCTGTCTTCAAGGTATTTTTTTCAATAACTGTGCAAGTATTTCTTATATATATATATTCTAATTTATACATTTTTTAGAGCTGCTCTTAAATAATGAATATAAGAAGCACAAATAGGATTTGCAGAATAATGTGCATGTTTATCACATTTTCTGCTTTAAAAAAGTCATCCTGGACACAAGAGGAGCGTTGTTAGTTAAGTGTCAGTCATTAAACTGAGAGGCCTATCTTTTCCACCATCCTGGAGATGATTAAAAGATTTCAAGAGCTAATTAATCCTAAAGAGCACAACTATTTTTGGAAAAGTAGTCTTTTCTGGGAGATATGCTGGAGCTATGATCTTTTCTCGTGAATATATTTGTGAGTGGGGCATACTGTGCCTCTGTGCTCGCTTCTGTCACACTGCAGGTACCGTGGGATGTGATCTGACTATCAGTATTTCATTTTCAAGGAAGGAGTCAGATCTCCCACAGAGAGGGTTTGTCCACTTGGGAGTGCATGTGTGTAGCAGAGCATCCCTGCCCACACACGGGGACTTTCTCTATGTGCCGCCTTGTAGCGCTGCCCCATACTTTCGGCACTATTGCGGGGTAACTCCAGCAGCAGTGCACCGGTTTGCAGCAGAGTCAGATTATCTGAGGGGGCTCTCTTCCTGTTTCAAACCCCAGCAAACCTGATGCCCTTTGTTTGCCAAATGCCTGTTCTCGCAGACTGTGGAGCCTGTTCAACAATTTCTTAGCAATTTAATTTTGCTAACCAAAGATAAAAACATACAGGGTTTTGAGGAAGCTTGAGACATTCTGCTGTATAATGATCATGTTGTTAAAGCTTGGAAGATTTTTCTTTGGGAAAGTAGGGGTTGGTTGCATAAAACAAGCCAAAATTTTGGAGACACAGGAATACTAAAAGAAAGTTACATTGAATCTTGTCATATTTTACATGGGCTTTAGCTCTGGGGCTTTTAAACTTCTCATTGGTGATTTAGAATATTGTAGATGTGGTTTTGATGGGCTGCCACTGGCAAGGGTAATACTGCATTGGCTGCTGAAAGTGAACTATAGGCATCATGTACCACACCATTTGAAATATATTCAGAATTATTCTATTCTCTTAAATACATATATGTCTGCTGAATCTAGACTGCTAAAGGCCATTTAAAATTTTACCTGAAAAACTGTTTTGTCTATTTTTATGTCATTTCAGTTTTTCTTATATTTTATGTGATACATCTTTGCAGTTTCTTTAGCTGGATGCACAGTGACATTTTGTGAGTTTATTACTGTAAAATGATAGTTAATACCTTAATATTGTCTGATCTAGCTACAAAGTTCAGGAAGGCAGAGCTTGTACATGTAACTTACAACATTAACATTATTATTAACACTAGTTATTAGAAACAAAAAGGACTCTGCTAAACCTTTTCCATTCAACCACAGTCCTGTGAAGAATAGGCTACTTCATCAGCCACCATATCTATTTCAAAACTGATTTTTAAAACAGAAGTTGTGGAGAACTTCCAGAATATCCTCTCATTGCTGTCCAAATGGCATTGGCTGAACAGGATCCAGTTTTACTCAAGAGAAAGAATAACTTGAAACATGAAAAAGGATAACTTCAAATCCTACTTTTAGCAAAAGTGCAGTTAGTGGCTTTACTTGTATTTAACTAAATACAGTGTGTTTGAGGGTTATTTTTGGGATTGAGTGAACTTTTTATGTCTTGTAGAGATCAGGTGAACCTTTTTATTTTTCACTTCATTTATAATTCACCATCTGTCTCTCCTATACTACCAGTCTTCACAAACACAAGGACCTGAAATATTTCTGGAAGAGACTTGACCTCTTTTTGCGAAGTTTTTGAAAGTCAGTCAAACACAGTGACCATGTGTGGTTGCTGGTAGAGATATATCTGTTTCCACCAGCCACCCACAATGTATTTTCTCCTGTCACTCAATTATGTTTCCATTAAGAATTAAAAATTAGAAAAGCAGTATGTAAAACATCATGTAGGTGGAGTGAAAGCATTGCAATGGAAGTGTTATGTCTGTGTTAATGATCTGAACGTTTAAATAATTTCCTAACCGTGCCTTGCTTAGCTAAAAGCATGCATATTGCCATTATCAGAAATACTGGTCAGTACAGACCTGGAAGTTCAGCATCATCAATGCTTTCCTAGGTTCAAATACTAAAAATTCTTATCTGCACTCAATTTGCTACTACACTATGCTTGCAAGTGTTAATGCACTATCTGTAACTACCTGTCTCAGAGCAAGAATAATGTACAAGATTCAATGGAGAATGAAGAGCTGTAGAACCTGAGTGTACCATTGAATTCTCAGATGTAGCTCTTTCTCCAGCTGTATCAGGATAAGAACTGAGCAGGGACCAAACTATTCCTTTCCCCATTCTCACCTTCTTTCTACAGGTGAAAAAAATGAGCCAGAGGAGAACTGCAGCATATTCCAGCATTGCTCCTGCAATATACCCACAAAGTCGCTTTATATGCAACCTGTGTGGGATGCAAGAGAACCAAACCTTCCTCAGTGGGGTTGAGCTCTCTTCTCCCTTCCTGGGAGAGCTACCTGCCAGCATAACTGGGCTGCTGAGGCAGTAAGTCCAGCATATAGGGAAAACACAACTATGAAAAAAAGCTTTTATATCTATTACAGGCATAAAAATGGCTGTCCTTCTAGCATAAAGTAAATTGTGGATGTGTAGAACTAAGCCTAAAGTATAATCCACCATTCAGTTTTGTCACTGAACTCACCCTGTTGATACCATTATCCATAACACGTGCATACTTTTCTCCATCCCTGTTAGCTGCAGTGTACATTCTGTTTTAAGGCTTCTTGCAAATGCACAGGCGTGGTATCACATAGTGTGAGTCATGATAATAATAACCTCTCATGGATGCATAAAATAACTCCTGAGAAGGAAGTTAAAAGTAATGTAAAAAAATTACTCACATTTTCTAGCTGTGTAAAATGATCACGTATCCCAATAAATGATAATTCTTCCAAGGCAAAGACTATACACTTCTAAATCTCTGAAAGTCCTGCAAACATTTTTATGGCTTTTTAAATTGCAGTATTGTATGCACTAGACTGTACTAGTAGTTACAAAGAAAGCAAGATGGATGGATAGAGAAGCATATTAAACATCAAGTTTTCTTTGTACTTTAATTTGTATTTCTGATTTTTTTCTCTTTAATGTTCTTAATTATTAGAGTGCAAAGATGTGAACAAAGTGGCATATTGCCCACTGGTGCTGAAGTTCAAGTTCTGCAGTCGAGCATACTTCAGACAGATGTGCTGCAAGACCTGCCAAGGACACTGACCCACAGGAAGCATAAGAATGTGCCTTGTTGTTATTTTCATTGTGGAAGAGTGTCCATCAAAGAGAGCCACACAGCGGAATGAGATTGACGTCCTTGCAAATGCATTACCCTGTGGAAAACATAACCACTGGTCAGCCCCAGCTGACAGGATTTCAATATTATTTTAACTTCTGTGAAGTGGGATTTATTAATCCAAAGTGCTGGACACAGTATGAGGGGATCCCAAATTTGAAAGATTCACACAACACATATAGAATATCTTACTGTGGAACCTTTGTGTTCTTTTGACTAAATCCAATAGTCTGTTTACATCCTTGGACCATTAAAATAATTTTTATTATGGACTTAGCAATGACACTGAATCCATTTCTATTTAAAACTGTTTAAAATGTAGTTCTTATGAGTTGGTCTACTATGGAAGTAAAGAAGAATCAAAAAAAAGTTAAGTGCTAGCTTAAAAATGTTAACTATTTTATCTCTTGACACAGCACCAACTTAAATTATAAAATGAGCTTGGAAATGTTATTTAAGGAGCAGAAATGTTTTAGAAAAAGAAATATTTTTCCTTCATTCCACCTAATTCCCTTTGGAGTAATCTATATTTCCTGAACACTGCTGTGAGCCATATATAAAGCTATACTAAATAGAACAACCGTGAGGGACTTAGTTTTAAGAGGTGCAACAGTTATTGCAGTGGTGCATGAAATACAAGTGTGCTATGAAACAAAATAAAATCTGCATTGCAGGTTTATAGCCATCTTACCATTGTACAAGTGAAACAGATTTCCAGTGAAAGGGAACATATTTCAGTATCATGGGGGAGGCAGACTCCAGCAGTGGTGAAGACTGCATTGCCAGCTCCTTCACTACTACCATAAAGGTTGTTTAGAACTTACACTTTGACTCCAGCTCACTTTGTTTACAACACCAGCCACAAAGAAGAAACAACCTTGTGGGCTTCTAGATCTGGTTTACATGTTAGCTTTGATTCTCCAAAACTGAGGAATTTGAATGCAAAAGATAAGCCTACTGTGTAATAGCAACAATCTTTTGCAAAGCTGAAAGTTAAAATGGATTCCAGATGTTCCCTCCTTTGATACCATAGCAGAGGTACTGTTTATGAGAAAGAATATGTGAATGTTCTGTTCAGGAGACCACATCCGGGTGGGCAAGGATTGCAACCAAGGAATAAGTGACTCATGGAGGTATCTAGGTTCTGTCCAAATGAGAAGTCAATAGTGTGCTCGAGCCAAGAGGCCTGTTGGACTATCAGAAGTAAGGCACACTGGAAATGGAGTGGCTGTAGTGAATTTTGGCCACCTTCACCTAAATGGCCAGGTACCTACTTAAAGCTGGACCATATTTAAAGCAAGGAGCAGCTTTTGGCATAAGACTGGAACAAAGTCATGCCTCTGGATTAGAAGCTAGATGCCTTAACTATTCGCTGCCATGCTCCACTTATTCATATTACCCTATTTTTAATATTCACCAAATACTTTGCATTTTTAAAAGTGAAACCAAACTTCTTAGGCAAGTCACAATCAGGAATATAACAAAAAAGTTAATTGTCATGCTCCTCTTTCCCTTCACTTTTCAGTAACAGACTCAACAAGGAGATGAGGAAAGTAGGTATTTGTTTATAATAATGTATTGTACTTGAACATTTGCATTTTGCAACAGGTACTTCATGAATGTGATTGTGTGTCCAACTATGACTCCTTTGTTGTAATGCAGTTAAAATTATGTGAACAATAATGTGTTACAAATTCTAACTCAAATAGCACTTTTTTAAAAAAGGTAGTCGTTTCAGTGAAAAATAATTTCAAAATATGAGATTGAAATGTACCAATATATTTTGCCAATAACAAACCAAATATGTTGCACACTATTTACTAATGTGAATTAACATTGAACAATAGATACTGTTAAGAGGACTCATACTATGAAATCCCCCCAACATATTGACAATCTGTCAAGGGGTTTTGTGTAGCCCTGTGTCTGTACTCACGACCATCAAATTCCTGTCATCTGCTACCTCTTGCCAGTATTTCCACTTCTGTACCCTTGTGACCAGTGGAATTAATTTTCAGTTGGCTTGCATGTATTCACATATGCTTGTTATCTGTTGCTCTCATCACCATGTAAACAAGTCCTGTTAAAACTGACACCAGTAGATAAAAACATCCCAATTTTTGGGAGTTGCACATAGAAATTAAGGGCAGTATGTAGTCCTTGTCTGTTAAGTGAATTGACTTCTTATATCCTTTTGACAAAACACCTTGGTGCTAGCATGCCCTGGTTAGATCAGAAGTATGATGAAAGGATAAAGGGTTGTTACAACATTCCCTAAGCAAGAGGCCTCTTTGTATCAGGGTCCAGTTTTCTCCAGGGCATGATTTTTTTTATCAGCTAATGTGTCAGCTAATGAGAAAAGGTTTTCTCTGTATTGAAAAGAAACCTTTTTTTTTTTTTTTACCTCACTTAGGACATGAAAATTGTAAGGAGTGTTTCCAAAGACACATTTTGCTCTCTTACTGGTGCTAGAACACCGGGGATTCTGATGTTTACTCTGCAACATAACAGCACTGAGGTTGGAATTTAAAGAACTCCCTGGAGCAATGTTGAATTGTATTGTTAAAGGGAACAAAACACAGAATGTATATGGATTTACAAACTAATCAACCTTACAGACTAAGACTGAAATATGAAACCTAATTCAAACAAAAATAATTGGTTTCAACAGCACAGTTCATTGCTGCTGCTACACTGTAGCCATCTATATAATCTAAGCTAAATAGTGTTATATTCCTAAATAGTGACAAAAGGAGTCTTTGTGCAGGCTATAAATACGACAGACCTAGAATCAAATAGTTGAATACAAGATGCAGAAACCAATGCCAGTACTTCCACTGAGCAATACTATCAGCTGATAAAGAGCAAAACAGAAAGAAAAATTTAGAGATTAATCCTTCAAGGTGTATACATCCAAAATAGTCCATTTCGTTAGGAACTTTATAATGGAGTGAATGTCACATAGATATCCTTAATAATACAGACTGAAATTACCTTTGTATTATTGTGATTAGTTGCTTATTATTTTATACTCAGTATTAATGTGGTACACTGTTACTTTATTATTATTATTTTTGCTTTTGTAAATTATATTCTAATTTATTGTCATGTTTCTTAACACTTGTTCTACATGCATTCTCCTGCTTGTAATGAAAACAAAAATATTGTAACACTTGATGCAGTGAAATTCCACACCAGGCACAGATTTGTTTTTAACATAGATAATTTAGTAAAATAAAACTGCAGCTTTTAAGATTGATACCCATGGTACAGTTGTCTCTTCCCTGACTTACAGTTACTAGAATTCTGTATGCTTAATATTTGCTTCATCTGATGCATCAAAATATAATATATAAGGTGTCTTCTTTCAAGTAACATCTATGTTATGCTAGAATCCTGTCCTTGGCAGCAGCAATGTTTGTCATATATAAGCGAATAAGGAAATAAGGAAAAGGAAAAATCAAGAATATGGTCATGTACATTATTAAATAATATTTTAGCCTAAACAGTAATGTAGATCACGAATGAAATTATGGCAGCAAAAATATTCTGTACTTCTTGGAATTATTTCATTAACAGCCAGTCAATAATAATAAAATGTCCTTGCATTGAGCTTTTAAGGTTTTTATCTGAAGTTTATCTGAAGCCATGACGTTTTTAAATATAAAGAAGAAAATAATTTCAGTAGACTTGGTACTTAGGTAACTGTTGCTGAGGTTGCTTCCTTTCTTACGTACAGTATAAATAACTTGTTATGGAAATATCTAATCAAGCCCTATGAAATATTTCTTATTTTGGAATTAAAATCTAGTTTCTGATTTAATGAACATAAACACTCTACTCTTGTGAATAAGATGTTAAAGAAAGTACAGAGAACCTTAAATATACTGATGAGGTATTTACTAATTTTGGTTATTTTTGTTATTCTGTTTACAAATGAGGATTCAAAAACCAATTACTTGTTTTAAAAATATGGGTATTTCTATCTGTGCTTGATCACAAAATTTTATTGCCCTTCAGATCACAGGTTAAAGATGGAATAGTCTTAGTAAATAATAGTTGAATGACAGTTTTCTCTGTCATTGTGAAGCTTTCCTCCCATACATTCACACTCTAAGTTATAATCTGATACGTTTCCCGTTATTGTTCAGTTTGTAGTGTTGTTTTTCCCACTGGAGTGGTTGTGTTTTGTATTGTAATGACAGACTGAGAACACTGAAGCAGATGTGTTTCTCCCTCCTTTTCTCCTGCTACCTTAAACCTAACATAACACATGATGACTGTGGAATTCCTGACACACAAAATTCCCTCTATTCTTCTTAAAATGCATTCTTTTCACCAGAACTTCTTTCTGGAGCCAATCCTGCTATTATAATTCTCTGTTATACTTTTTCAGTTTATTTCTTGAGGAAATGAGCACCATTTTTTCATGAGATACTGGCTTTTCTTTTCCCTGACTTCCCTTTCTATTCTCCAAAACTGTTCCTTCTTGAGTATACTCACTGTTCTATCTGAAGCTATCTGATGTATAAGAAGCATTTTTAAATATCCTCTGTAGAGTTCTGAACAGGCTTTGCTTACTTTCCTGACTTCTTTATTATTTTTTTATTGTTACTCAAAACTAAGATCCAGGACTCTTCTGGATCCTCTTCTATGGAGGTTTACTGCTGGATGGACTTTGGATGAGTCCTGTAAGCCTCATCTGGAGGCAGTCAGTCATCAATCTAAGAGTCTTGTAGAAGGCCATTACTAAGCTGAGGCTGTCATTCTGCAAGAAGTGACACCCTATCTGGCTGTTTTCCCTTCACCACAAACAACAATTAGGTGGAAGGGATGGATGACTGCTTCTGTGTGGTCCCTCCAGTCTTCATTCTAGACAGAATGGTGTAAGAGCATGTCCATGCAGTAATCAGGATGAAATCCCAAAGCAGATTTATAAGGGCTCAGTCAGCCACAGAACAAGGTTCACTACACAGCTAGTGAGTTGGTCATTTCCCAAGTGTATTTGGCCTGCTAAAGTGGAAGTTCATGTCCAGCTTAGGAAAATAAACCACTCAAAATGTGGTGTGGTGTACATTTAAGGATACTGCATCCCTTAAACTGGCATACCACCTAAGCACCACATGTCATTTATTTTCTTCTATTTCTGCACAGGACTGGCATTTTCATTGAGCGGGACAGGCTACAGGACACAGTTTATGTTCAGAGGTCATATAGCTGCCAGTCAGAAAATTATTGAAGTCTGTCCTGGAAAGGATATATGTATTTCTACATTAAGGATTGGAAGATGCTATTTCTACAAACAGGAAGGCCTTTTCAGAGAAGACCTAGCAAGATCAGTAAATAAATAATCTCACTTCTTTAGTAATCCTATTTGGAATAAATTTATCAGATCACAGCTTTAGATAGAAAAGGAAGTGTTTTGGAAGTTAGAAGTGAAGACGTAGCCAGTGAGTGCTCCAGGCTTCAGTTGCTATGACCACACAGAGAGATCAGATTTGGCCTGGCTGATAAGGGATAAGCTGTGGATTTTGGAAATTGGATTTCTTCATCTGCATCAAGATCAGTCTATTTGTTTATTCTTCTCCCCAACCCCACCTTGACATCAAAGTCTACAAATGTGCACACTCTTGCAATGTTTGTAACACAACAAAATTACCGCTCACATTGTTTGAAAAACCCATCTTGCAATATGATTTATCTTTTGCAATGAAGATCAGTCTCTGTGTAGAATCTACCTCCGCTTAGAAGCACTGCTGAGTAATGCTTCTGAGTAACACTTCATCTGCAAATTAACTGTGAGGTAACAGTTCTGGACATGTGGGAATACCTTCCAGTTACATCTCTATGAAAAGGCACAGACCTACTCTAGGAATTTCAGAAGACAAACTTCAGCTGAGAATGCATTTTAAGTTATTATTGTCACATTTGTTCTGAGGTTGACTATGCTTTATAAAGCAAATAAATTTACAGAAGTAGGGTCTTAGTAGGGTCACTGCCTTTTAACATATTTAAACACTGACCAGAAATAGGGGCAGGACCTTGTGCACAAAAGACAATGTGTGATTGAAAAGTTTACAGACCATTTCCAGGACACTCTCTTTCATTTCTCAGACTCCACTCCTTAGAATCTACGCACTGCTACAGGACTACTCCTCCCTCCATTATCTCCTCCCCTGTGGTGGCTGCTTCTTTTTCTCACCGCTTTAAAATATCTGTGCATCTCATATTTGGTGTACAATACTGCTGTCTTTGATAATATACTTTAATGTGAATGTTCTTGAGAGCTTTCACATCTGTAACTTAACACAGTTATTTGTTAAAAATGCTCATTTTAGGCTAGTTTTGTGAATTATTTATTGAAATGTAAAAACAAATATAAAATCTAAATAAGAATTTCAAGAAAAAAATCTAAAAATGCATTAATTTTTTTTCAAATAGTAGTCCAAGTAAAAATAATATTTAACATTTTTTTCTACTGCAGTTATTAGAGGCCCCCTCAAGATAGTTTTATGAAAAACACTGAGTTAGGAACGAATACAAACAGGTGGAACTGAGCTTCTCTTTTGGTCTCAGATTCTCTTTCACATGTAGCCTTTGCATTGAAATGCACTATCAAAACAAAACCTTCTGCAGCAAAAAGGAATCTCAAACATCTCATTTGGCCTTTCTGGCTCAAAGTTTCCTTAGAAGTTTATTTACCTAAGGTAAGGTTACGTTGTTGAAATTATCCTGTCAATTAGCAATAACATTTGACTTCAGATATATTATTCTTCAAAAGCATTTTGTCAAGGATGGGGTGGTAACTGATTTTCTAGGAAAGAGAGAAGGTATTATGATTATAATTACGTGTATCAATTAACTATATGTTGTTTAGAGTCCTCGTGAAGTGTAGAACAGACTATTTAATTAAAAGAGGAAAAGGAATTAAGCTGCATTTTATAATAGCTTCAAAAAGAAAAGGCAAGGGATGAATATTCCATTTTGATTTTCAGTGAGGTTTAAGAAGCTGGCTCACTGCACTGTAAAATGTTTGTAAAGCTGAAGACAAATGACCTGAATTCTATTTCCATGGAGGGTTTGGGGTTTTTTTAACTCTGTTATCCTAATCCATCTAGGAAAGGTCTCAAGCACTAAAACAAACTTCTTTCTGTAAAGCATCCCCCCCAGATCTGTGGATTTGCTATGCTGTTTGCTTCCCACTTCTTGCAGTTGTGATGATCACAAATTTTAATGAGAGAAAAACTAAGAATGATGGGTTTGAGGCTTTGGTTTCATGTCTGTGGATGTGTCTCTTCACTCCCTTTTTCCTCTAGCTAGAAAACTGCCATGTGGCCTTTTTTCCCCCAGTATGAGGAAAACGGGTTTCTGGCACCACAGGTTTGCTGGCTGCTTATCTGCAGTGTGGGCAGATGCTCCTGAAAGACTTGGTGGATGGATGTGGCTTCAGGTATCACAAGTGCCTTGGACCAGTACTACATAAAATTGCTTCCTGTGGAATGTAGCCTTTCTGTCACCTGGCTTTCATGCTGGGGACAGAGTTCCAGAGCATGTTTCCGATTTGGCCAGCAGCCACCTCTTGGCCTACAGCAGCAGGTGTCCCTCAGCCCTTTGTTGGGGCTCAGCTGTGGCTCATGGCTGCTCAGAGCCACAGCCAGGATGGTTGCTGGAATGCTAGAATGTGCAATACTGCCACAGCAGCTGGCAAGCTCTGGTTGATCATGTTGGTGTGGAGAGCTGCTGAGCTCTGAGCTGTGGCAGGTCTCCTCTGTGAGCAGCAGGCACCCGAGGGTAGGCCGAGAGCTGGGCATGGTTTGGTTTTGCTGCAGGGAACCTTGGGTCTGCGGGAGCACTGCTTGGGCCAGGCTGAGCAGCAACCACTGCCTGGCTTCCGGGTCACCACAGCTGCCTCCTCAGCTGGAGAGGTGAAGCGGCTGCCACAGTGACCAGCCACTATAACTCCAAAGGGAGAAGACCCTGCATGGGAACAGGAGGGCTTGAGCTGAAGTGAAAGGCCAGTGACAGTGGTTTTGGGGAAGCTATACTCGGGCTGCTGGTTTGGGAAAGCTGTGGAGGGGCCAGGGAGTAACAAGGGAGGGTGGGGCTATGAGATGGAGCTGGGGAGTTGTATTCGTTTTGCATGGCCTGGTTTTTGGTAGCAGGGGGGCCACACAGGTAGCTCGTGTGAGGAAGCTGCTGGAAGCTTCCACCATGTCCAGCAGAGCCAGTCCCTGATGGCTCTGAAGACGGACATGCTGCTGGCCAAAACTAGGCCAATGAGAGAGGTTGGTACCGCCTCTGTGATAACATATTTAAGAAGAAAATAAAAAAAAAGTCACACAGTTTTGCTTCTAGTCAGAGAAGAGGAGGAGGTGAGGGTAACAACATGGAGACACCCAGGTCAGTGCAGAAGGAGGGGGAGCAGGTGCTCCAGGTGCCGGGGCCGAGATTCCTCTGCAGGCTGTGGTGAAGACCATGGTGAAGCAGGTTGTCCCCCTGCAGCCTGTGGGTCCATGGGGAAGGCAGAGATCCGCCTGTGGGGGAGGTGCCCGTGCCAGAGTGGGTGGATGCTTGGAGGAGGCTGTGATCCAGTGGGAGACTCAGTCGAGAGAGGGCCCTTGCTTCCAGGCTCGAGCAGCCTGTCCTTGGAGGACTGCACTCCGTGGAAAGAGAGACCCACAGTGCAGCAGTTTTGAGAGGACTGACTGCCTGTGGGATGGACTCACGCTGCAGCAGGTGCGGTTTGGCTGCTGCTCGTGAGAATGGACCCATGTCAGAGAGGTTCGCAGAGAACTGTCTCCTGTGGGAGGGACCCCACAGTCTCACGGGGAAGGATGCCACTCCTGGAGCAGCAGAAGAAAATGCTGGGTGACAAACTGAACAAAAGTCCCATGCCCCGTGTCCCTGTGCTGTCGATGAGAAGGAGGGAGAGGCTGAGGGAAAAAAGGTGTTTTAAGGGCTTATTTTATTTCTCATTATCCTTCTCTGATTCTGTTAGTAATAAATTCACTTTGCAACTTTAAGTTGAGCCTGTTTTGCCCTTGAAATGTTTCTCCCGGTCCTTATCTCAACTCAGGAACCCTTCGTTAATATTTTTTCTCTCCTCTACCCAGCTGTGGCAAGGGAGGGTGAGCAAACAACTCTTGTGGGTGCACTGGCATTGGGCCAGTGTCAAACCATGACAGGGGTGTGTGAGGAGCTGAGGAAATCTCAGTGAGGGGATCCTGAGGTAAGAGCTGGATAAATGGGTCAAGACCATAGGTCCCAGCCAGAGGTACCCCTACAGAGGGAAGTGGGAAGATAGAGTGCAAGAAACTTGCAGAAATGCCTTGAGTTTAGAAATGTCCCTTGCAGAAGCTCAGTCTTCAGGGTGGAGAGTGGAGGGCCCTTGCAGAGACTGCAGAGATAGGGAGACCCTTGGTCAGTTTAATCCCTTCGGTGAACACCTGAAATGCCATATATACTATTAAAAAAGAAGCTGTGAGTCTCTCAGTGACTTGCAGCAGTGAGCAGAATTCTATACCGCTTTGGATAACGTGTTTTAATTGGCTATGCTGTATTTAGCAGATGTGTGAACTGCAAATGATCATGAAAAATAGCAGTTGCAAAAATAGTGCCCGTAAATCTGCCTGCCACAAAGACAGCTGCATTCTTCAATGCCAGATGCTCACTGGGTCCTGAATAATTCTGCTGAACTGATGAATAAATGCTTACAGGGTGTGTTGACTCTCAGCTAGTAATCAAGATAGTGAAGGGCTGCCAAGAGGTATGTTGCTTGTTAAGAGTATGACACTTACAGCCTTCAAAACAATGAACCTTGAATCTCCTTTAAAAATAAAAGAGAGAAGTAACATGTTTTGGTAACTTTGGGCTGAAATTTTGATCATTCCTCTGTGGCTTGAGCAACTTGATTACAAAAGCAGTGACCTTGCATAGGGTATCCAGAGTTGTGCAATGGAGTCTTGCAGCTGCATGTGAAGTCTCAGCTTGATTTTGCTTGTGCTTTCGTATTTATACCATGTATGTCATTCAACAATATATGTTTATCTTTGTTTTGAGTAAGTTCACGCTGGTTTTGGTATTTTTACCCAGATATGGTCTATAGAAAAGGAGCTGGACAGATGAATGATCAGCCCTTCTGCACAAAAATCTTGAGCCAGGATTTAGAAAAAAATCATGCATCTGTCTCTGAGAAATAAACCAGCAAACCAAAATCAAACGTCTGAGTTACCATTTTCTTATTCGCCTTTTTTTAAGTCTTATGGTTTGCTTGTTTCCTATTTTCCTGCTCTGTGTACTGAGGAAAGCCAGAAAATCACTTTGTAAGGGTAAGAAGAAAGGTAGGAAACTCAACAGCTAGATTTATGCAATTGAATAGTCTTGCAATAGAAAACACAAATATTTTAACACATTATAATATTACAAGGGCTAGCAGGATAATACTCCATTCTGATTAAGAATTAAATACTCATTACACTTTTAAGAAAGTGATAGGTATCTTTCTCAGTGAAGGCAACTTTTATACAACGTTAAGCTTTCACTCCCATTCTGTAAAAACAATGACCCAACTTAGCAAAATCTGCTTCCTTCTGGGTCATTCCAAGGGATTCTCTTCCAGCTGGAAGCTCTCAGAGTCCAGGGTAAACTGCCCATGTTCTCTTTGTCTCTGTGATCTGCTAGGAAAGAGAAGGCTGCAATGCCAGCTCTGTACTAATTAGTAAACCATCAGCAACAATTTAGCAGCACTCTATCTTACTTACATAACTTCTTTCAAGACGATGCCTGGTGAACCTGAGCTTGTGGTCTGCTAAAGGATTCCTCGGAGGGTACACAGGCAGTGTTGTCTTCATCCTACAACGGTCTTGCTGTGCCAGAGAATGTGAATCTGGCCCAAAGTCAAAAAAATGATAATTCATAACCAGGTTTGAGTGGACATAACCAGTGCCTTTAGCTTCTTTACACTGCTTCTTCACTGATACCAGCCAAAGCTGCTTGGGCAGTCAATTGTAGGTATTCCCATTTGGGCTGTCTTTTTTTATTTTTTTGTCTAGACATTTTCTGGAATGAAGGGTGCGAAAGGTGGCTGCCCTTGTCTTGGTACTACGGTACCAAAAGATAGTAGATCATAATATAATAATCTCCCTCAAGGTCTTGTTCTTAATCAAGGCCTCTGTTAATTACATCATCAAAATTTGCCCAGTTGAGACTGTGGATACATCTGCTGTAAATACTTTCAGAGCAGCTTGAGGCCGACATAGCATTGTTCCAAATCAGTTTTTAAGATGACAAATGTACTTTTTATTAAAAGATTGAGAAACTAGATTCCTGTGCATCAGTAAACGTAATGAGTAAAGTATGTAGAACTAATTATAGTAGAGCATTTATTACAAAGCAACTGTTAAAAATTTTGAGAAAAAAAAGAAAGAAATCACACAGACACAGTTTAAAATCATTTCTAGTAAATAAGCATGGAAAAAACCCCTCAAACTAAAACATCTTTTGCTGTTTAGAGGCAGATAATCCATTCTTAGTCCAATGCACAAATTTGATTTACAGTGCATTTCAAAATATTTATCTTCTTTTTAGGGTTTCCATCACTGCCTAAGCCAATAGCCTGCTGTGTTTGAAAATGTCTGGGCAGTAATTGTAATTGTTTTTAAAGCTATTTTGGAAAATGGTGAGCTTCGCTGCATTTTGTAGATTTAAGGAATGTAATTATCAACATTGTATATATAATCCAAGTGACCTGCTGGCTTCAGAAGCTCAGACCCATAGAAAAAAAATTTTAACAACAGCAAAATGTTTGTTTAATTTTTGTTCTGTAGCTGGTCAGTGCTAGGTGAATTATGTTATAGCCAGTTTGGCAATAATATGATCAAATAACAATTCCATATAAGTACATAACAGTGTTGAAGTAAACATACAAGGAAAAGAATTATTTTTCTGGATGGATAATCTGACCCTTTTCATATGTCAGTATTTGATGAAGTACTGTGCTGATATGATGGTATCTGAGTACTCCTGTGATTCATCCAAAATTGTTAACAAACAGTTAGGTCTGAAAACTTAACACAAAGTAATACATCTTAGAAACTTATATGTAAATGTGTTAGATAAAGAACTGAGTTTTCTTCATGTTGTTTGCTACAAACTGATAGAGATCTTTCCGAAACTATTTTGTCTCCTTTTTCTTCTGTTAAGGAGAAACCTACATGAGGTTCCAGAGTGAATGCACTTTTCTGATAGGCAGCTGTTGAAGAAGTGCTAAGGTGAGGAGATTTGAAGAATATGTTGGATTTTCAGTTCCAATTTAAAAAAACAGAAGCGCAAACAGCATTTCTGACTTAGAACTAAGATTGCAAGTCAGTCTCTAAAAGCTGTTAGCAGTCTACTTTAAAAATATATACATGCACTAGGAAAAATACTCACAAAACATTCTTCGGAGAAACAACTTTGAAATAAATTTTTTCACCATGACCCATACACTGCATAGCTAACATGCAGTTCCAGTTTATTGACAGCAAAATATACTGACAGCTGTCTAAAAGACCATATACAGATAGGTATTGGACTGTATACAAACAGAGTCAAGTACTTGAACATTTGCAAATCAGAGACTCCAAAATGCTTGTGGAACAAAAGTAGAATTAGAATTTCTTCCTTCTGAGGTCCTGTTGTGTTTCCTCTGCTATTTTGGATGTATTAGGGAACTGACTTCTTCATCAGTCATACTCCAGCTGGGCATTGGAAATACAGAAAGGTTTGAAAAAGTTTGGAAACCATCTGTGAACCTTTTGCTGAGAGTTTGAGAAACCATTTGTCCTAGGTAACCTCAGGCACTTTCTAAAGCTGATAAAAGTAGCTGTCAGGCTGTAAACTGTGTTTATTCACACTCTTCCATTTCCTCTCAAAACTGCCTTTGGGTGCCTGTCCCTGCTGGGAGGCTTCCGAGGGGGAGGTTAAGGAAGATTGTCAGTGTGTTCTTTGATGTTTCCTTTGAGGTTTGGAAGAGTGTTTCTGGCATTGCTGTTGGAGCAATTCTGTCTGAAGGAGAGCTAAATGTCTTGATGATGTTCCTGTGACTTGGGGTTTGAGCATACAGTTCTAGTGAATAGGAAGTTGCTCTCAAATTTTTTCAAGAGGTCTTTGTGGTGCTATCATGAGGTGATTTCTTAAAGTGATAAAGTGGTCCATACAGGCGCCTGAATTTCACAGGCGATACCTGATCTGAAGCTGGGAAAAGCAGCAAGCCCATTTAGGTCATGGGGATTTGTGTGGAGCAAGTGATCACATTTAGTCAATTCTAGACATTCTGTTTTACTCAACAAAGTTGTATGAGAGCAGTTAGGAACATACAAAGGCAGATCCCAGGCTGGCCATGGTGTTGCAGAGTCCTAGAATCTGTGCTCTCTCTCTCTATTTATATTTCACAATTTTAATATTATATATATAATTTCAACAGTTAATCTCTTACCCTGTGAGACATTCAATAAAGGGTAAGATATACAAGATGGTTGCTGTTTGTATTCCCTTTTGCAGGTTAGAAGAAAAAGATTCTTTATCACTGATGGAGAGTAACATGTTTTCCCTAGCAAGTTAATTGTTTTTTAGATCTCTGCTTAAAGCAAACAGGTAGTAAAATAGGCTTAGTCTGATCCCATAGTACTGGGAACCCATAACTAGGCCTGCCATCAGTCAGAAGAGCTTCAGTGCTGATGGTGCCAAACAGAGCAAATAACTCCTTTGGGACTACAATGACTTCGAACTGAGATAGTCTTGGTTTTCAGGAAGTTAATGCAGTTTTAATGATGTTCCTTGCAGGGTGACAAGGGAGGTCACATCACTGATGTGACAGGCAGCAAGCATTTGGTATCTGGTAATTAGGTGAAAATCTGCCTTTCAGAGGTTGTAGATCATGCAGACATTAGCAGAAGAAGAATAAATAGAGATTTGGCCTGACTAGACAGGTCTGATGATCCTTTCAGAAGATAATATGTCATTCTGACTGAGCCTTTGCTTTGAAATCCAGTAGTGCTCTGGCATGTGTGCACATTAAGAGGCAATTCAAATGGTCATCACTGAGCTCCGTTAGTCTAGCAGAGTTAGATCCTGCATTTGTGTGATTAGCTATTTTGAGCCCTGCTAGGACAGACAGAGAAGCAGAAACTCTATTAATAATCTTCTTTCACACAGATACTAATTTTTTTAAAGAGTTGATAATAAATTGAAAGAGCAGCAGCTTAAACATTGCTAGGTTTAGTCTCTGTTGTTGTATTCTTGGTGTTCAAAGAATTACAGGTGCTGCAAGCCCAGGTGGTAAAAGAAACTGCCAAATGTTTAAAGTTGCTGTCTTGCTGAGTTGCTGATCACTTGAGGAACAGAGTGTTATAAAAGAGAAATCTAGTAATCTTAATAAAAAGACATTGCTAACTGTCAAAGTTATGTTATGTTAGTTAGAAAAGAGCAATTATGGTTTCTCTTCTCCTTATCCCAGAGAATTTTAGACCAAAGGCAGTAGAGTGAGATTCCCCTCCTTGCATGTTTATAATGTGTTCATTGGCCTCTCTATTAAGATGAAGCAAAAAATCCTTTGGTGTTATATTTATTGAATTTATAGTGCGTTACTAAACCCTGTCTTATTCTAAAAGCAGTGGAAGAAGTTGAGGTACCTACTGTTTGTGCCAGAACTTGTGAGATTTAGAAAAAAATTAAACACTTGGCTCTAATCAGACTCTCTGTGTCCAAGTGAGGTTTCACTTGAAACCCACAGTCAGAATGTATACTTATCCCATCTAATGCTACTTATCATCACGTATCTGTCACTTGCTATGTGATATTGAAACAGGCAGAAGCTTTCTCAAAAGATGAAGCTAAGCATAAGACAAGCCCAGGAAAAATACTGCTCAGAATGTGTTCAAAATATAAGTCTTTTAAGATCAGCTGAGTAAAGCAGAAGTAGTATGAGAGGAAAAAAGAGAAAGATGCAAAACCAGATGAAATTTTCTTTTTTAAGTACTACTTTATCTTCACTTTACTTCTTGATTTCCAGCAGTGCTTTTGTTACTGTCAGCATCATTGCAGCTTGAGACTGCAAGGATAAATGGAAAGCTTAAATTACAGATAGTAATTTTCTAGATATCCTACAACTGAATAGCCTCCTTAAAAATGAACATTTTTTTCTAATTCTTTGCCTGTTTCTTTATTTCTAAATCTAAGTGGTAGGCTATGTGACAAAACACCACAGAGGAGCTCAGAAAAGATAATGGCAGGAGGGGAACGTCAGGGGAACAGGCAGTTCACTAAATGCCCATGTGCACACAAGAAGCCAAATCAAGGATTCCTGAGGAATGACCACCTTGTCTGGTCCCTCCTGAAAAATTGAAAGAATTAAGTGGAAGGGGAGGACCTTGTATGTAAGGAGTAGTCTCACAGTGTGACTTGATACAACTTTTCATTATCAGATATGGCAGACAGAAAAACAAGACAGTCCTGGATCATTCTTAATGAAGGGAATATCTGCATTCTTAATAAGCTTCTGCTAATATTTTAGTTTAAATTGGAAATAGAATTTTTATTTCAGAACTGTGAAAATTAGACAAAGGTGTGTTTTCAGCTGCAGTCTCAGGAAAAGGTGACTCACTTGTAAGATGAAATCTGTTTGAATGTGGTTCTTGGGAACAGATTCATTGGGCCTCCACCTAAATGCCTACAGGCCTATCAAGCGTTCTACTTCAGCGTTCCATCTACGAGCCTGTAACTGGGTTTTATACAGCCTTTGATCAACTGCTATGGCCTTGGTAGTGAGCTAGTAAGAAATATGTTACAAAAATTTAGGTGGGATTTAATTTCTGTAAATCTGGGCTAGCATTGCGTCTTTATCTTTGGCTTCTAATTTATGCAGAAACAAACTGTGCAGATATGCCAAGGAAAAGTACCAAGAAGTAGCAATATTATTACTCAGCTTGTAAACAAGACACCAAAATTTGATCAAATTATTTTGATTTTATTTCTTTTTACCTTTCAACTAATATATGCAGATATTATTTTGCACTTCTTGTTTACCTTGAACCAAGATGAATACTTCTATAACACATTACATTCTATTATAAAACAAGGCATATTTTGGAACTGAACGTATGTAAATGATCTGTCTACCATGTATTTTAGACCTGTTCTCCATAAGTTAAATCAGAAGGGTTGCTGATGTTGCCAACATGGAGAAAGCTACCATTTAAGGGGCATTTATTGAAACACAGCTTTCTACATTCAGAATTAGGAATTTTGTCTACTTATTTACAATGTTTCCTTCTTAAACCTTGAGGAAGGTAGACAGGCCACTGTCAAACTTAGACACATAGTTTTTGAGGAAGGTGAGGGAACAAAAAAGGAGTCCATTACAACCCTATTAGCCAGATATTTACGTCATTGCTATAAACTGACATCTAAAGATAAAACACAGCCCTGTGATTAAAAGCAATTATCAAGCATGCAAAATTGAGAGATGAAGAGCCACACCTTAGCCAGGGATGCTTTGTACTAGTTTCTTATACCAACAAAATTGAAGAACTAACCTGTACTTCAACCCAAGTAAACAATCAATTTGATCATCCACCAGCCTGTATTGATACCGTGGTTTGCCCCAATCCAGGTGAAAATCCTTGCGCTTGGTCTTGTTGAACTTCCTGAGGTTCATGTGGACCCACTTCTTAAGCTTGTCCATTGTCCAGGTCCCTCTGTATGACATCCCATCACTCAGGTGTGGTAGCTGCACCACTCAGCTTGGTGTAATTTGCAAACTTGCTGAGACTGCACTTGGTCTTTTCATCATGTCATTAATGAAGATTTCAAACAGTACTGGTCCCATTATAGACCCCTGGGGGACACCAGTCATCACTGATCTTCATTTGGACTGTTGAGCAATACCCTCTGCAGGTCACCATCCAGCTTGTCCATGTAACAGTCCACCCATCAAATCCATTTCTCTCCAATTTAGAGAGAATGATGTTGTGGTAAACAGTGTCAAGGTGAGGCTAACAGGTCGGTAGTTCCCAGGATCCTCCATTCACCCTTTTAAAAATGCGTGCAATATTTCCCGTTTTTTCACTGGGCACTCCACCTGACTTCATACACCACAGAGGGGGCTTGGCAACTATGTTAGCCAGTTCCCTCAGGACTCTGGGATTGATCTCATCAGGCCTCATAGACTTATGTATGATCTGGTTCCTCAGGTGGTCATGAACCCAAACTTCACTTACAAAACCAAAGACACACTTCACTTTCACTCAATTTCTAGGGAGAAATTTCTGAATCATGGTCAACCTGGAGTTCAGTGTTAGAGAGGAAAATTTCTTTCTCCCAGATCTAGTGCAATTAAAAAAAATCAAGGAAGGTATGAAGTGTAAAGTAAGCAGGAGAAGAAACAAACCAGCTCATTTTAAGATTAATCCATGTAGGAAACCCACAATTTGTCTGTGAAGAGGAGAAAAATCACAATTTAATTGTTTAGTGTTTTGCAATGATTTTGGAATATGTAGCCTGAAGCCTTGTGGTCAAACCAGTATCAGCTGAAGGCAGTTTATAACAAAGAAAGAGGAAAAAAGAATAAATCTTTATTTGACCTTGTAATTACTTGTCAACTTTTGTAATAGAGTTCTCTGTATTTTACAGACCACAAAGAAAGAATGTACTTTCCGTCCTGAGAAATGAGCTTTACTGCAAACTGCTGAGGTCCTTCTATTTGACATTAATTTTCTAAAAAAGCTTTACATTTTAAAAAGTTTTAAAGACTTGTTCTGTGAAACCTTAGAAAATAAACAGGACTATGAGTAGTATTTTCTTAGTGTGAGCTACTTCATTAACGAAGTTCTAAAGATGTAAAAATGTAAACGTAGTTTTTTGTGTTTAAGACAAAGAAGATTGCATTAGACATTTTAGAGATTCAGAAGCTTTGCACAGAATAAGAGAAAATGGACTCTATTTTATCTTCGTCTAACACTTTATTTGTTAATGACAGTATAAAAATAATAAGGCATAAAAATAGTAAGGTATAAAAAAATTAATAATAATTGCACAGAATTGCTGTTGTTTTTCTGCTTTTGAAATGTAATAATTACTAACCAGGATGACTGTGCTAACAGGAAAACTCTTTGGAATTCTGGATTCTGTTGTTAACAAAACTCAACATTTTTAAACAGGTCCTTAATGCAATGCATAGGAGTTTTGCACATAGGGCCAAATACATTATGCAACTTTATTTACTCTGCTACTTCTGCTGCTTTTGTATACCATAACTGTTGATGAAAAAACAAGCAAATCAACATCTAAACCTGACCTTATTTCTTGTGCTTTTTAAAATTATGCTAAGTAAATAGTTTTATTAACTTCCTGATTGTTTCTTATGGAAATTGACACAATGGTATCTAAGCATTCTCAAATAATAGTCAGGTATCACTAATATTTTCAAAACACTTTAAACAGATTAATAGGTCCCATATTTCACAATTTAATAGATCAGAGCTAAGTCTTGCAATTCAATGCTATATTCCACTTTGTGTGTCCAGTTTCTGAAGTCTTGGAATGATTTTTTTTCTTTCCTTCTTTCCTTCTTTCCTTCTTTCTTTCCTTCTTTTCTCCCATGTAGCATTGTATGGCATTGTATAGCATTCACTAATATGAAAAGTGTTATGCAGAGATAGGTCCAGAGAAAAACGCTCCAGATTATCACTTATCAGCCTTGACTACGAAACCAGACTCTTCTTTCTACAGTTCTGGCTTTGTTCAAATATTTCTTCCAGCTTTTTTGGCCAAGCAGAGTGCTTTCAGAAGGCAGCCTTTTGTACTTCATATGCAGCCTTGATTCACCCTCCAAGTCTCAAACATACAGAATGGGGCAGAGGTCATTAATGAAAAATTGTTTTGTGATCATTAAAGTATGCAACATAACATCATGGACACATGAGGGGAGGGAGGGTTGCAGACTCATAGGGAGTGTCCTGAGGTTCAGGCTCTCCCTGCTGAAATGCTGTTACTTCTCTCAGTTTTAGGAATTGCCACGTTCACAGGAAAGGAATGCAGTGGTGTTTAGTCTCTTAGACTGGAATCAACATTTACACAAGAAAATGTGAGACAAGTAAGTAAATAGCTATTTACCCAACCTCAGGATTAACTCCATAGTTACAATGTTAACTTAGATGAACTCCTGAAGGATTTTTTCCTTTCATCTGGTGAAGACTTTCATATTTCACATCAAGACTAAGACTCAATCCTCCCAAATTCTGTCTTGGATATAAAATGATACATGTAATACTGAACTTGCCCTGAGGTTTTGCTCAGATTCAGCCCCCTCTCCTACTAATACAAGGACATTCAGAATTGAATGTCACTTGTGCTTGTGGCTTGTTCACAACCCCTACCTGCCTTGAACTAGAAGGACCCTTGGGCAAGTTTCAGGCTCCCAACAGTAAGCAGAAATTTTAATGACTGTCCTACTGCTGAAATATATACAAAATGTTACACTGTTGTGAGAGGAATGTTGGACTGGTGATGTGGGATTTGGTTTTAAGTGTGTTGGTAACTGCTTTGTGAATTGCAACCTATTTCTCAAATAGGCAAACTGAGAATTTCAAAAGCATGCACAAACAATTGGTAGCTCTTATCTGAAAGTAGACAGGATGGTTGTAAATAACTTTCTGAATGGTAATAATATTTGCAGAGAATATTAGTAGCCTTGGCTTTGAGAAGTGCCTTTGTAAAAGCCTGATGTCCTTTCAGCTCCCTTCCCTGTTAGATCTGACCTGAGCATACATAAACAGGTAGCTGAATTGATGTTGCATAAGCAGGTCTTAGTTTCATATCTTTGTTACTCTTGAGTGATTGATTTTGAAAGTCATACTGCTTTCTCCAAGGTGCTTTTTTCATTCTAAATAGACTGAAATCTTCGGCCTATCAAAGCAAGTGTGTGGACACCGAAAAGCTTCAGCAGAGAAATTTTCCAGTTTTCTGCAGCATTCTGTGCGAGCTCTGTGTTTCTCACAAAAGCTATGAAAAACACTGCTACGGGTTTTTGTAAACAATTCCTTTATCTTGCAGCTGTACAATGTTTTGCAATATTGTTATGTTTAGTTGCAGAATTGTTTTGAAATGGGTGTTGTAGGATTTAGCCAATCATCCTGAGAGGTGGATGGTCAAGGGACCAATCACCTGATGCTGTTCCAGCAAGTTACAGGATAAAAATCCGTCTGGATATTAATAAATAATTCCGCTTTCCCTGGATCCTGCCTGCCTCATTTCTCTCCGTCACTGGTACAACAGCGACACAAGTGCTTTGAAGTAAACAAGTAATTGACAGCAATAATAGGCTGCTGTCCTCTATGTGGATCTTGGATGTTTTGACAGTGGTTTTCACAAATCTAGTTGGTGACGGAACAGGGAAGTCAAAGATGAGTATTTTCACTAAGATCATGGTTTTTTTAAGCTCTCATTTTTTTTTCTAACCTTTTTTTCTCAGAAACAGCTAGATTATTTTGACTGGCACATTAAGTATGGCCTGCTTGCCTGCAGAGGCTGCTCCTCCCAAGATCTCAGATTGCATTACCGTTTTACAAAAAGCTGACAAATTGTCAAGGTGTGTGTCTTTACCTCTTACAGACAGGGACACAAAATGAAAGCTAGTCTTTTTTTACTAGCATTAGCATAAGTTCTGGGGAAGTGCTGTAGAGGAAAATTCTTAATTTTGGTATTTAATATATTGCAAGTAGGCATCTTTGGGTTTTTTTGCAGTTAAACAGTAAAAAGTTAAGAAATGCCAGGATTTAAAGTTGCTTACTGCTGAGTGGAGTTTATCATTTGAGGCTCAATAATGTGCTAAATGCACAGTATGGCTTTTCATTCAGAGCTGGCACATGTCCTGCTGGCTCTGTTTGGGTGGAATTTTCATGTGCCTGCCTGCAAAATGCCATGTAAACAAATACTATGGGGAGAATTTCCAAGAATATGTAATGGCTAGATGCACAAGAGCATGTTGTGTTAGGGTAATGGGATATCTCTCTTAGTGGCACATGCTTTCACCCCTTGCTTAAGGTATCTCATATCTTGGTGTTTGGGGAAAAAAATTATAAGAAAAAGCATAGGTAAGGTATGGATTCTAAACATCAGGGCAGATATAAGTACACTGCACCCTGGTCTCCCATGTCCTGGATGATGGGGTAGGAGATAATGATGATATTTTCTTTGTGTCTTGCTTGGAAATATATACCCACAAGTGAGAAAAAGTCAACATCTCTATTCTGCAAGTAAAGATTAACCTAGTCCAGCCCTGTTTAATGCATCTAAAGTGGTATGCATTTAGGTACATAACTAAATCTGAGTTAGTTTCTTAAGAACTTTGGTAACTAGTTATTTACTGACATAGGTAGGGAGGCTTAAGGAACTAGGTTTTGAGGGGTATCTAAATGGATGCAAGTCTTGAGCCTCCATATGAGCTTAATATATTGATTTCCCCTGTCCTGACAGTAACCAAAAAATACTTCTGTTTGTTTGCCTGAAGGTCAGCCTTGTAGCCTTTTCCTGCACTTGGGCTAATTAAATAAGATTATGAATGAAAAAAAAATCTGTTTCAATGTATTTGAGAGCTAAATGTTCTTGCAAAACTCAAGCTGCATTTAAATAATATCAGAAACTGTTTTAAGAGGGATGAAGCAATCCCAAGGATGAGCACTTATATTTATGGGTTTCAACTAGCTAGAATATAGTACCTGGGTGTTTGGGGTTTTTTTTACTATCTTCCAAGTTTCTCTTAGTTTCTCTTCCCTCTGGGGTAAGCTATACACTTTGGAAGCTTGGAAAGGAACAATAAGATTTGATGCACGCTCATGCAAAACAATTAATTTAATAGCTGAAGGGGATAGTTCTGTAAAAGTGGCATAATTTATAAATCATGCACAAGGTCAAAGCACAAGGTCAGCTTGGAGTTTTTGAAGCCTTAAGAAATGGATGATTACAGTGTACCATATGCAATCAGAGACAGCATAGTTTGCACCTGCAGTTGCTTTTTCAGTCTTAGTATTCTGCAACTGATTGCTTAGAGGCCCCTGAGGCTATCCAAGATGATATGGTCTGACCTGGTAAAATGAAGATTGAAAACATAAGGTAAAAACAGAAAAAAAAACAAATCAAAAAAACCAAACAAACAAACAAAAAAGAAAAGTAGTCTATGCAGAGAAAGTGTGTCAAAAGTTGAATTAGAAGCTATTCTGTGTAGAGACAAAAAACATCACAACTCTTGTTTTTGATCTTGTATATAACTAGCAAATGGTCCACATTGCTGTGTAGCACTTGTAATGCCAGCTGTGTTAATTTCTTTGTTCAATCAACATTTTCAAAGACAGTGAGAAAATGGCAGAAATAAAGACAGTCTATAGGTTCTTAGCTTCCAGCAAGGTTAACTGTGTAGTTTAAAATACACAGATATTAAATGACAGATGATGACAATTCAGAGTGGTGCTGCATAGAGCTGTCCTTATAAAATACTAGAGATGCTAAGATGGCTGTTTTTATTATTTCTCTTCTCACAATTTTTACGTTTAAAAATGAGTTATATTGAACTTCCAGCACTGCTCTTGTCCATGTGTCATGACTTCCCTAATTCAGTGCACTTCATCTTTTTTCCAAGTGTGTTTTGCTATTCTATGGTAAATATAGTTCTGCTGAATTTGTGTGTTAAATTGATGTATGACCTTACATGAAAACTCTTGCTGTGATCTTGGTACACAGATTTAGTACACAAATACTTTAGGCATTCCAATTCATTGGTGCTTGTATGGGCATTTTTTGTTGCATGGTAGAACTTTCTTTGCTTTTGGATTTTCTTTTCTTCAGTGAATCCAGCTCTTTCTCATCACTGCTGTTATCAAAGGCCAGGCTGGATGGGGCTTTGATTAATCTGGTCTAGTGGGTGGCATCCCTACCACAGAACCATACAACTATAGAATCCTCCTGACTTTTAAGGTCCCTTCCAACCCAAACCACTCTATGGTTCTATGATATATATGTTTCAAGTTTATTTTAGTTTTCTGATGATCAGAAGTGTTGTTCATAAAAGAAGTTGACATGGTGATTAGGGCAGTTAGAGGTGCCACTTAATGAACTAAACATCTCACTGAAACTAAAAATAGTGGTATTTCTTTAACTGTTGCATACTGATAAAGTGTGCCAGTCTTTTAACACCACTTCCCACAGAAACTCTTTCCCCCTTTGGAAAAGATAAATTGTGTGACAAATTCTGGACAAGAGCATGCACAGGGTTGCTGATAAGAAGGGTGAAGGCCTTTATTTAAGTATAAAGGCTGTTCTGTGGCTCTGCCTCTTCCTATGATTATGGCTATGCTATTCTAAGCTTCATCTCGTTAAAAATATTCATACTTCTGTTTTGAAAAAATATGCTCCACGCATTGGTTGTATAGTACTTTTCTCCACCAGTAATGTGAAGTGGTATGAGAGAAGATCTTTAAAGACATTAGTGGAATAATGGACTACCCGACTCTCAGCTCCATGTGCCAAATCACATTATGGCAATAAAATTGGTGTTTGGAGTATTTTTTAATTTGGCAGCTCAAATTTTGTACTCAAGAGTCTAAGTGGACAAATAGAGAACTGTAAGTAGGTATTTCTGACGTTCTGATCTTAGATATTCTTCAGTTTCTGAGTATAGTAAATTGTTATAAATAGAAAGTAAAAATTAAAAATACAAATTAGTGTCCTCCAGAGTAAACTAACAGTGTAATTTAGAGGAATTAATTTGTTGGAGTGCTTTGGGAGAGACGGGGAAGGGATTGCACACATCCACTTACTGCTTTTAGTCTTTCGGCCTTAAAGAAATTAATCTCTTTAAATTTTTCCCCTTTTATCTCACTTTGATCATGCAAATTGTGGTGTCTGCATTTATAAAAGTGCTTACTTATTAAAGACACTTCTGAAAGCGTCCTTTCAACATTGAGTTATGACTCGTACGTCTTTCAGTGGTGTTCTGCTGCTCTGTAATTTCTATTTACATGTCTTCATGGCTTGTGGCACTTTTGAAATTTCTCTTAAGTGGTCAGATGTATTTGCTGGGTTATTTAATTAACTTCTGCTTCTGTGAGCTTGGAGCCTGCCACTGGAGTGAACACATTCATGCTCTAGTGACTGATGCAGCTGTCTGTGATAGGCTCTTTATCAGGAAGAACTGCTCTCTTCAACTAAAAATGCCCTGTGACAATCAACACAAATACAGATATGGGGTATCTTCTTGCCTTAAACATAGATAAACGGCCTTTGCTGCATATGCCCTTTAGGTGATCAGTATTAAAGGTGAAGAGATTTCCAAAGAAACAAAAAACAAGTTTTGCAAATGTGAGCTCCCTATCTTCCCGTTCTCCTTATTATTTCCATATCTTGTACCAGTGTCACACAAATTTTTGTCTTTTCTAGTGAGCCTTTCCTATATTTGTGTCTACAGCTCAATGCATTTGTTCTCTGGCTCCTTCCTTCCTCTATTGATTGTGATAATTGCATCAATTCTTTCTCCAGCCCTTTTCTAATACCCTGTTCCCAGTAACCTGTCATAAATCTTTTCTATAAGGTTTACAGTTCTCCTCTCTTCCGCGGGGTATTTAAGTCATCTGGGTCTAGTGCTTTGTTGGCTTTCAGGAGTTCTAATTGCCTTCTTATCTGTTTCATGATGAGGGTAAAGCTTTTCAACAGTTCACTCCCCCAAGCCTAAGAAAACATACCTCAGTCCCCAGGATGTTATCTTCTTTCTTTTTGTGTGGACTGTCAAGAAAAAAAAAATTTACACCTGCAACATATTGACCATCTATCAGTAGTTTCCTTCTTTGATCAGCTAGTGTTCCTCCTGTATAATTTCTTTTTTGTTTTGATGGCATGCTTTTCTNCTTTTTCCCTTTCTTTTTCTTTTTCCATTTCTTTTTCCCTTTCTTTTTCCCTTTCTTTTTCTTTTTCCGTTTCTTTTTCCCTTTCTTTTTCCCTTTCTTTTTCCCTTTCTTTTTCCCTTTCTCTTCCTTTTTCCTTTTCTTTTTCTTCTTCTTCTGTTTTTCTTTCTTTTTTGCTATCCTTTCTTAGTTGTTTTTCCATTTGGGAACTATCTCATTTATATGTTATAATTACTTTGGTTTCATCCCATATGTCTTATTCATTTCCTCTCTGGGAAACATGAATTTCTGACAGCCTGCTCCCTTTCTCCCTTGTTGATTCTGCTTTTTTTTCCCCAGAATTTTATGTTATTTTATGATTATGATGCATGTTGTTTGCAAAATGGCACACAAGAAGCACTGCCCATGTAACTAAATGGGGATCTATACAATTTTACCTGTAGCTATTTCAGTAACTCTAAATATGTATTTCCTTGCCAAGTGATTCAACTTTCTTTCTACTGATCGCTTAGAACCAAAATCCAAAAAGCCTATTGGACCTATCACTATCCAAACAGTCACACTGCTTGCAGTTTTCAAAGCTCTCACTGCATGTTCTAAAGTTGGTGTGTGGTGTGTTTTATTTGGTTTTGGTTGTTTGCAGTTGTTTTTTGTGTGTATGTTAACACCTTAGTGTGGGAGAGGGAATGGAATGGCTATTGGCTGAGTGCAAATGACTGAGTCCAAATGAATCCCACAGGAGACTGCGAAATGTGAAATCAATCTAAACAATCAGGTCCTATTTTGGCATATGAAAATGAAAAAAGTAAAAGTAATGTAATGTAATGAAAAAGTATGTAAAATAATGTAAAAGTATGAATTGTAAAGGTTTGGTTATACTTGTCCTTTCCCTCTGAGATCTATCAAATGATAATCTGTCATTTGCAGATGAAACAAAGTTACTTGATTTCCAGACACTTTCAGTAACTCATCCCCTTTCATAAATATTTAGCATCTACATTTTATTTATTTATTTATTTATTTTATTATTACATTTATTTATTGCTTTTCCAGCCTCTATTGCTGTTGTTTTGGTAACCTTATGTTAGTCCAGGAGAGACTAGGTGAAGTCACTGCACATGGTTCCTGCACATGGAGGGAGCGAGTAGCTGCTTGTTGAAAGAACCTGCAGAAGCACCACGAGACAGGAAGTAATGTCTTCTTTGTTGTTGTTTTTGTTGTTTTGTACTTCTCCCTTCCCCAAAGGGGTAATGTCTTAGTTATATCAGTCTGAAGACTCTGATATGAATGGGTTTCACTGATGTCCTGGAGAGAAAGCCTATTATCTTCCTAGTTTAAAAACAAGAAGTTTAGGTTCTGAGAGATTTATTGTACTTCCATAATACGTTTTGTGTTAAAGGGGCATCTTTTACTTCTTATATATTGCTAATGTTCCTTTTTTATGTTCTCTGTCCTTTTTGAGTCATCTCCTATTGCCCAAATCCACTAGGGAAGCTGTAGAGGTCCTTTATTTTGGATGGATGATGAAGGATTTTAGATGATCCCATAAAAGGGGACCTTTCTCTCAGTGTTGGTGAATAAACTCTACCTAATCTGAGCTCATAAGCCAAGATGGTCCTTATCATTCGTTAGCTGGGAGAAGGGACAGACCCCACCTTTCTACACCCTCCCTTCAGGCAGGTGTAGACAGCAATAAGATCTCCCCCGAGCCTCCTTTTCTCCAGGCTAAACATCCCCAGCTCCCTCAGCTGCTCCTCATATGACTTGTATTCCAGACCCTTCCCCAGCATTGTTGCCCTTCTCTGGACTCACTCCAGCACCTCAATGTTCTTCCTGAACTGAGGGCCCAGAACTGAACACGGATTTGAGGTGTGGCCTCACCAGTGCTGAGTACAGGGGCACAATCCCTGCCCGGGCCCTGCTGGCCACACCATTGCTGACTGGCCAGGGTGCCATTGGCCTTCTTGGCCACCTGGGCACACCCTGGCTCATGTTCAGCCACTGTCACCAGCACCCCCAGGTCCTTTTCCACTGGGCAGCTTTCCAGCCACTCTGCCCCAGGCTGAGGTTGTTGTGACCAAAGGTCAGGACTAAGCACTGGGCCTTGTTGAACCTCACACCATTGCCCTCAGCCCATGATCCAGCCTGTCCAGATCCCTCTGCCTTCCAGCAGATCAGCACTCCCACCCAGCTTTCTTGTCACCTGCAAACTGACACTCATTCCCCTTGTCCAGGTCATCAATAAAGGTATTAAACAAGACTGGACCCAGTACTGAGCCCTGGAAAACACCACCTGTGACTGGCCACCAGCTGGATGTAACTCCATTCACCACCACTCTCAGGGCCCATCCATCCAGAGAGTTTTTAACTCATGAACTGTGTACCCAGCCAAGGCACAAGCAGCCGGTTTCTCAGGGGCAATGCTGTGGGAGACGGTGTCAAGGGCTTTAGTAAAGTCCAAGCAGACAACACCCACAGGCTTTTCTCATCCACTGAGTGTGGCACACTGCCATAGAAAGAGATCAGGTTGGTCAAGCAGGACCTTCATTTCACAGAACCATGCTGGCTGGGCCTGATCCCCTGGTTGTCTGGCATGAACTGCATGATCACATTCAAGATAATCTGCTCCCTAACCTTCCCTGGTACTGAAGTCAGGCTGATGGGCCTGTAGTTGCCTGCATCTGCCTTCCAGGCCCTCTTGTAGGCTGGCATCAGACCTGCTAATTTCCAGTCAATCGGAAACTCCATGGTTCACCAGGACTAATGGTAAATGACTGAAGGTGGCCAAAAGAAGAAACATAAGAAACCTGAAAAAAAGGAAGACCAAGGGGAAAGGAACTTTTAAAGAAACTCTAAAAAGGTAAAAAGAGAGAGAGAAAATGAGAGAGAAATTGAGCTGGGTAATTTATTTGAGTTTTAACCCCGCATAATTTTTCCTTTTCTTGTGCTATACATAATTCTAAATAGACCTCTCCAGAATAGAGAGTCATGATGACAATTATTTTGAAAGAATGACTACAACTTATTCATATGGTAATTTATTTTTTTTTTTAATTTCATGAAGTAATTAAATATACGGGCTAAAAATGAATTTTTTTCCTCGGTGATGCCTTGGAGGGGAGCTGACTTTCCATTCAACAGTTTCTAAGAAGATGGAGAGAGAGAATAACTTTTCTACAGCAGCAATGTCTTTTTTTATCTGTAAGGTTGATTAACATGAGAACAGATTGAATGAGACCTTAGTTGGATTTTTCTGTCCCATTAGCTGCTACACCTGTTTTTATTTTATTTTATGAAAATGCTTTTCTTTCTCTTCAGAGAGAAAACATTAGTATGCCTTACCCTACCATTCATAATCAATTTTTGTGCAATACTGAGTACTAACTCCGTGATCTTGCAACAATAATATGTTGATTGTGGTGAAGGACAGAAAGTTGTAATCAGCCCAGAAACTTTTCTTTCAGCAACCTCCAATGATATCTGAAGATACCATACATCATTATGATATCAAACTTCAGATTGTTCATGAATAAAGAAAATCCATCTGAATCTATTTTAATGGTAGTTGGATTCAGTCTATTTTGTGCATCAAATGGATTTAGAATCATAGAATCACAGAATGGTTTGGATTGAAAGGGATCTTATAATCACCATCTTCCAACCCACCTGCCATGGGCAGGGACAGCTTCTCCTAGGCCAGATTGCTCAGATTCCCATCCAGCCTGGCCTTGAACAGCTCCAGGGGTGGGCCATCCACGACTTCTCTGGGAAACCTCTTCCAGTGCGTCACCACCCTCACAGTAAAGAATTTCTTCCTAACATCTAATCTAAATCTACACTCCTTATTTTGTCATGTAACTACACGCCCTTGTAAGAAGTCCCTCTCCTTCTTCCTTGTAGGTTCCCTTCAGGTACTAGAAAGTGATACAAGCTCTCCACGAAGCCTTCTCTTCTCCAGGCTGGACAACCCCAACTCTCTCGGTGTGTCTTCATAGGAAAAATGTTCCAGTCCTGTGATTAACTTAGTGGCTCTCCTCCACACCCTTCCTACATTGGGTTCCCCAGAGATGGAGAAAAATTGGTATGAAGTTCAAGAGGGCCAAGTGCTGGGTCCTGCACTTGGGTCACAACAACTCCATTTGCTCCAGAAAAATATTCCCAGAATTCTGGTGAAAGAGAATTCAGAAAACTACCTCTAAACACGACAAAATGCATGATATTTCNCTCCACACCCTTCCTACATTGGGTTCCCCAGAGATGGAGAAAAATTGTATGAAGTTCAAGAGGGCCAAGTGCTGGGTCCTGCACTTGGGTCACAACAACTCCATTTGCTCCAGAAAAATATTCCCAGAATTCTGGTGAAAGAGAATTCAGAAAACTACCTCTAAACACGACAAAATGCATGATATTTCTTTTTTTTTTTTCCTCATTAGAAATGTAGTCTAGTGTTTAGAGCTTTCAAGACTATGTCAGTTTCAAAACTCTCAAGTACTTCAGAATGGCTTTTATGTCTCCAGCTAGTCTAAAACCAAAATCCTGAGTTTGAGAGCTGCTCTTGAAATACCAGGTCAGTATTCAAGACCTAAGTCCCTAGTACTACCTGCATGTAAAATGCAATCAGGGTCCAAGTACTAAGGAGGGATATGCTCTGTTGGATTCTAGGGGAATGAAGTGCTGTCTTCAAGCACTTAATTTAAGTTCTGTTGGTGAGCATGGCCAATATAGCAAGAGACTGCGGCTGTATTATTTTGGAGGTGAGTTGAACTGCTTTCAAATAGTGTTGTCCCTGTCTGTCTTCTGCCTCCCTACAGCCTAAGAGAAGTTTGGCATGGGTGCTATGGAAAAACACTTGTAAAGACAAAAATATTATATTAGTAAAATCCATGCAATAAGATGGAAGGTTTAATATATGTTTTTCTGTTTGGTCTTCTTCCTAGACAGATTTTGGCCAAAAATGAAACACCAAAACAAACACAACTTCTTGGTAACAGTAACTTCTAATATCAAGTAAGTAAAAATAATATGTTAGGTAAAAGAGAAGCAACTGTTTTGGTGCAACCAGTGTATAAAAAAGTAGTGCTCTTTACCTCTGACACCTTGTGCTTTGCTTTAACAGGAAAACAACTGCTTTTCAATGGACAGCATCAAAGCATAAATGAGGTGCAAGCAGACAGAGGAGATAAGTTAGCCCTGTGTTTGAATCTGCATGCAGGTGTTTCCAGCTGAGACAGACTGAGCTTCTTCAGTGTGCTTCTCAGAAGTACAGCCCAGACTGCAGCACTTGGTCATGCCTGTTTTGCCTGACAGGTTCTAAGTTCTGCTTGGGAGGGGAGAGGCTGGCAATACAGTATGAATCCAGTTCAAGCTTGATTTAGGACTGCTTTCATTCAGTTATGAAAAGATGAATGTTTAACCTTTCTCTTTAGATCTGAAAAGATTTTTTTTTCTGTAATTCCTGCAGTAGAAGGCTTCAGTCTTGTTTGTCATGCTAAAAATCTTTACATTTCAAAAAAATGAGACTGGTGTGTCTTTTGTAGGAGATGTATCTCTGACTGTTGTTTGGCCAGCTGTTTCTTATCGTCCAGGGAATGAAAATTTGGAGTCCTAAGGCACAAGCTACTCTTGCAATAGCCACATCTGTTCTGATTAGGTAATGCCCACTGAAAAAGACTTGTTGAAGAAATGCAGAAGTGTTCATTTATTCAGATGATATCATATTTGGGTCTGAGGAAAGCAGTAGCTCTGTTCAAGAAGTATTTCACTTAAGAACGGTCAAAATTTTGAGGATGGGAAGGGATAGTTCTACAGAAGGCATGAACAGCAGAGCATGAAGACTGTGTTGATACCAAAGAGTAATCATATTATATGTCCAGTATCTCTCAGGAAACAACTGTCACTATTTTTTACTTATAGCAGATTGCTCTACTAATTCCCAGGATTAAAGCAGTGTATAGAAACCCTATTCCCCTGAACTGTACTGGTACACCAGCAGAAACAAGGAAGGGCAATTGCTTCCCAGTTCAACACCTGTCAAGACAACACGTGTTATTTTCCTTGGATTTTGTTTAATCAAATAGCAGGTCCCAATGACAAAAATATGCTGTTTGATTCTGAGAAGATGGCCAAATCAAGCTATCTAAAGTCTTACTCATGTGCAGAGAAAGGTGCCAGAATCAAGGGCTAGTTACAGCAAAGACTGCGGTACACAGGACAAATATATTTGGACCTGATGAATTACAACAATTCAGATAGAAGATGAGTTCTGATTACATGTCCAATATTTCAGAAGATAAAAGAGAGATTCACCCTCAGCCTGACCACTGACTGAATAGATTCTGTTTTCACATACAAGGTTGGGGGTCTTTTTAGAAAACATCCTATTATCTCACCCTATGTGCAGTTGGCTTTCATAAATGTGAAATGCTGTTTTACATTCACAGTCACCTCTAAGTATTTCACACACTTAGCATCTCCCTTATCTTCCTTCTCTGTAGCATGTGGGCTTCCTCTCCGTGGCAGTACACTTGACTAAAGTGCAAAAAACCATGTGAAATCTGTCTAAAAACAATTGCTGGAGGCATTTCACTTCCTTTGTGCAGACATGGCAGATCAGTTACCAAATGACAGATGAAAACAATTGTTCTGATACTTTAATTCTTTTCCCTTTCACTTTCTACCTTGGTAAGAGGAATTATAACCATTCATATGAGGACTTACAGGAAATTAAATTGTTTTAGTTACTGTGTATACATGACACAATTTGCCATGTCAACACAAGGAAGAAGCCTCTACAGATTCCCTTTTTTCAGAAGGAGCTCTGTACCCTTGCTAACATGAAAAGATTGAGAAAGCTCAGAGTGTTTACCTCCTTCACACCATTCTGTTCAGACTCAGAGCTGCCTTTTTATTCACTTTCACACTTTCATCCAGACAGTTTAAAGTACTTGAGGTTTGGGGTATAATAATTCATTTGCAGCCAGGCACTATATCGCTATTGTTCATGACACACCTGGGGAAGAGAAATGCCTGTAACTGAATGGATAATCAGGCTTTAAGCCTCAACTCTGCGTTAGCTTGGTTTGTTGCTGCTGGATTCAGTCAAGTATGAAAAGCATTTCTTATCTTACATAGTCTTTATCATATTAAGGATAAATTCCATCTCAGAATATATTTTCCTTCCAAGGAGTAGATTTTTTTCCTCCCTCATATAATTCTTCAGAACATGATGAAATTGACCTTAGTTTTGATAGCATAAATTTACTTTTATGGCCTAATTTAAGTCTAGTGTAGGATAACAGGACTTTCATGTAGCAGAGGAGTAATGGAAGTTTGATCATGTGATGGTTTGACCTGTCTCATATGGCATTCTGATAAGCAATCTATGAAGTATCGAGCTGGTGAAACTACAGCTAGAAGGCTTCCAAGCCTTCTTGTTGGAGAACATGACAAATTCATAATGTTTGCAGCTATTTGATAAAGCACACCAAAACAACAGAGTGCAATTCAATATGGATGAATACCAAATATCACTCTTGGGAATAATCAATTGCTACAATAAAAAAAACCCCTAACCTGCTAATCAATAGGTTAATAGCAAAGAATTTGAGAATTACAAAGGTTCAAAAAGCTGAATATCATTTAAAAAACCTGTGCAAGTGGAGGAGAAAGGAAAGCCCATGCTTGGGTGAACAGACAGGGATGTTGTGTGTTAAGATTCATTCCTCTGTTCTTAGCATGAGTAAGACTTTGGTGAGATTGCTGTGTCCAGCTTTCTTTAGGTACCACAGGTAAAGAAGAATGTAGGCCAGCTGGGAGAAAAGCCAGAGAAGATTAGTAGGAATGATTTAGAGATATACAAAACATGACTTTTAGGGAAAGAACTAAAATTTTGGGATTGTTTATTCTAGAGAAGGACATGATAAATCTTTCAATACTTAAAACATTGCTGCAGAGCGGAAAAGGTTATGCATTCAGACTGGTACAAGAAGTTACGGGTTGTGCTACAGTAAGGGAGATTTAGGTAACATTTTAGGAAAATACTTCTGAAGACAAGAATAGGCATGCACTGGAAAAAAAATGTGGAGTATTGAGGGAGGGAGGTTAGACAAACCTCTCTCTTAAATTATGGAAGTATATATGGAAGTATATACCCAGCCACTCTGTCTGTTCTGACCTGAAATGATGTTTAGTGGCTATGTTATTATTATTTGGAAACTCAGTAGAAATAGGATGCTATATGTAAGCAGAGAGCAGAGAACAGAAAAAAACATGAAAAGAGAAGTTTCGGGAATATTTGTTTTGTATGTAGCCCCATTAGGTGCTGGTGTAGCTTTGGTACTAAACATTCTCGATTAATTCACTGCTGTTAAAGGACTCTAGACTTTCGTTTGGTCCTGTTTGGCCTTCGCACAATAGCACCCTTTTTTCCCCTTATTAGCATTGCAGCCTGTATTCTCCTTTCCTAATGTTGCCTGCATTTCTGAACTGCAATAATTAGTGTGCAATAGTGCACAATAATCAGTTCACTAGTTTGTGAATAAATAGCACCTCAGCCTCCAAACTCTTTTTTTTAGGTGCATTTATACTATTTATAAATGTGTACTTTAGGTATTCAGGGTAGAAATCAATAGATAACTTGAGGCACTGAGTCTTTCTTTGTGTGAGATATCTTTGGAATTGCCCTCTAACCAGGAGCTTAACATACTTTTCTTCTAAAACTATATTCAACACAGGAGCCAGATGCTGTCTGTCTATAGCTGTGTGATACTTTATTGGCTTACTCAAACAGCTCTGAATGCTTGTGGCTTTCTGTGGTCACAAGGGACTACTACTCCAAAAGCCACATTGTGGAAATAGCAAACACTTTGTCACTATGGAAGTTCTTTACTTGCCTCTCCCCCTCCTGTCTGGAACCTGAACTAAACCTGTGGTCTGACAACTGAAAGACCAGCTTATATTTGTGAAATATAGATCAGACCAAAACATCAGAATGGCCAGAACAGAAAGAGCAACACTCCACCGTCTGCTGCCAGTCTCAGTAATGTTGCTGCTTTGACCAACAGTTCACAAGAAGTATTCTCAAAATCAAAAACAACAAAAAAGGTTGCTTATCCTGCTGTAGTTTTTATCATATGGTAAAAAGGCCCAGATTTCTGCATGTTTTGGTGCTGTCAGAAAGCATGGACTTAAATGGCACTTTAACAGAGGAAGAATGGCAGCTATTCCACAGTTCCGTAGGATAAAATAATTTTCCATATTGAAAGCAGAACTATTACAGAATATTATGCAGTGGCCTGTGAACCATGGTTGCCTGGCTAAGATCCTTACACAGCTGCAGTACTTTTCCAGCTCCTTCCTCAGCCCTCAGGGTCTCCTCTTGTGCTTCTGTTCCTCCAAATCTTAATTACACTTTCCGAATGAGTCTGATGCACTGAGATTGTTTGGGTGCCAGCTGATTTTCACACGCTATAATGTTCTGGTGTATATGGCAGTGCTTGTTTGGTGTGGATTTTGTAATCTGAGGAATTTTCACAATGATATTAGTCAGGAACAACGACAAGTTTCAGCCCCTAAAGAATTAGTTTGCCAGAAAAACTATTAGAGATTGACTAGAAGTAAAGTCTATGGATGGTTTTCTAAGAATAGAACTTGAGAAGAACGAAACATGCTTGTTTTACTGTATTTGCCTTCAGAAACACTTGGTCCTGGTACTAATTACTTTGGCTTTGAAGACTGTATTGTCTTCACCTCAGTATTTTTAAAAAGCTCTTTATTGGAGTTCCTGTCACTACTCTCCTATCCAGTCCCTGTTCTGAGACTGTAGCTGAGAATGTGCTGTCCTGTCTGCTTGTGAAGTCATATGTCTGTGTTACAAAGTCCCTTTTGAAAAATATCTTTTTTGCATTTTTCATATCCAGGTAGCTACTGAATTCACATCTATTTCTCACTTGTGCATTCATATTTCTGGTTAAGCTCAGGAATTCCAAAAATAATATCACAGAGGAAAACTCAGAAGCTCATTGCTTTTGTGGCTTTTTTTCACTGAGGCCAGTTTTAGCCCGTGTTGCCAATGATCAGTCTGTACACTTTAGTTCTATATTGTATACTTAAGCTGTGTGTGCAACAAATGATGTTTTCTTAGCCTCTCCATACAGCCTATTAAACAGTGGTTGGAATACTTCCATCTGTAAAGCAAAACCTTTGGCATAAATAATATTGTCATTTGGATAGGCTAGACATACTTTTGCAAAGTGACCTTGTAAAAATATTGTCTGAGGTATGACTGAGCCTAAATTATATGACAGTGAGGTAGTATATTTTGGTCTCTCTGGTATATGAGGTCTCATCTGGTAGCAGTGAAACCACTTGAAATTAAACAAAAAACAGTAATGTGCATCAGATTTAGAAGCTGAAGAAAGCTGGGCTGAGTTTTTGGAGTTTTTTTAATCTATTTGCAGACTTTTATGTAAATTCTTTGTTTGGCAAAGGCAAACATTGCTTAGTGTGGTTTTCCTGTCTGATGATTTTTGTCTTGGTAAAATAAAATGATATGAAACACTGGGAGGAAAATCTTTGGACTATGTCATAAGTAAATCTGGAATAGTTGGGTCAGAATTATTTTTTCCTCTCCCATTTACAGCTCTTTCAAATGCTTTTTTGTTGCCATTAGGGATAACTTGGTTGTTTGGGTGCCCTACATAAAAACATCTTGCACAAGACGCACAAGATGCATATGTTTTCCCTTAAGGGTCAATCATCTTAAAAACTGTCTTCCTAGTATGTAGGGCAGGGATAGGTCTTATAGTTAATGACCCCATTTACCAGCTCATGCCTCTGAATCGTTATCCAGATGTTCATACTTACTATACCATCTTGCCAAGTCTACTCAAACACTTAGGACCAACTCATGCTCTGACATTTGAAATAATTCATGTGTTTAATGTGTAAACTTACCGGTTTGTATATTCTATAAATGTAAGGGAGAGCATACTGTAGCTGTAATGGAAATCTTTTTTTAAAATGACTGACCACATACTGGTGGTTATTTTCTGCTGTTCCAGTGAAATAGCTTTTGAGATGGAAGGATGCAATACCTCATAATACAGGTCAGACCATGCTTCCCAAGACTGTAGAGAGTCTCTGTTCAAGCCGGTGAAGGAAGTATCCTTTGAATGCAATGTTGTATTAAAATCTGTTTGACTCAGAAGTAACTTCTGAAGAAGAACATATGTGATTTTGGAACCAAGTTTTCAGTAGTGGCTGCAAAAACGTGATCTTGCAGACTGTGTTCAATATAAAGAGGTGCAGCTTTCAATGCTTTATTGCTGCCAAATAAAGCTGCCAAAACTAAAGGCTGTCCTAGGACTATTCTGTAACTGTGCCCTTTTACTACTACAGACAAATCACAGAGGGCAAGTGTACAGCTTAAATAACCTTACGAATATTGGACTGGACTTTAAAGTCTGTAATTCCCAATGACATAGAAATATGACCATCAAATCTTGCTTCATTCCAAAGCCAGTGCATTTCATAAATTAGAAATAGGAACCATAGTAAAAGCTGTTCGTATCAGGACTTGTTTTCTCTTCCATGTGATCTTCTAGGTCAAGAAGTGTAGATTTCCCATCTCTTTCCCTATAATTAAATATTTTTTCATTTAGATTTGGTGAATTAGTCATAAAAATGCAAATCTTTTTCTGATGTTGAAGTTTAGGATCTTTTTTTTTCCCAGAAGGTGCTGTTTTGTCTGCAGTCTTCTTTCATGTCTATAGATTTAGAGTTGTTAAGGAGGGTTCTTGAGCTTTTTTAAACCAGTGCTTTAAGAGTAGAAGGTTATTAGTACCAACCAATTTGTGTTTTAAAAACAGGCTTTAATTTTTTTTTCCCAAAAATTAGCTTTCAGGCTTTTGTACTGCTTTGGAGTAATACCAGACAACAACTGTAGGTTACAATCAGCAGATCCTCATTCTGTGGCCACACTGGATATAATGCTATTTTGGTATGTGTTTCAGGAATAATAATTAAAAAAAAAAGGTATCTAGAGGAAGTGTTTAAAACATAAAAAAGTTTAAATATAAAGTCTACTCTCTGAAGCTTTGGCTTCATGTTTTTTGCATTTGTAGTATGTACAGAATCTACGCATGCACATAATAAAATAAAACGCAGCTTCAGCTTTTGTGTATGACTTGTCTGGTGGATTACAGCTCTGCACTGGGAAGCCAGGAGACATACAGAGAGCTGGAGAGGGTAGTGGGGCACAGGCTAGCCATAAATGCAAAAGCTATTGAAAGGTTGAGGAGGTGGAGGACATAAATTCTTTCTCTGGCCCTTGGTAATAGAGGCTGACAGGGAAAATATGACGAGAGAAGTGGTGATGAAGTCTGTAGAGGCAGAAACCAATTCTTACGTGTCTGTGTGAGATGCATAAGAAAGACCTCCACAAGTGTGCAGTAACTTTTTAAACACACTGTTCCGATCTGTGACTTACAAATGAAACTTGTACTGTGTGAGCAGATTCTTAAAAAACCAAAAGAAGTGAAAAATCAAATGGAAAACCCCATCTGTGATGGATACTGAAGTGGAAGTGAAATCCTCCTAAGAAAAAGTACTGTGAAAATGAATTTAGAGGAATATTTTGTTGTGACAGCAGCTGAGGTGCACAGGCCTCTGACAGCTTGTGTGCCACCTGCCCTGAGTGCCTTGCAAACCAGAATTTATCCATCAGAGAACCCCTCAAGGGTACAAGGTGTCTGTCAGTTTGCATGAGGAATTTGTGAGTATCAAGCTGGAATGCAGCACATCTGCCCAGGATAACCAAGGGAATCACTTTATGGCATTAAACTGGGATGTAGCAAACTTCTGGTACTTACTATACCAGTAGGGCGGGTGGGTGCTATCAGATAAATTCAAGAACTTTTCAGTTTACATTCTTTGTGCTGTATATACGTCATCAGGGACTTCATAAATGTAGCCACTAAATGATCAGCTCATTCTTTGTTACAGTGAAAGATGTAAGCAAATAGCTTTATCTTTTACTGAGAATACACAGGTAAGAAGTCCCCTCATCTTCTAACAGCCGAAGTCTGTCATCATTTAAGTAATGACAGATGCACATATCTCTGCCAGAATGAGGCAGAGTCTGGAGCTATGCTTTCTGTCTGAAGCTAGTTTTTATGTTGCCAAAGCATAATTGTGTCTCTTGCAAACTTGCTGTCCTCTAGACGAAAGCAGACAACATTGGTGTGTAGTTATTTTAACCATTATAGTTCAGACACTCTTCTACTGGGGAAAGGAGACAGTATGGGAAAAACCTCTTCCCAAACCTGCTCCTGCTGGAAGCCAGCAGCTCAGGGAAAGCTACGTAATGTGGCATTGCAGACTACACCCCTAGCAGCCTCGGCATAGCGGCTATTTGACAGAAATAAACCAGGCTCTGTTGCAGCTCAGGGTTTTTTTAGCTCCAGTGCAAAAAGGGCACATTGTACTAGCTGTTGGCATCACTGACAGGATTTGAGGCAAGCCTTTAAGCTCTTCTCGAGGATCTTGCTATTACCAGACGTGGCCTAGAAGGACCTTATCTACTCAAAATCCAGCTGGTTTGGAAATGAAAATGTTGACTTTACCAGCATAATGCCATCTGAAAGGATGAAAAACTTTTCCCTCAGCCCTTCTTTTCATTTAGGAAAGTCACATTCCCTCTTACAGAATGAAAGGCTCCATTAATGCTTGTATTAAAAGAAAGGCAGGGATGACTGGAAGGAGATATCTCACAGACCATTTGTCAACACTGGCCCACTGTGTTGGTAGCAAAGCTGATGTATTGAAATTGCAGGTTAGCTGCCACTAAAAATTGGTAGACCTTTGGTAGATGTAACTTAAAATTCAGTCATAGTCTGGGCTTATACCATTTTTAGCTTAATGTACTGAGTAATCAAAAAAGCAGGTGGTGATGGGGAAGCAGAGCATACCCAGTAATTTTAAACACTGACTTGTCTACAGAAAGGATTACGTATCAGTGTTGTGGTTTGCATGTTCAAGCTGGGCAATCTGTGCACATAACCAGAATTTTTAGTAAGTAAAGCTTCACAAGCAACTGTTGAAACACTGGTTTTGTATTACTAGTGCACAGACAAATGTTCCTAGCTGTATATTACAACTATGTAGAGATTATGCTCATGTTTATACAGACAGGTGAGGTGGTGGCCATAAGGGTGGACATGGAGGATGCTTAATAAAGATTTAAGAAAATATAATCAGTCAAAAATCTCATTACCATAGAACAACTTCTTTCTTCAGCCACAAAACCAACTGTTCCTTCAGTTTTCAGCTAACCTAGCTCAATATGACTGTTTCATAGAGGGAGACACCTGCCCACATTTTATTTCGCACTTGATTTTCAATATTGACAATTGAAAGGTATAACTCTGAGCACACACATTTCACAGTCTATAAAGAATACTGCAATGCTGTACCATTCAACATTTCATGGAATTATAGCAATGCCAGATAATGAATGAAATAGGTTTGAGTTAAAATCATTCTGCTAGCCTGGCAGTATGAAAAACAGGCATGATTGTTACTGGCAGAATGGGAGTTAACCTGTGACACTGAAAACTACTTGCTTCAGGCAAGTGTCATCATTTCAACTTCTTTCTGTGAGGTTCTTACTCTTTGGTGTTGACTTTACCTGAGAATGTACTTCTGACATAAACTTTTCTTAACTTTGCTCCAGATGTCTCCTAAATGAAATACAGAACTACTTTTGCTTCAGTGAAATGAATAAAATTTAGACACTTTATCCCATTTCTAAGTGACTCTCAGTTGACTAGTTGTGATAATTCGATTTTCAATGCACACTTACCAAGAAAATGTCAACATAGTTAATCTCTTGTTCTTGTCAGGTTACCAGTCCTGTGTGTGCAAGGTCCAGACTTCTCAAACCTCTTCCAACTGAGCAGAGCCCTAACCCCCCAGTTTAAGCTTCCTCTTTGTGCTTCTCTAATGCTTAAAACTGGGAATCATCTGATACAGCTTACTCAGAGCTGCTGCAGGTAGTCGGTGAAAAGATTCAGCTAAGAAGGGTGTTAGTCAACTTGTCCATTTATTGACTCCTGCATCCTACTTTAGCTTGCAGGAAAAATGTGTAATTAGAACATTTTTCTATTCCAGGGGCACTAACTGTCCTGGAACTGATGCTCAAGATTCTTTCCAGATCTAGCCCTCACTTTCCCCATGCTCACCACCTTGTCCTCCCCCCCATCTCCACCAGAATGGGGGTTTCATATGCTCATTTCCTGTAATGACTGATTTAAGATTTTCTCCACAAACAAAACAATGAATAGAGGTAACAGCATGTGACATTAGATGTTCTTCACTTTGCCAGCAGCAGCCCGACAGAAAACGACATAATGATTAAAACTCTTTGACTCACTAGTTTATGAATGGCCGTGTTAAGGAATGTAACCCCTCTTAACTTCTTTACACCATGGCACAGTATAATTCACTCAGCCTAAGAGGAGGATAATGACAGCTTTATACAAGATCTCACTTCACACCTCCAAGTTTTCTCCTTATCTCAAAGGTTGCACTGTGCATTAAAGCTATAGTCTGTATTAATCTAACCTCTGACGTTTGGGCCATATTAACCCACCAATGCAGGTTTATGTATCTCACACCTCAAGCCCTATCAAGAAATTTGGCAGTGGCAGCTTGATAAGGACACCATACCTTACTGAACTTGTTCTAAAAACAACATCAGCAAAAACACTGCTCTGGTGGCACTTTTTAATGACCTTGTTCACTCTTCTTTAGCAATTGCCCATTTGGGTAATTCATGTACCTGTGGCACCAGAACTGCTGTAAAGAGGGAGCAATAAAAATTCCTGTTTATCTGTAAAAATATTAACACCCAGGGTTGTAAAAAATGCAGAAAACGTATAAACTGGAAGCTCGAGCTGTTCAATTTTAGATGATGGAATAATTGTTAAAAGCAGGGTTATGTTTTTAATGAGACTGATCACATTTTCTTTTGTTTCTGTACTGGACTAATTAACAAACCAATCTTCATTACCCGCTACTTTACAGTGCAAGTTCTACCAAAGGGATGTTTTTATTATTGCAACAAGTGGCTTAAGCAACCATTACAGCATATTCAGATTCTCTTTTTTTTTATGTGTGGTATGGATAGTGAAATAACACATCTAAAATGTATCATCCCAGTTTCCCAAGCTGTGATCTGTACTGGAATGTGTATTTCAAAAGAAGGAGGCAACAGCCAGATTCTCAAATTAAACTTAGCTTGTTTCAGGAAAGCTGGGACTATTCTAAAAAGTACTGCATCATCTTAATCCTGTGTCAGAGTGGTTCAGGCAGGCAAAGTTTACATGTCTTTTAAAGAATAATGAAAATAATTAAAATTGTACTTTCATAAAATCCTAAAAGCCTGCAGATGGGGTTTCTAACTTCTAACTTCACCCTCACTCTGACAAATTCTCATTCATTATGTTGCAAACTTTTTGATTACACAGTGATTTTGACTATTGCAATTAAAACACAGACAGGTCAAGTCAGCTGTTTTATTAAATACATAATTCTAAAAACCTTTAGAGGGGTTGGATAATGAATGCAGTGAGAGCACTTGACCGCACAACTTAAGAAACAAATGATAGCTCTGCTTCAAAACTGCACGACAGGTTCTTGAGAGATTCCTTTTCACACTTGTCCAGTGGTATTTTTAGAATCAGCTTACAAAAGAGCCAGTGCTTTATTGCAGTCACTTTCCAAGGCAGCTCTGGCTAGCTTTACACTCCTTTTATCTCCTTTCCTTTTTTTCTCTCATTATCTTCTTGCTTTCTTCTCTTCTCCTCTTAGTTACAGGATTCCGTGGATCATAGATCTCAAAAGTGTCTTCATCCTGCATGCTTGCATCTTTCACCTTTCGGCTTCTGTCTTCAAACTGAAGCACATGTGACATCCTACAAAAAAAAACCCCAGACTCCAACTCAGTGAAAGAATGGAAGCTATGATTTGTAATTATGATATGCATGGCAAGATTTCTGATTTATTTTTGGGCATAGCAAAAAAGAACTAACGTGGGTTTCTTTGGTTGGTGGTTTTCAAAAAAAAATTCTTAAAAGACCCCTTGTATTATAAGTTAATAATTTTGTAAAGACTCCTTTTGAAAAATACAGCTAACTACAGATAGAGTTGTCTCTGGATTTTATCTCACATACTAAACTCTGTTTTCTTTTCTTTTTCTATTTAGCATATCTTCCAAAATGTATGGCAAATTTTTCCCAGGAACAGGGAGTGTTTCTCAAGTTTTCCTATTAGTCACTTTAAACACCTTTCACCAGGGTGGAGGGTTTTACAAAAGTGGGGAAGAGTTTACATGGAAAATGCTTGAAGTAGGTACACAGAAGATCAAAAGGGGAATGCTTCATGTCCTGCTGCTCCACATTAACTTGGTTCAGATCATGCTTTTTAATTCCCTGAATACCAGACTAAACAAATGCTTTGTTCAATTCAATGTTTTTCCTACTGTTGATTAGAAGTTTTCCCCCCATTAGATATTTCCTAATTTCACCAAATTTCCAATAATCTGAAAACATCACTGTTAGATAACTGAGAGGTGGCCCATGTGAACCTCAGGAGGTTCAACAAGGCCAAGTACTAGACCTTACACCTGGGTCAGGGCAGCTGCTGATATATCAACAAAGGATGGAAGGGGAAGGGATTGAAGCAGCTCTGCCAAGAAGAACTTATGGGTGTTGGTGTGTGAGAGGCTGGACATGACCCAGCCACGGGCACTCACAGCCCAGAGAGCCAAACGTGTCCTGGGCTGCATCCAAAGCAGCGCGGCCAGCAGGGCCAGGGAGGGGATTCTGCCCCTCTGCTCTGCTCTGGTGAGACCCCACCTGCAGTGCTGCACCCAGCTCTGGGGTCCCAGCACAGGAACTGATGGAATGAGTCCAGAGGAAGCCACAAAGGTGATTAGAGGGATGAAGCAACTCTCCTGTGAGGACAAGCTGAATTGGGACTGTTGTGAAGGCTCTCAGGAGATCTTATTGTAGACTTGCAGTACACAACAGGACTTTATAGGATAGACTCTTTAACAGGCCCTTTAACAGGACAAAGGATAAAGTTTTTAAACCAAAAGAGCGCAGATTCAGATGAGATATAAGAAAGACATTTTTTAAGACAAGGGTGGTGAAACACTGGAACAGGTTGCCCAGAGAGGTGGTAAATGATTTTTTCAGGGCAAACTCATATGTCTAGGCAAAACTGCACCTAATATTTGGATTTTGTGTGATTGATTTCAAAAATATCTTTGACTTTGATGGGACAACTTAAGAACTATACTGATCTAAATCTAAGCATATCAATCTTTATAGCATGTCTTTGTCAACAGTCTTTGTGATAGAAAATCCAGGAAAAAACAAGTTTCAAAAGGAAAGTTTCAGGGCCAATGAAATACTGTTTCATTGGTGTCTTGCAAGATGCAAGACGTTCTGAATTAAACAGTTTTCAAACAGCTTTAATGCAAATCTCCATACATAAAGAAAGTGAGGGAGAACCAGCTTAGTTACAGCAGATTACAATATAGTTCTATTAAAGAAGCCAGGAAAAATTCAAAGCTATAGACCATTTGAGACCTGCTTGAATGCCTTAGAAAATTCCTAAAAACAAAAACTGAGAATTTTCATCACAATTCATTCTTGACATGTACATTTAAGAGTTGTTTCCAGTGTAAAAAACTTAGGTAGTTTATGACCCTGTCTACACTACTAACACCCAAACTTATTTTTTTTAGTCATCTCTACAATTCAGAATAACATAACGTACCATCACAGTGACTCATGGTTGCATATTTGTAGTTTAATTATAAAAACATTGTCTCACAGTGGAGGGACTGAAGTAATTTATTTTAGCTAACATGCTTTCTGCATTTGTCATATTCTTCTCAACTTCTTAAAGATGAGTACACATATCAAATCACTCTATCCTAGTCTGAATTAAAGTACAGGCTTAAGTGATGGAGTCATTCCTTGGTGCACGGTTTTAAAGTGTGTTATAGGAGCGTAAGTAGAAGTGTAGTCACACTTAGTCCTTTCAGCAACTTAGGTTTTCCAAGAATACTACAGCACAGGACATAACATGCAGGATACAACTAATAGGAATTAAAATTAAATACATCTCTAATTCTTGGGTCAGGCCATACAGTGTCTCAAGTAGCTTGCAAATTAGATGCAGTAGGTTCAGACTAAGCAGTATTTACTTCTCCCCAAGAGCTGAAAGAAGTCATAGTCTCTGACTCTGATTCATAACTTTCCACTAAGACATTCCCAGCTGTGATTAAAAATAAGCCAATATTATGAAACTTTTTGATATTCCCAGAATCAATTTTAGATGCAGCATCTCAGAAGTAAAGCAAAATAAACACAGACTGCAGTGGAGATTTTAAAAAATATTTTCCTTCTGTGAACTTAAGCTTATTTTAGCAAGTCACATATCTTCACAGGTAGACCTGTTCTGCCTCTATATAAATGGTAAATCACAGTGAATGCTGTTTTTAAAAAGCAATTAAAATTGGGTGTTTTTTTAAGGAACATATGAAGCATTTAATAATTCTTTATGTATTAAGCATTTGAATCTAAACTTATCTTACTCAAGTTCCTCCAACAGAAGTTTGCATTTGCATAATTTTCCAAGTGCAGAGTTAGGGTGTAGTTCCACAAATACAAGTTTCATGAAACTTTTCCTTGTTCAGTTTATAGCTCTCTTCCCTTCTGCATGCTCCTGGGTTCAGTGAGGAGCTGGCTGCCCAGTCAAGTTCCTGCAGTCACTGTGCTGAAAGCAGTAATTTCATCTCTTTATCTCTGGTCTTCAGGAACCCACTAACTTGTGCTTATCACTGATTGCTGACAGCTCATTCTATATAAGAGAGACATTCAGTTTTAAAGTACACTTTTCTTCAAAATTTAAAGGATGAGAGGTAGTCAGTTCTGCCAAGCAAAACTCAAAATAAAACAAACCCCAAGTTTTGCAGCTTAGTTGTTTTTTGCTAAAAATTTGTAAAATAAAATAGCATGCCAAAACTGATGACTCTGGGTTTGAAGTATCTAGGTGTGCAAGCTGTTGTCCTTCTTTAATAGAAGATATAATCACAAAATTATTTTCTTAACACCTTTTATTAAGAGTGGCCTGAAAATCAGAATGAGCAATCTTTGCATGGATTTATTGCTGAAGAGGGTTGATTTTTACCCTGACCAGATGACAGCATCCTGCAGGTTGACCATGGTCCTATCCCATGTAATGGGGGAGCAGCCGTTCTGCTGCACTGCATTTCTTTCCTTTAGTGTTACTAAAGAACACTCAGTAGCTGGCTCTCTTCTGTATTCCAAAAATGGAATGTCTTGAAAGTTAGACTGCAATACCCGAATTAATTTAAGGCGGTTTCAGAGACAGCACAGGATTTCAAAGCTACGTGGATACTCTTACGGCCTAGTGATATTCCCAGGTCAGCACACAGACCAGGCTCTTTTGAACTACTCTAGTGAGACAGTACTTGTAAGAAAAGATATGATATACTGTAATCCCTCTGATTTTGAGATGTGTGAGCCATGCACGGGATCTGAACCACATGCCAGCTGCTGACAGGTGGTAGTCATGTTAAGTGCAGTGTAAAGAGAAGCCTGGTAGTCCAACAGCTTTGGCCTTTCCAGAACCCCCTTTGGGAGAAACTGAAGTGGCAAACAGTGAACTGATTAATTTTGAATCTTGGCAAGAATAAGGAAGCACTATGCTTTTGCTCTATTGATGAAGCTGAAACCTCCAGGTGCACTCATGCATCAGTGATTTTTATACTAACTGAAATGGAAGTGCAAAGCTATATTGCCTAAGACCACACTTGTTTCTCAAACTGATGGCTGTTAGCTGTTACCACCTCCCTGCTGCCTCCTCCAACTTTCCTTGCCCAGGTGGCCCTACAGAGCAAATCTGGTGCTTGCAGAGAAGCCTGGTATCTTGCACTCACCTACATCAGCATTTTAAACAAGAAATCACCAACATGTGTGAGCAAAAATTACATCCTGCCAACTCTGTTGTAAGGGTAAGAGCTTCCAGCAGAGAAGGAGTAAATTCTTAAGCAGTTTTAGGCAGATGCCTGCACTTTGGAGGTGCCTGCATAAAACACTGCAGTTGGTGCCATACACCCTGTTTTTGCACTAAATGCATACAAAATAAAACTAAACATGATGCTATAAAATTTAGAGTATCATCACTTTGAACATTATGGCCATGTTTTATGATAGTTATTGGTTCTTTCCATCAGGTTGCTTAAAATGAACACAGAAGGAATAAGTATTTGTGTCAAGAAATTCACTGTTGCCTCTTGCATTGTATAGGCTGTCTAAAAAATGGGACCAATAGGGACCATAATTACTAGTACTAACATTTGTTTCTGAGTTGAACATTGCTTGCAAGTAACGTGCTTCCTACTTTTCTCAATTTCACGAAGCATCCCATATTTAAAACAAACAATGAGAGGTACTCAAACTACTGCTTTCTTTAACTTATGTTCTAATTAATAGTAACATCTTCCTTCAAATACAGTAAATATGGAAGTGTAAGCATTAACCATTAATGTAGGAAACATTCTAATACTTTCCTTCCATCATCCTCAAGATACGTGGGCAGTGGATAGAAAAGTAACTCAAGTGAACAGATGAGAATCCACAGATCACAGCAAAGGAGATCTCTCTCCCAAGGAAAAAAAATTAGGCTGTTCTGGAAGAATGAACTCACTGGCACTCTTTCCACTCCCAGCAGAGTAGTGGGCAGCACAGGAAGAGGAGAGACATTTGAGAAACACTGAGACACAGTTAAGAGACTACAAAAGAAAAAATTGAGGAAGGTAAAGACTAAAAAAAGTATAGGAATGAGAAACAAAGTACAGAGAGAAAGAGACTGATCAAAATGTAAATGAAGAAAATTGTCAACTGACAGTTGAAAAGAAGCATAAATTTTGAATCAAAGCAAGAGAACCAGAGTACAAACAAGACAAAAAGAATGTCAAAGCCATAAAACAAAGGGAATTTTGAAGGAGGAAATACATTAATAACAACTTATCTTCTTCCAGCTTTTTTTAAAATTGAGATGCTACAAGCAAAACAAGCCTCTTGGATCAGGCTGCTGTCAGTATTCCTTTGCATGAGTGTGTCCAAGAGCTTTACATATAATTTTGTAAACCCAGTGCAGCAGGAGAGAGGAAGTATGTTTATGTCTCTAATGAAATCTGCAACTATCACTAAGTGCTCTGTGTAATACAACTCTTGTAAGCCACTTTTGTAGCTTCTGTCTGCCCATCCAGCTTTGTTTTTCTTCTTGTGTAACATAACCTATCATCCCTCTTTTCATGGAAAGGAGTCTTGTAATCCAAGTTTCTCTCCCTTACAGATCATTAAAAGAAAAACAATTTTTTACCAAGTACTTGAAGTAGGTTTTGATTCTTACAGCAATGAGGGTTGATACCCTAAGTACCATGATAGACCCAGTCTTAAAGATGGATTAATCCCTCTAATTATCACTGTTTCACACAGCCACTTCTGTTGCAAAGAAGATGTTTCAAAAAACAATTTCCTTGAGTATGTTTTCTCTCATTAACTTGTAGCACTGGAGCTGTGCTAAATTACCTACGAAAGCCTGTACCCCTGCACTTGGTATTTAAACCTTACACTGTATCACGCACTTCCACTAGGCCTAGTTTGCCAAACCAGGTATGATTTCACTTTAACTAAGTTGATAATCAGAGAACCATAGAAACACTGAGGTTGGAAGAGACCTTTTGGATCAACAAGTTCGACCATTGATCCAGCACTGCCAAGCCCACTACCTGAGGTGCCACATCTCCATGTCTTTAAATACCTCCAGGGATGGTGACTCAGCCACTTCCCCGAGCAGCCTGTTCCTATGCCTGACAGCCTTTCTGGTGAAGAGAATTTTCACCAATATCCAATTCAAACCTCCCTTGGCACAACTTGAGGCTGCACGCTCTTGTCGTATCCCTTGGTAATGGGGAGAAGAGACTGACCCACACAATACCTGCTGTGATTGTTACCATTAAGAGATTTCACTCTTTCTTTTTTTCACGACTTGTTTTCACCATTCCACATTCCTTGTTTCTCTTTCCTCATCTCCCTTCCTAATGATCAGATATCTTGTCCCTTTTTTTAATGCTTTCATAACACCCTGTGTTTTTCATGTTTATTGACTTGATATTTAAAAAGAGAAATAAGGTTTGCTATTCAGATCTAGCCAAATTCAAATAATTAGTTATTCCATTGAAGTTTTAAATGTTAAAAAAAATGCTTAGAAGAGTAGTGAAAAAATAGTTACAAATACAGCTATATGCCATATTGTAGTCCACTTCAAAGATTAAGTATTCACATCAAATACTTACTACATCAAAATAATATTGTTTCAATCCATGTTAGTGATTATGATACAGTAAATAGATTTTACACACAAATTTTAAATTTTATTATTGCTATGCCCACACCACCTTCCCCCGAGGTTAATGTCAAGACACCAAAGATGCATTTTCTGGTTTTCAGATGAATGAGGTACTATCAGCTTACAATATTTCAGCTTTCAGCTGTTTGTGCTGGTTTTGGCTGGCGTAGAGTTAACTTTCTTTACGGTGGCTGGTGTGGGGCTGTGTTTGAGATTTGTGCTGAACACAGGGTTGATAACAGAGAGATGCTTTTGTTATTGCTGAGCAGAGCTTACCCAGAGCCAAGGCCTTTTCTGCTTCTCATACTGCCACGCTGGTGAGGGCACTGGGGGTGCCTGGGAGGTTGGGAGGAGACACAGCCAGGACAGGTGACCCCAACTGACCAAAGGGATATTCCAGACCTTGTGACATCATGCTCAGTATACAAAACAGGAGGAAGAAGAAGGAAGCGGGGGTGTTTGGAGCAATGGTGTTTGTCTTCCCAAGTTACTGTCATGCAAGATGGGGCTCTGCTCTCCTGGAGATGGCTGAACACCTGCCTGCCCATGGGAGGCAGGGAATTCATTCCTTCTTTCACTATGCTTGTGTGCGGGGCTTTTGCTTTCTTTATTAAACTGTGTGTATCTCAACCCATGAGTTTTTCAAGTTTTACCCTTCTGTTTCTCTCTCTGATCCTGCTGGTGGGGCAGTGAGCGAGCAGCTGCCTGGGGTTTGGCTGATGGCTGGGTTAAACCATGACAACAATACTGCTGCTCTTGCACAAAGCAAAAATGTCCCCAGTGTTAAGCAAGTAAAACTGATGAAAACATGCTTTAAAAATATTATACTAAGTCAGCCTGTACACTTGTGTTAACTATGACTAGCCCTTTGAACTTGTATATTACAGTTACTGGAGGACTGAAAATTGGCTTAACCTCTTCAGAATAACCAGCAAGTTTTGGGTTCTCCACAGGCCAAAGAATTAATTGTTTATATTTTCTCTTTCTGTTGGCCTACAGCATAAAATTATCAGAACAGAACTTTTGCAGATATTTCTAAAATAATACTTTTTGAGATAGTTTATTTGAATGTTACATGCTTAGTTTTACCACAAAATAATCACTGCAAGAATTATAAGAAACTAATAGTTTCAGTAACCATGGGACCTCCAGTTTAAAAAAACCCCCAAAGATACCAGTTTTTGCAAAGCTAACAACAAAGTAACCTAATCTTGGTGGAGACTAATATAGTATTGTATCCTTGGATTGTTAAAGATAGTACTAACAATCTTTTTTTCTTGAAAGAAAATTTAATTGCACGTAACCTTCTAAGAGAAATGGAAATCACCTTAACTATGAAAAAACTCACCTTATTCAATGATAATTTGTGGGAAAATGTGATGAGTTCTCACAGTATCAGAAGAATTCTGTAAAACTGTGATGACTTACTTTTTCAAGCAATAAATATTTTTCCATATAAAATTCAGTTATCCTATCTTGATTTTGCTTCTGTTCTATAACAATTCACATATAGTACATTTACACTACATCCTTGACCCCTTCACAAAAATGATAAGTAGTTTGATGCAAGAAGACGGGTGCTTTAAATACACAACTGCTCCTGGTGGAGTAGATTGGTATGGAAGACTAAAATGTAAATTCCTGATGTTGTTCCAGACAGCACACCAGTGTAGAAAAACTCTACACAGCATTTACTACAAGGACATGGGAACCATCACAATCGAATAGAACAGTGATCCATCCAGTCCAGCAATAGCTTGTACAACATCTGGTACTCTGAAGCCAGTCAGCAAATCACCTCCCCAAGTTAACACAAGCAGTCAGGCATTATTGTATCACCACAACACAGAGCTGGAGTGAAAAGAAAGGAGAGTATTTCTAGCACAAAAATACTCAAGATTTTCATAACATTAAGCTTTCTCTGGACACCCTCTTTTGCCCCCCTCTCCCTCATTCTAAGTATATCCAAATCCTTACTTAAATATGTCGATACTGAGATGAAGTTGCGGTGCTTGAAAACGTGTGTAAATATGCAGGAAGCTTAAACCAGGCTAATAAATATTTAGAAGATTATTTCTTCATTCTTCACTAGATTTGCAGGCAATAAAAAAAAAGTAAGATGTCCAGACAGTAAATCTAACACTAGATATCCCCTGACTAAAGCATGGATCATCTCTGAATTTAAGTCAAACAGTAGTCAAAGCTCAGATGCCTAGTCCAAATAAACTCAGATATAGAGGAATTAACAAAAAATAAACAAGCACAAAACCCCACTCCAAATGCTGAGTTTCTCAGACATGCTGAGCAGCTAGAAGCAATCAATACACAACACCAGCAGAAGAACGATTCATTAATATGAATTACTGACTGAAGCAGTGGGGTAGAGGTTGGCATTTACAGATCAAGCAAGGTCTGACCACATTCTAGCAGTACAGGGGTGAAGGTGGAGACAAAACTGGAGGAAAAAAAGAAAGATTTACAGCAGAAGAGTTTTTTTCTTTCTTCCTTTAAAGGTTAGTGGCAGTACTAAAACCCAAACAAACGCTTATTTTTTTGCCAAATAGAAAAGAAACCTCTCTTTCCAATGTGTTTCTAATACAGACCTCTGGCATTCATTTATCCTTTGTAACAATCAAGTAAGTATTTTGTCAACTTTTAAAAAATGTAGTTGAGTAAATCAATGGCCTTAGCAGGAGAGACCTAATAGAGAGCCAGTTTTTCCAGACTAGTGAAGGAACGCTGGCTCAAGTCTGGAGGAGGAGGGGAGCAAACATGGCTTTAATCCATCTTTGTGCCTCACTGGCATAAATTACAGCAGCACTTTTTCTGTCGTTCCCCAAGCTAGCATCAGCATGTAAAAAATACTGCAGCTTAGTTTTCAGCGGTTTTCTGTGTTTGTCACAGTTAAGCTTCTGCAACTGAAGCTGCAAAGACTAGTGCTAATCTTGAGGAAGCCATATTTCATAATCCCAAATCTGAGATACTATAGAAAAGAAAAAACAGCATTTTAGAAAATGTATATAAAGCAAGGTTTATAAAATAAATATAACCAATATTTTTCAGGTGTCTATCCTGAAGAACTTCACCCTGCAAAGTTCAATAGTATATGCTGCAGTAAATAGGAAATCCTGGAAATAAAATGGAACACATTATCAAATGTATATGGAGTAAATACTAACAGTATGCATTATGATTTAGTACCTAACAGAAATTAAATATTGTAATATAAAACTTCAACATTTTCCTGATTCTGAAATTGCTGTTTCAATTAGAAAAGACCCAAGCCCAAACCAATTCTAGCCTATACTCTTCAACATTGAAAAGTGATGCCTTGATACTGTTTTAAGACCCAAATCTCTGTTTGTTACAAAACCTTTTACTGTGAGAATACAAAGTAAGTGAAATATCGTGTTTCCCCTCCTAACTGTGCATTTCTCATGAAATGAATCATAAATATTCTGAAAGGAGTTTTCCTTGTATTATTAACAAAACATTTCTTAAAGATGATAGAGGGCATAACTACTGATGCCGGATAGAGAATACCTTCATTCAATACACAGATTTATTTTTCATTTGTTCTGGAGTAAAATAAAACTATCTCTACAAACTGGGTAAAAAACTGTAACTCAAATTGCAATTAATGTCCTGGCAAAAAGAGCTTAGCATTAGCACCCAACATTCCCACAATATTTAAGTGGCCTCAGTGACAGTTTTCTGAAATTCAGAATTAGGAACAGATTACAGTATCTGACTTATATAAACCAGGCTGCACTTTAAATGGTTAGCACTGAACTTTTGTGAGTTTTTTGTCCACAGAACCAACAAATTAATAAAACCAGACTTATTCCCTTCAATTTCTGCTATAATCAGGTGATCTATCTATGTAAAGCATCACTGTGCAAATCAAAATATTTTGTGACCAAGAAGAAGATATGTTTAAAAGCTTTCTAAGAGGCATGAGATTTTAAACAGTGAATTAAAGTAAGCAGTGTCATTAAATTAAATTGAATTGGTTTTAATCCTCATTATTTTACATGAGGTTTTATACAAATAACTTAGAGAACAATAGTTTCGACAACACTAGTAATTACACAACATGGACATGAAACAATCCATTAAGCAAGACCTGAAATACAGATAGAAGACCTTTACTATCACACAATTCCCACAACAACTTTTGTGCAAATCAGAAGGTATTTTCAGGTATTGACTTTTTCACTTTAAATTAAAAAAATGCCTGTTTTTCCTACACCTCAGATTAACCAACATTTAAAATAGTTTAGATTCAACAAAGGTAAGTAACCACAAGAATTTTAGACTGAAAAACCTTTTGAAAAACTACTACCTCATTCCAAATTCCCATTTTATTCATTCTTTCTTGCCCCACAGTATATCTGAAAGCTGAATGGATTTATGTTATTTCAAATAAAAAGCAAGACTAAGTTTCAAAGTCTAGACATACTTACAAAAATACTTAAGTGACTTATTTACATTTGTCACTTAGTTACAGCTGTGACAGCGCTCTACAGGGAAGGAAAAAGCTGATCTCTTCTAAAGATTAAGAAGCTTTGTGTTTCACATGTAACACCTCACATTCCACCCAGGAAACACTGCAGTGGTTCAGTTATGAAGCACTGGCATCACATGCTATTAATTAAATGAACTATGTAACATGCTGGCAGTCTCAGTTAAGTTCTAAAAGGCTGCAGAGTGCATTACTGAGAGCAGATAAAGGCCAGTGATGAGATTTGAATCCTGAAGGAGAAATCCTAAACTTCTAGCCAGGTGCAGAACGAAGGAAAAATTACTGGGCTTCAACATAACAGAAACTCTAAATCAGCTGAGGCTCTACTTGCAGCCCTGACTTGTGAACTGATGAGATTAGTAACAGACCAAATCCTTCTACTGAGGATGATACAGATTTTGTCTGATTGGTGGCAACAATTTTAATGCACTTCACATAACCATGTTCATCTGGTACGGAACAACTTTCACATATTAGTATTTCAGTTTCTACACTGAATACTGAAGGTCCAACAGGATGAATTTGGCATTTTCCATGAAGTTCAAACTGAAGAAGTAACAATGTAAAGCCATATTTATCAGAACACAGATTACCACTATGGAAACAGTTTTCAAGCAGGAACAGAATATTGCCTCACTGCAATGTTCATATTATAGAAACATAGAATGGTGTGGGTTGGAAGAGACCTTTAAAGGTCACCCAGTTCAACCTCACTGCCATGGGTCATCTGCCACCCCTCTGGGCAACCTGCTATATTGCCTCTAGCCTCTGAGTAAAGAATTTCTTCCTAGAGTCTAATCTAAACCTCTCCTCTTTTGATTTAAAATCATCACCCCTCATCCTGTCCCTATCTGCCCAAGTCAAAAGTCACTCCCTCTTCCTTTTAACCACCCTTTAATTACTGAAATAACTACCACAATAAGGTCTCTCCAGCGCCTTCTCTAACCTAGCCTGAACAATTCAAGAAAGGTACTGGAGTTGATTCCTGAACCTTTTTGTGCATTTTGTCTGTGAGACTGCATAAATAATGGAGATCCTACATAGATATATGCTAAATTGACTTGGCAACCTGGTGAGTTTTCAAAAAGGAATGTGGTGGCTTTACTACAGAAAATTCCACCAACTCAAAAGCTGCCATAGTACTAGATATACTTCAAGTATGTCAATAAATCTTGCAGTTTCAGGAAGCCTCCACTTGTTCTAAAAGATCAGAGAGAAGAGTGTAAGACAGTCCAGAATTTTGGTTAAGGACATGACATGTGGATTTTTATAGCAGAGAATCTGTTCCTTCCACAAAAACCAGTATTCCATATGGAAAAGTGTAGAAATATTTCTTACATTTCACAAGCATGTAAGGTTGCTAAAAATTCAGCTGGAAAGCCCTGTTTTTAGGAGTAGATAAGCACAGTTTAATGTCAAAGTGAAAAGCTTAATGTGGTAAGTATGGTTTTAAGTAACTAATGTTGGTTAGTTCATTTCCACTTATGACTGTACTGGAGAAGAATATAATTACAGAACATACGTATACTATGAAGTTTTGAATGTTTATTGGAGTATTTAGAATTCATGCGATTTTGGCGAACAGGAGTAGCAGTACGAAAAATGGGATACAATTTAAAAAGTGCAATGGCTAAATTCCAGTAAGAGTGATCAACAGCATGGGTACAGGACAGAACTAAGTTAGGCAACGGTTCAAAAGGAAAGGATTTGTGGCTTAGAAAGGACTGGAAACCAGGCATGAAAAAACCAGCAACAAATAAAGTAATCCTTCCACTTAACATGGACAGACTTAGCCGAGTGCTGTATCTAGTCTCAGATTTCACATTTTGAAAGAAGCACTTGGAATTCTCAGAATTACTTGATGGAAGGGTGTTTCAGAGCACTAAGTATCACTCTTATCCTATTTGAAGAGGCATATTTTGCACAGATTAACTGAAACAATCAGTTTTTGAATGTGTACGTGATTGTATCAGAATTTTTTTATCCCATTGCTGGATTTTCTCTATGAAAAATATTTCATCATGTTCACAGGATCTGCATCATTAGTTTCATTACCAGTAGTTGCTGTAACACCTTCTGGAATGAAATCTGTGTTTGACTACAGTCGCAACTATTTGATATTATCCTCAGAACCCTGAAGTATCACTACTACCTGAATGGGTATCACATGCATGCAACTGTATGCGTTACAGTAGTCTAAGTCCTAAACAAGATGAGTAGCAGCAGTGTTCTGTGTAAGTGTAGCCTGTGCAATGTTTTCTCTTTCAAATTCAGGCCTGTCAAGTAATCCAAGTGCCAAGTATCAAGGAGATGAACTATTCCAGCTGGGTCTTCTGTTGTGAGATATTTGGTTTTCATAATATTAATCTCCAAGCAAATGACACCTTACTGCCACTCTGTTTGACCTCACCTACATTTTGGAGAAAAGTCTTCTTGGTTAAGATTTAAAGATGAGAATGTAACTGAGTTCTGCCAGATAATCTCTACCTCTGAAGCACTCTATACAACCTTTAAGAAAGACAAGAATCAAGTAATGCATCTGACTGCTTCTTATTTGGATTGTAAGCAAATAAAGAACAACTACTGATCAAATAGTACTGAAGACATCTAACAAATCATTAAGACGAAAGCACAAGCACTAGTTCTCAACATGAAGCCACAAGGAAAATAATACCTGGAAGAACTCAGATCAAGAATGTCTTTCTAAGGTACCTAGATGCTGTAAAATTGTGTCCACTTCCTTACTGTTATATATTTTTATTCTCTGACCCCTTCTTTGAGCAGATACCATGTTTATTATGATATTTTGGAATTCTGTAAGGGAAATTGGATTTTGATTGCTGTAGACAAATATAAATAATCATTCTCACACAGCAGTAGAGGTTGCAATAAAATGTCTCAGCAAAGATTCTGATATTCCACATTAAAACTTAGTATGCATTTCTCTTCAGCAGTCATCACAACATTTCCTCAGATGTGTTCTTAGACAGTAAAATCTGGTAATAATTATCAAACACCATACACACTGTTTACAATAGAGTCATATTTCTTCTTTTTTTATTGCATAAAAAGTAGAATGCTGCTGAAAAGTGCCCAAACGTCTGCTATGCACCATGCCAATACAGCAGCTCAGCCAAATATGCAGAGAGAAGTTTGCCAAATAAAAGAAAACATAACAAATTGGTAATGGTTTCTATCTTGACAGAGAATGAAAATTATACCTCAATGTGTGGCCACTCATGGACACATAAAAATGTCTTAGAGGCAATCATTTTACCTCAGATAACACACCCTGACAGTAGAGCAAAGCATACTGGCAGGCTTTTCCTTCCCCTAAAAACAGCAACTATGATCTACAAAATGGCCTTGAGGAATCATGTAGTTTGTATGCTTCATATATGCATATGCCATACACTAATTGTATTTCATAAAAATCAAATGAAGTAAAATACTGTCTTTTCAGAAGCAGATTCAAATTAAGAAAGAATTTAAAAATGTAAAGTCAGTATAGTTATATCAAATATTCCTATAAAACAAAGGTACTGAAAATGTAAACACCTAATCCAAAATATGCAATTTAACTTTCCAAGTGCTTTGAACAATCATTAATAGATTTCAGAAGATTTCATTGCTTTGTTAATGTTGTTTATAGCCAATTTGCGTAACATACATTTTACAATTTATTTGGCCTCAAAGTAAATTATTTGAAAAGAGACTGTCTCATCTGTCTGTAAAGTTAATACGCACACTTACTGCTCTGCAAAATTAATATGGTATTAATTATTAGTCTATTATGTTGTTTCATATTATTCCAAGTATCTGTTTCAGTGCAATTCTGAATGTAATATTATTTTCTGAACAAAAATACAACTTTATAATCTGAAATTGCAACAGTTCTTCACTCAGTTGGAATTACAGTGGACAGTATTACTGACAATTAGATATCAGTAGTTACTCAGAAGGAAATAGAAAAGATATGCTTGAACTTTATAAAAGTATTTAAAAGACTGGTTGTATTCCTGTGATAAAATATTTGACATAAAGATCAAGTTCAAAAAAAGTTCATAAAAAGGCCAGATAAGGGAATCTTATACTGGACATGCAAGGTTTAGACCAGATATTTAGAAGTATTTCTTTACCAAGAGGGTGGTGAAATACTGGAACAGGTTTCCTAGAGAGGAGATCAATGCCCTTAGCCTGCCAGTGTTTAAGAGGCATTTGGGCAATAACAACATGCTACAGCTTTTGGCTAGCCCTGAAGCGGTCAGGCAGTTGGACTGGATGATCACTGTAGGTCCCTCCCAACTGAAACAGTTGCTCTATAATTCTTGGAGGACTCAGAAGCACTTTGGTAGCTCAGAAGGATCTCAAAATATCAGTGAAATCCAAGGATCTCAAAATGTATATTGTATGTTATCTCTCATCCTCAAAGAGCCTGAGGTAGGAAAAGACATAATGAAGGAAGAAAACATGGTTTGAAGAAGCAACAAAATTATTTTAAATCATCTGAGATACAGAAATACTGGTTGTCTTAAAACACTTGCCAAGAACTTCCTTAAAGTTTCTATTTTACTGGTAGTTTTGCTGTAGCTCTGATGGCTAATGCATACAACTACGGAAAAAACTGTAGGCAGAGAGCCTATTTTGTTGGACCAGCAGTAGTGTTTGCCTTATAAACGGAGATGACCTATCCTTACAAAACTTTTTTGCTAGGATTTCTTTTCTTTTTTCCAGACATTTTATGCATTTTTGCATTATGCACACTTTAATGAGCATCTAACAGCATGCAGCCTAGGACTTCAAGATCACACTTCAAATCATACTGATTTTTATCCACTTGCTTACCTAAGCTGGGTTCTTTGCATGAAAGATGAACATGAGACAATAGGGTGCGCACTGCTTCCTTGAGTGGGAGGTGTTGAGGCAGTAACTTCTGCAGTACTTGATATCAACTTCAGTAATACTCCATTTCCTTGGGGTCACCCTACACTTTAAGGGTGAAGTCTATCTTCATCTCACCCATCTTTTAAAAATACTAACCACTCCCCACACACAGTTTTAGAAGGACTTTAAACTACAGAAAGCTAAATGTCATCTACTCTTATGCCTTATTTTTCAGAGTGCTAAACCAGTACATTTTATCTGACTCCTAATGCAGCAGCTGCCTTCACATTCGGTGTTTTCTGCTACTCAAATTCAAGCTTACCAGTAAGACTATGTTAGTACAGTACAATTTCCACTGGTAAACACAGAAATCCAAACGAAAAAAACTCACCATCCTTCATCATTATCTACGTCAGGTTCGGAAAGCTCATTTTCAGGAGTTTCTTCAATTGCCTGGGTTAACTTTGATTTAAATCGGTCCAACAATGCCAGCGTCTGAAATTAAACACATGGTTTTAGAGAAGTTGTATATTTCTACACACCAACAGGCATATACAACATTTTTATTATTTTGAGAAAAAGTACAATGAGAGTGATCTTTCATACGAATTCCAAAGAGAGGCAAGTGAGAGATTAAGAGGTGGTCATGGGATGTGAGAGTGGGACTGCATAGAGAGCACCCACGGAGTGAGTGGGCAGGCAATGCTGAGGCAACAGAAGCAAACAGGGAGGGGTCCATCGTGTGAAAAAGCACTTCTCGCATCATCTAGTGAAATAAAAATGCATATTTAAGGAAGAAAAACTTGTGGCTACATACAGAATAAAACGGCTGATTAAATAGCACTGCTGACAATGAATTTTACTTTTTGGACCTGCTACTGTCCTCTTTTAAAGGAATCCACTGTAAAAATTGCAAACCATTCAAGCTTTGAAGACCCAGTTTAACTGATATTTATATACTTTATGTTAATGTATTTTAAATTATGTGTGGATATTGAAAAAATTCAAGCTTTTGCCTCAAATGAAATGAACCACCCTAACTAATTCTGCAGATACAGGTTCTTATGCTGCATACATAAAGCTCATACTCATTTAAATTTGGTATTTTATTCTCAAACTGACATTGCCTGGTCTTCCAGGGACAACGAAGTCACCAAATCTCAGATGACACCTGAAGATCGTACCACAGTTCTTGTTTCTCATCATCTGAAATGGGAGTTTGATTACACAAAAATTGTATGCCTGAGCCTTGTGATGGGAGAGGGGGGCTCTTCAAAAAAAGCACAGAGCATATGAATAATTTGCACAGCCCACAGCTTTTTTTTGCTGATATTTGAGACATTCCTGAAAACAAAAGCATCAGGGAATAAATGCCTAACTGAATTTCTGTGGCAGGCTACATTTGATTTGTAGGTGATAGGTTGGCAACCTATGTTGTAAAACACCTCTGTATGACTGTGTAGTTTTGTTTGGTCAAGTTTTTCAAATTTAAAAGAATAAAAACTAAACAAGAATAGAAAACAGAAATAGGAAATACCAGAAGTGTTCACTGGAATCAAATTTCCTTCTGGGAGCAATCTTAACTTGAGGAGTTTCCTGGCTTTTGAATTCTTTCAAAAACATATTTTAGCACTGCCAAGGGCAGATTTTGGAGGACTTTTTTTTGCATTTACTTTTCTTATTTTCTGTCTAATCTTCTGTTTAAGATGAGAGAGAGGAAAGTTTTGAAGATATTTGGGCCTGCAAATCATTCTAGTTCTATAGCTTTCCTTACTATTGCAAACAAACACTGTACTTGCAACACCTGAGACAGCAAACCTTTGCCAAGGCCATCAGAAGGAAACAAACTGACCCTTTTAATATGAAATTGTGACCAAAAAAAGCCACATTCCTTGTGTCTTGTCTAATTTTCTCTGGTGACAGCATTCCTGTGAATTGACCTGATGACAGAAATAATTTTGAAATATCTAAGTAGGCATTTTTGCAATGAATCACTAGATGCTGTATCATGCTTTAAATAACTTCATAATTTGACCCTTGCAGAATAAGATGTCTAGGACTTCCATTATCTAGTATTTTAGGGAAACATACCTTTTCTCCCTCTTCCTTAATTACTGCACTGAGGATGGAAAATGGTATTGTGCTGTAGGATCAGTTACAAGGGGTGCGAGACTAGAAGAGGCTCTCCACAAGTGAAATGGATTACAAAGAACTTGATTAATTATTGCTGAATAGTTGCCAGCAGGGTTACATAAATAAAAATTAAGATCTACTAGAATATATATCCCTATCATCTCATTTTGTTTTTCTGTGATGTCCAGGAAAGGGCTGATGTAAATTCATTAGACATGATTTTAAGTCCCTTGATCCACACTGCCAACAGAGCTTTAGTACTCTTTGATTCAAAGATAATGGGATCTCGAATGTACAAAGTTTCCACAAACTTCTTAGTTTAGAACTAAATCAGCTTGCTAAATATATCAAGGTTTGCCAAATGCTGCTTTGAAGTTACTAAGCCTCAAGTTTCCAATCTCTTCTAGATTCAACATGTGAACAGGAACATCTTTGTAGCTGAACTGACATGCACTGACAAACCAATGTGTTTGATGTACTGCACAGATTTTCAGTTGATGGTATTTCCACTTCATAGGCAGTTTCATGTATTTAACCATTTCAGACATTCCTGTTTTAGAAAAAACAAATACTTTTGTAAAGCAAACCTTACTTTGCTCGTATTTGTCTACTAAAGTCTACAGACATCCTAAGTAATTTTGAATAATAATTTTCATTGCATTTAAAAAAGCTTCTCTTTTTACAGTACTTATAAACTATTTCTTTCATTTCACGACACCAAGAAGTACTGATGAATTTAATGTTTTTAAATCATAATTTAAAATGTTACAAAACCCAGCTAGAACAAATGCCAGGTATGTAAACTTTTACCCAGTGTTATCTTACGGCAAGGAAAGCATAAGGTGAAGAAATGCAAACTCTCACAAATGTAATCAAGGACAGCTCTTCATGACTGGCATTTCCTTCCAGAAGATTTTAGTAACTGGAAGCCCTTTCAAACACACATTGAAAATTCACTTACCTGTCTACCTGGGTAATTAAAATTATTTGTAATTTTTACAAATAACAATTTTCTTTTAATGGAAAATGAAACAACAGATTTTAAAACTTTGCTTTCATACAAATGAAGAGATAAACATATTCAGAACATTTTTCTGGATTTTTGTTGCCCAGGACATCAAACTATTACCTGATCTTCACGGGAAACTCCTTTTTTTGGCTGCTGCTTTCGCTTGTCTTCATACTTTCTCTTCTCCTGAAGGTATTCTTCAACAACACTGTTTGGAGCAGGTTCCTCCTCTGAATAAGGAAACATATTTGGTTAAACAAATTTAATTTGGTTTCATGATTTAGTGTCTTTTTGGAGATAAAATACCAAGCAAAACACTCCCATAAAACATTTCAGTTGTACTGCTTTCTCAGCAGTAGAATGATTTGCTACTTACTGAAATGAAAAACACAACACTGTACTGGGCAGACAATGAGTCAAAAGATTTTTGTTTCAATTATATTGTATTATGGAGCTAGGGAAAGCAGGATAACAGACATAAAACCTCTGATAAAAACTGCTGGAATTCCTTTAACAAGTTGACCTTAATTTCTGAAGATCTTTCTTGGAGCAGTTGAACTGCTATGTGTATTAATATTCAGTGACTATTTGTTAAAAAGTAGACAAATACAACCTATAGAAAAATTCACTGTTCTCCTCTTTGGTACGCTGAAGTAGTAACAAATCAAATCTTTGATCTTGCAATAGGGAGAAAAACCCTATTTTTAAAAGTAACATTTAAACTTTGTAAACAGAGTCCATCTTGTCAGTCAGAAAAAAACTCTTTTTTATACAACAAAGTGATATATAGACGAGTCAAGAGCTACTCTTCTTTGTCATTTTTTAACAGTGTCTTCACTGCAGAGTATTCACTGTCCCATCAAATAATTAATTAATTAATAATTTAAAGGGACAAAAACTGAATTGGAAAATTGATCAACACCATACTTTCACATTTTCTTCTTCTTGAATAGCATTAAGACATTCTACATATTGATTTAGCATACTTAAAATTTATGTACACATATTTATGCAATTGTTATTCCTGGTAACAAACAGAAGAGTAAACCCTCTGGATGTCCATTGCAAATGATGAACAGAAAATACTTTTGGAGAAAACTGTTTCAACAAATTTCAGGATATATACCCTGATGAACACTAAATCTAAATGAATGTGTTGTTATCAGGTTTTTCAGATGACTGCTGACAAGCTATACAGAAAAGTGTCTGATTCCAAACTAAATTTCTCTCACAACTGGAGTTTTCTGTGAAGTTTATAAACACAGCACTTTGTAATAAAAGGAAATAAATTTGTAATGGTATATCTACATATAAATTATTTGTTTACATATTTCTACAAATAAAGTATCTTATTTCCTTTTTATCTTAATTTCTACATTGCATTTAAACACACTTAAACTCTTTCTACATTGTACTTAAAGGGTACCAGGGAAAATAATCAAACATACGTAATACCATTCAGAGCTGGGTTTTTTTGTTGTTTTCCAGTTGATATGTTGGATATAATGATGAACAGAGTATGACAGGTACCAGCAAGATAAAAAAAGAAAAATCCATCTTCTAGAATGACCAAAAAATACATAAATGCATACACACATATATTTAGGGATGGTTAAACAGCTGCATGAATGAAATCACATTTGCCATAAAATCTCATGCAGCATAATATCAGATGAACTGAGAGAACAAAGTACAGGATAAAACTACCACACATAATGACAAAACCCAGTATTTCCCCCTATAACGTCAATCTCTTCTACTAATTAAAGATCTCATTCTTAATTCAAGACTAACCCCTTGAGAAAATAATGCATTAGTTTTTGCATAAATGCATGTATCCAAACTGCTGGCTACCTGGAAACAACATAATATCTTCTTTTACTAACATTTAGCCCCTAGATAAATAATTTGAAGTACAAAACTATCTGCTTCCTTATTAAAAACAACCTTTCAGATGACATTTACTTAAATGAGTGCTTTGAAGGGAAGCACATTTACCCCATGATCAATATAACTGCCCATCTACGACAAGCAAAACAACTGAGAAGAGTACTCTTGAATACATATGAAAATGCCAGTCTCAAACTGGACAGAAACATTTAAACCTGCAATCCACCTTTTGATACACATACGCTGATTTTTAAGATGTGATCCTTAGTCATACAGGTCTTTTGACTAAAATTTAGTTTAATGTAGTGCAGCTCAAATACAATTCTCATACAAAAAGGGTAAAATTCCCCTTTATGGTTTTTTTTTGGGTTTTCTTTGGTTTGTGTATTTTTATCACACTCATATGTGTGCCACATACTGTTAATACAAGTAATTTAAATTTCAGCTAAAGCCTTCTTTTAAGATTATTGTTTCTTGGGTCTTTGCCTGTCAGAGGTTTTCTAAGCCTCAACTTCATGCTCTCTGCCTCCTAGGAAAGCCTTTTCATAAGTGAGACAAAAGATAATCAGATCCACTTGAACTAACTTCAGAGTGAGTCAACCAAAAGAGCCGTGCACTTGTATGCCTCGGATTTTTGCATTTTTCATTGAAATGACTTAAAGACAGGCTTATATTTTTTCATGAAGTCTTACAGCCTATCACTCAACATTTAAAGCAAGCAGCAAAACAGGAAGGATTTTCAAGAGCCCTTAAGTCAATGGGTTATTAACACACTTTCAAACTTGAAAACTCCAATAATTTCAAAACTACAGAATACTTTTTAATATAAATTATATATTCAGTTTTTGATAAGCAGAAATTATTTGATGAAGTTATTTTGTGTCTGACTGGTAACCAGCAAGCAAGAAAAAATGTCCAGAAGAGAGACTTGGTGGGAAGAAATCTTTTTAAATCTGAAAGTATTAAATGTAAATGTAAACTATTAAATATAAATGTAAAAAAGATTGCTGCCTACTACTTTTTATCTCCCAGTCCACAACCCAGATTCCCTGCAAGTCTCTTGCAGTTGAATTGAAAATAAGAGGAACAATAGCACTGTATGATGGACTTGACCTTCGTATCAAGGTAGAAAAATTTAGGTCCAGTTTGCTGATTCAGCAAAAGTAGAAGGATCATGACTTTGGTATTAATCTCCATAATAAGAGGATTTACTCAGACAAAAATAAATGAAAAATGACATGGATATACAGAAGTGAAATAACAATTAAATTCAATTTAGGTATTGCAAGATGCAGGTGATAGTTTAAGTTACAGGAATCTTGAAGACTTGTTCCCTAGGAGGATCTCACCACAAAGCGTAAATAGCATGAAGCAAAGAATTTCTTATTCAGTTTGAACAAGTTGTTGTGTATATTCTGTCAGTAAAGAAGGTGACGTGGAAAAAAAAAAAAAAGATAACCTTTTTTATTGAAAATACATTTCATCCTACTTTCAAAGAATTTGTAAGTACATTGCTATTTACATCAGCTAGCTTGAGTTACTACCAAGAAAGTCTTCATCTTACTGTGGCAACCACTTTATCATTTAAGTAATTTATTTTCTTTCAGATGGATTCTTCTATTCTGAAATTATGGCCAGTACATGCCAACATAATGGTGTAATCTAACCTAGAACTTTGGGTTTGGGACATGGTTTACAATGATAGTCTGAAACTAAGAAGGGAATTCTGAAGTCTTTAAACCAGAAAGGAAGAGATTGATTTTAAAAAAATATGGAAGACCTTACTTTGCTCACACTTAAATAAGGAACAGTTCAAATGATGTCAGTTTTTAACTACAAAACGGCAGAAGTATAATAAAGACAAAACTTGATCCAAGGGCATTGAACCGAAATGAGTGGATGGTTTAGTGACAGATCAATTCCTAATAAAAAGTGAAGAAGAGAAAGTTTGATATTTTAAGCTTTGTTCCTACAGCATCTGGTAAATTTAACAACATAACAAACACTCAACAAAAGATGTATCAGAAGTGCTCTACTTTTGAAACTGCAATTTTATCTTCCACTTTATGGAAACCAAGCAATGTGAATTCTAATTCAGCTGGCCTATGGTAGATCAGAACAGCATGATCACTGCTTATGCTCACACTCATACTGCCCTTAAAGACTGGGCTCCATTCCTAGCACTGCAGGTAGGGTAACTTTGGCTTAACAAGTCCACCAGTTGTGGCACATGTAAGGTACAATTTCACACAAATGCACGTCTGAGAGTATGCATACAATTTTTCACAGTACAAACTTTTTTTAACAAACCTTGTAGTAATTACTGTCCTTGTAATTAGAATCTGTATAAAATTCTACAGGTATTATTTCCTTTTTAAGAAAGATATAATGAAGCTCTGCATAAAACACTTCTTGGAAAAAGAAGGGAATTTGGTTTGGCTAAAGTATTACCAGAAATACACATAAAGGGTAGAAACAACACATGTTGTGACAGAGAAACACACATGCTGATTCTGAAGGTTTAATGTCACCATAAAAAAGAAAGAGCCTATAGCATTGAAAGGGATCAGTGAAAGACTTATCACTATTCTTTGATGAGATACAGCTAGCATGAAGATTTTTACACACACTTAAGTATCTTACATCACGAAACATTCCTGATATGCTAAACTTCACAAATGTAATCCAACTAACTCTTGTAATGCGATTTTCTCATATGTAATCATGAGTTTATGCAGAACTCAGGTAAGATAACAAGGAGAACGTACAAAGACGCCTATATTAAAAGGTATCCCAGTTTTTTTAGCAGGGTTTGTATATGTTTTAAATGTGGTGGGCACATAAATTTTCCTCAGTATCCAAAATGTATTCTTTAGCAACTCAGATGACACATTTCATATGACAAAAGACCTACTGGACAGAAATTACAAGAAATGCATAGCTTAGCTAGACTAAATATCAAAGGGGAAAAAAACCTCAAAAACTTCTTGTTTGAAGTGAAAGAAATTATAATTGAATGCCTTGGTGAATTAAAATAAGAGGCCTAAAACACATTCCTGTATTAATTCAGTGTATTCCACTTTCAGCACATCAATATTCAGTTTATACTGCATTCTTTTGAAATTGTAGAGGTATGCAGTACTGGTTTTAAAAATCTTACAGAGATTGAAATCTTAAAAAGAGAAGTTGTTTTTGTTCCAAACCAAATAAAATCCTTACAAGTTCCAAAACAAATTCTAATATGCTGTAATATTTCAGGAATTAAAATGGAATTCCTATCAGAAGTTACAAATACAGAACTTAAGAGACACTTTGGATAATTAAAAACCAAGACAAATAACTCACTTCTTCCAGAATTAAGAAAAAAAATTATTACAGCTTTAAATACTATGCATATGAAACTTGAAACACTATAGTTTAGTGTAAAGTAGTGTAAAAACTAATAAACCAGAAAAAAGGAAGAAATAATTTTACGCTTGAAAGAATTAGAAACATCCTCTCCTGTATATTTTTGCTTAGGACTAGTTCTACTTGCAGATTTCTTTGCACCTTCAAGAACTTTTCGGTTACTGTTGCTATTGCTCTGGCCTGCCTAAGATCCTAAAGAGCCACTGTTTGCCAAGAAGTTAGGTAAGAGTCAGGAAATACTTAGCAACTGTGAACAACTGAATAGATTTGCTTACAGAATGAGCTTCCAAGGCTGGACTGATTACTAGATTTTCAGTTTGCTACAGTGAAAAAAGCAACAGTTCTAGAACAAAATTACTAGTTCATTTAGCCAAGTCAAATAATAAAATCTTAGAAGTAATTCCTAGAGCTTCGAAACACTTATTTGCAAGACCAGAGCAGATTTGCAAAACAGAGCAAACTGCAAGTTCCTAGTAAATGCTTTCTGAACTTTGGTAGCTTTTAGGCACATGGTCCTAGTCTAAAATGCAGTTAATTTTCAAATGTCAGTGGATTTTGAGTACATGCTTAAGATTACTACTAAAATCAAAGCTGGTTTAACAGTGAGTCCTTGTCCTTTTTTCTTCTACTTCTGCAGACAGAGAGACAAGAGGAAAAAAGCATTCACTTCAGCAGGAAGGGGACTGCATAGGGATGCCGGGTTCTAGGAGATTAAAGGTAAAAAACCATGTAAATAGATGAAGAAAAGTTTTGCAAAAGTCACAAATTCAAGATGGATACTTTGATACGATGCAGCTCTCCTGTATATACTGAAAAAAATCTTCATACTTAATGCATTTACACACTTATGCAAAGTTCCCAAACAATCAAGATTTGGATGTTGTTATTTTCAGAGTGTTCTAAAGGTCGCAAAATTCTATTCAAGTCCCAGACTTCAAGAAAGCATCTTTCCATGTAAGACAGGGCTTAATTCTTGGAGGAGTGCCTCTGACATTAGCCAAACTTTATAATAAAACAGAAATAAAACATAATCTTACACTGGCATCCTTACTTGATTTTGAAAATTTTCTAAACATTTCAATCATTTGATTATCATATCACAATTGAAAACAAAGCAGAAAACACTGCATGCCTCAGTAGATTTCTTACCCTTGAACTTTCACATTAGTTGTTAGGTTTCCCTGCTCAGGCAGTATTTTACAGCTTTTCTGTTTTCTCATGTATGACAATTAAATTTCACCACAGATTATTTGACAGTTTATAAAAATGTTCTAACAAGAAAAACTAAATTGTTACTTCCTAAATATTCCTACTATTTATCACTGACATACAGTTAAACAACTGGGCAGATGCTGTATGTCTAAAGCAGATTTCACTGAAGTGCATTCCCAGGTTTACTCTACAGAGCTTCGAAAAGCGTATCTTTTTTGAGTATTTGACCACGTACTTCAAAATGCTGAAGTAATTCAGCACTCAAATTATAGTGTTTGATGTAATTTCTGGCATCACTGCAACAAATGTCACATAAAAGAAAAACAACTTATTTAAAGTAAGGTCTTGACAGCAGTCTGGCGTAGTCAACAATACTATTCAAAATTGGAAGACTGGTTATAATCAAACATGTACGGAGGGAATTATTTTTTTTCTCTGACCTCTTGAAACAATGTAAACACTTAAATTTTCACTCTCCAGTCTTTCTTAATTAATCTAATCTCTGAATACAGAAAAATATTAGGTAAGCATAATATGAACAATTTGTAGAAGTTATACTAAATGCGATGCCAATACTAATAAAGATCTGTGCAGTGGACTTAAAATAAATGTATCATGCTGCCACCCCTTCCTCAGCATGCTCTCAGAATTAGGCCCAATCCCGTCCAGTATGACCTAAGTCTTATTCTCACCATTCTGTGATCTTCAGTGAATTTCTCCCATGATGGTTGCAAGTTTTGGCTGAGATGTAGTGTTTATTAATCAAGCACAGAATCATATTAATGTGGTTACATAGCCTCTGAACTAACATTTTTTCCTAACGCAGCCACCTCAAAGCATAGGCAGAAACACTGCAAGTGTCTGCGCCATCTGCACAGACATACCTGATACAGCATGACACAACTCACTCTCCATCCCACACTCCCCAAAAGGATAGGCAGAGAACAATAGAAAAAATCTCCTGCTACTTACACATCAAATTCATGATAGAAGTATTTTTTAAATATATACAATTTCTTATATGTAAACTAATGAGGAATACGTAAACTATTATACATTTAGCAGACTGTCTTCCATCTTGATGGCTCTACTGTAGTGATAAAAATTCAGGCCAATAAATATAAAATGACTAAGTGAACTAAACATAAGAAATATGAACTAAGCATATGAAATGCTTTTGGAGAAAAATTACTTATTTGGTACAACACTTCTACTTCTGTTAGAGTTCATTATATTCAAGATAAAGTGTTTCTAAAGTCTATTCTATCATCCTCAGTTGTAAATTCTGTTTCACAATAAAGGTATGCTTCATTTCTTTCACTAACCATCTCTAAATACTTAAGATTCCACCTTTCCATCCCACTCCCTACATAAATTACACATATCTTCAAGTATCTCCTAATAAACTTGTCCACATAGTGTTCTGCTAGTTTTGGGTGGTTTTGTCCATTTTTATCGAATTGTTCATTATCTTTTTTGGTGGCACAATACTGGGAACCAAGTGCAATAATACAACTGCACTTTTACAGTTACTGCATTTATAGCAACAACCACAGTGACAGCCACATCACAGAGTAAATTAATGTTCAGTTTGTTTTCTAGTACAAACCTGAAATATTTCACTACATTTTCATTAATAGTTTTATCCTTCACTACTTGTATCTCATTTAACATCCTTTTAATTTTACCTTAAATTTTAGAACATGTTTATTTTTAAGATTTTTATTTAGGTACTCCAATAAGTAATTCAATAGGTTCTTTCCTGCCATCTATCTTTCTCAACAGGTACTGGAACAAACCCCTTCATATCACAAAAAGGAAAATCAATATTATTCAAAATTATTTTTACCATTAGCTGTCACCTGCAGATTTTCAACTGATTTATGTCCTGCCTGCAATTTATTTCAAAGAAAATACAAGCCTCCCACCAACGCTGATGCTCCCTTTGCTTGAATAAAAGATATCCTTCCAAACTGTACCACAGTAGTAACTACTGCCTAAGTATTATTCTCGTCTGTCACTGTAAAGGTGAGTTTCCTCAAATTACAAAGTCCACTGACTTAACTGGAACTAGAACAGGAATAAGTTTAAGCAATAGTGTAAGAACTCCCATACATGGCACTATTCAATATAATTTATCATGTATGTACATAAGAACTACACTTTACCTTTTCTATACCTCTATTCACAGATCTTTTTTTACATGGCTAGTAACAGCATTCATTATTTTGCCAGTGAGAGCTTATATTCATTCAGTGATTCCTAGAACATTTTCAGAGTCAGCAATTTTTAACATCCAGTGCCAGATTTCATATACAAGTTCATGATACTGTATTTTTTATTTTGTCAAAATGTCACTGATCAAGCTCACCTCTTATTCAAGAGAGTCCATGAGTTTTTCTAATAATTACATTATACTTTCTACCACTCTTGTAAATTGTGTGTTATCTGAATTTTTTAAAGAATAATTTTATATTTTCTTTCAGATTTCTATGGTACTGAGAACTGAACTAAGAATCCACTATAAAATGTGTCTCTCAACTCCAGAGTGTTTAAAGACACATTTTTGTTTCTTCAGTTTGGCTAAAAAGAGGTGTTACATCCATCTGGACAAAAATGTGCACCTTACATACGATTATAAACTTAGCAATTTATACGCATTTAAAAATAACAGAATATAAAAACTGTCTGACGAAGAAGTGGGTAGCTGAAGATCCCATTTTGCTAAGGTTTAAGGAAAATAAATATGGTAGTGACTTTCTGAATATGAGTTACATTGGTGTCTCAAGATACTAAAAGTTTGAAGTCAGTAGCTTTGAGTTCGAAGTTAACCATCCGCATTTAAGAACCTTTCCAAGTCAGAAAGTCAAGAAGACTCTGCAAATCAGAGGTCACAGCACAGATGTAACTAAAGAACACTTACAAGGAGAAATACTACCTGATTTGACAGAACAAATGCTACCTGTACAATTTCCTTACATATTGGCATCATTACATTACTACCATTCCTAAGGAAAGAAAAAAAAAATTTACATTTCAAAAATAGTCTATATTTATGTACATAAAACACAAACCCAAAAAACCTTTAAAACCAGAATGTTAACTGGAGATCTACACAAAACCTCTTACCTTCTTTTTCTTTGGGTCTTAAAGCTCTTTCTTCTTTTTTCTGCTTTGCTTCCAGCAGTTCGCGTTTCAGCTGTCGTGCTTCCTTCCGTAGCTCCTCACTGCAAAGAGAAATATTTACAATAATATAATCTTCTGAGATGTACAACCACTCAGAAGAAATAGAATCAAAGTTAATGGGCAGTAGATTCTTGATACAAACAAAGGGAAGGTACGGACTCACTCATGCTAAGAATATGGCTTAAAAATCAATTAGGACCTCAGAAAGTCCATATTTTCTTCAGCAAGGATAGCAAAAGAACATTAGCAGACATCTTACTTTAAGACTTGAATAGAAATATGTTAAGGAAATGAATAATTAAACAAGGAATCCGCATCTGAATTTTACTTTAACATTCTAATTAGCCATGAGAACTACACAAAGAGCATCTGGAACAGAGGCACTGCCAAATAAATATTGCACGTGTTATAAAATTCTGTTTACTCAAGTAATAAATCTTAGTATCCTGGATTTTTCTGTTGGACAAGCAATGCAGTCGTTCAGCAACAAAGACATGAAATGTACGTAAGAGTATATTATTAGATATGAAAATTAATTTCATTCTACAAATTCTACAAAAACCTTATGTGATAACACTAGAAAGAAGAAACTAAAATTTGCAAGTCATTGTGCCAGTATCAAATGGAATGCTAGTCTTCACAGAATCACAGGTTGTAAGGGACCTCTGAAAATCAGCCAGTCCAGGTTCCTTGTTCAAACGCGGGCCAAATACAGGAGGTTGCCGAGAGTACTGTCCAGTCAGGTTTTGAATATACAAAAATGGAGACTCTGAAATGTCTCTGGGCAACTACTTCTCAACCTCCCTCAGTCCAAAAAAAGCTCTTCTGTAAACTGAACTTTCTGTAAATTCTGTAAACTGTAATTTCAGATGGCCAGCAGATGTGTCCATCTAATGGTTATATGTGCAAAAGAACTGGTAATTAATTGAAATTTTTCAGGTGTTAGCAATTGTATTTTGCACTTCAAAAAATTTTTTTTAATTTTAAATTAAGTTCTGATTGATTCAGATTTCATCACAATCAGTGAATTTCAGAAATTATTACAATGCAGAAACATGACATGCAAGCATTTCCCTGCAGTTGTTTTATGTACCTCAATTTTCATCTGTAATACCATTACTGACTATAGTCTTTTCTAAGCAAAAGACTTGAAACTGTTGGGTGATGACTGCTTTTGATTTTCATTGTCATTTGTATGTATGCACAAACACAGACCTTGTGAAAAACTGTAAAGTTATTCAATCAACCACAGCAGTAGGTCTTAATTTTCAACAGCATGGCAGAAGTTACAATAAGCCAGACTAACAGGTTTTACATAAAACTACAGTTCTACTTTTCTACCTGAAAAGAAAATCATAGGAGAGAAAGAGATAAAAAGGTATTTTTAATCCAAGTAACTCCATTGCTTTTCTATAAATTGGGGATGGCTTTGTAAACAAGCTGCATTACTGCAGTAATACAGTATACCGTAACATTTTCTTATTGAAGTTGCACAGCAGGAACAACACACTAAAAGGCTGTATGTTTAAAATATTTAGAGTGCCAGACAGTGACAGCAACACAGAGAGACTGGGTTACAAATGGCATTTGAGAATAACAGAGCCTAGCAGATCAGAAGTTTCCTGTAAGAGGGACTCACTCTTAGTTAGCTAAACACTACTGCAGCATGAACAATAAACTAGCTAGTGACAACTATTCAGCTCCCCCACCCCCTTTTTTTCTCCAGTGGAAAGAGTTTTCTGTACAGAACACAGAAGGTCTTAATTCTTAAAAAGTCTAACTCCAAAATGTTTTTTCAAGCCCTTTCTATGATCAGTACTAGGTCAATAAACGACTTTGATACTTGGCTCTTTACAGACTCCACACTTTGCATATTTTTTATTCCTATACTCACTTTGCCAAATTAGGTTGATGAGAAAGGCAATCCAAGAAGGCTTCATGCTAAAGAGGAAGTCATAAGAACTGGCTGATTGGCAAGCCAGACTACATTCACAAACCACATTCACTGGAACAGAACTAGAAATGACTCCTGACTTTGTTAACAGGAAAATGTGAAACTGATAAGGCAGAGCAGAATCAAAGTAAGGGACTCCAGTCTGTACCTGTCCCTTCCATCTCTGAAGCATAGGTCTTTGCGTGCAGTAAATTTGCATTCAGGTTTCACGTAAGTTTCATAGCTGTTGGTTTTCGTAATCAATTATGTAGGTGCCTGCTATCCCTGAAAAGTTTCTGTTGCTATAAAAGCACAGGTCTCTCTGTTCCATCCTTGTCTCACTGCTCCCTTGATTCCACAGCTACACTGCAGGCTCCTCTCTTCCTCTTCCTTCCTGCTTCTTCCTCTTCTTCCAAGTTCCTGCAGCCTGGAAACCGTTCTTCTCCTCTCTACACACAGAGGTACTGCCAGAGCAGATGTAACCTTCCTCTGCAGAAGACTGAAAAGGATCTAGCCAAATGGTTCATAACTCCAGAATTTTCAATTCTACTCAGAACAATGGAATGATTTCATCTAGAAAATTTATAGTGAAAAAAGTCTAGGATTCCCTTTGAATTTCTGGTTCAGCTGTGGCTTGGTTCGATAGGACTGTGAACAGTGGACTGATACAAACTCCAGAAGTTAAGAACTATGAGTACTTAGGTAAGTTCAAGCTGAAATCTAGTTACACCCTAAAGACATCTAAACCATCTAAATGCATGATCAACAAACAACAACTCTACATTGTTAATTATGGTCACCACTCTGACTTCTCTTTAGTAGATTAATTTATACTTTCTTTAAAGAGTTCTTTTTAAAAGAAACATTCACTTTAATCACTTCTGTCTACTTCAGAACTCCCTGCAGTATTTCCTCAGCCCTTCTGAAGATGGACTTCAGAATCAGATACACTGATAGGTTTCAGCTTTCCTGCAGGTCTCTGTTGGTGGTGTACTTGGTTCCTAACTCAAAAACGAACATAAGGTCATCACTGCACTGGGCACTCATTTCCCACAATGACTCTCAATTCACTTCTTGGTCACTTCTTTCCAAAATGTCATTCAGCAGTTGTACTGTCCTGCAGCTACAACCTGCATTTTTTATTTCCAGCTGTAAAACATAGCATTTAGTTACAAGGGTATTTTTATTGTATTGTGCCAACTTAGGTATTAAATTCAAATTCTTTGTAATACTCTGTTCACATGTACTCTATTTTTTCTTATAAGGACTTTTAAAAAATAAAAATAAGAATGGCAGTGGCTTTCAAATAAATGATACAACTCTACCTGTACTATAAACACTGCAGAAGCTCAGTTATTTCTCTAAATCCAAAAGTCAACGCTTTCAAGTCAACCTGTATCATATCATTCCCTGCCTCCAGTTTTCCCAAAAGGCAATATAGGTATCTACTACCTACAAAGTCACACCAACTAGCATTAATTTCAACTTGGGTAACTTGTTTTTTTTTTTTCTGAAGAGCGTACCGAACCATTCTATTGTACCTCGTTAGGAGTGAAGGAAGGCTAACTTGCCTTCATTTCTTTTTATCACACTTATCACCAAGATTGGACTATGAAATAGTAGTTCTGCTCTTTGAATTCTTGTAGTTTTCCAACTTTTATTAAAATGAACACTAGTAGAGCAGAAAGCATTGCATGGTCACCAAAGTTCTTGGACTTAACTTAGGTAGCCCTATTATCTGAAAATGGTTAATCTTAAAAGATGGCAGAGGAAGGGTTTGAGAACAGCCCTACTGAGAAGGACTGGGGGTGGGGGGTGCTTGTGGATCAGCGCGCAGTCAAAGCCCAGAACGCCAACCGTGGCCTGGGCTGCATCAAAAGCAGCATGGCCAGCAGAGAGATGGAGGTGTTTTTCTGCAGTTATCTTCCTAACAACATATATTACATGCTTCTAATATGTGCATATATTTTTCTTTTGTTTTTTAGATCAGATTAATACTCAGTTAATAAGAAATAAAATCAGTCAGCAATTTAGCCAAATAATTTAAGCTAAATGGATAAAATTGTTTCTAAGTGCTATGTACTGAAGGTGTTTTTCTGAAATAAGGGTCTTCTGAATTTACAAAGTAACTAAATTCAAAAAAGAGAAGTTCTGTATTTGACTTCACTTTGGCAAAAGAAAAGAGAACTGATTACAGAATAAACAGTAATTGTGACTCTGGTGTAAGTGACCATATGATCATACTTGCTATGCACAAGTCCAAAACCACTCTTCCTTTCCTACACACATATGTATGTAGGAAATGTATGTGTCTTTGTACTTGTATGCTTCTGCATACATGTATATAAACCATAACTGCCTGTATTTATTTATGCATACCAAGACTCTAACAAATAAAATATATATTTTATACAGACACAAATAAGACCTAGAAAGGCACAGTATCTTATTCAACTGTGATTTAGGGGAAAAAAAAGGGCTGCATATATTCAAAACTGTAATTGATATATTCCCATCCAGTGATGACAAATCTCAGTAGATGATAAAATTCATTCAGTTCTGATATTTCAATGACAAAGTGCCGGAAAACTCTGCATTCTATGCCTTTCCAAATTCACCCCAACTCCAGTCTAAACTTCACTACAATTTAGAGTATTCACTACTCCCCCTCTAAACTCCACCTAAGACCCTAGAGAGGCTCAAACTCCTTGAGGTTACCCTAGCACACAGTCATTCACCGATGCTGGTACAAACAATACTAAACAAGACCACATTCTTTCAAAACTGAAATATTTAGGTGGTGGCAAAACAATACAGATAGCCTCACAGCCAGAGGATTTACTGAGATAAAAGTAAATTTATAATGGAGGAACTATTAAGAGACTGAACAACTGAAAGATTTTGCATCACTGGGCCTGGAGTTTTTCTAAAAGGCAAGTCGCGGTTGAAACAAGAATTAATCCACAGAAGTGTTGTAGTAATGATTAAATTATTATTTTTGATGGCATAGCATGTTATTTTCCCTTTTCTCGTTTTAGTATTATAATTACATTGCTTATATTTTTTTAAAGGTGATTTCTTTTCATTTGCTTTTGCTGTCTTCTCATTCAGTAACATCAAATAACTGGTTATCCTTAAACGGTAACATTATTTAGTAAGTGTTGTTCCAAGTAAGGATAATAGAACAAGGAAAACAACCCAAAATACTCTTATTAATTTTAAAAGTAATTAAAAATATTATAAATAATAAAAGTGTGTCAAGATTGTCACGTAAGTTTAATTTTTACAAGAGCAGCATCCTATAACATCTTAATAAAATAAAATGAAAATGAAAGTACTTCAACACTGCTCATGGTAATTTCAGAGCAGAAGAGATGATTTTAATTCAGCTTAGATAAACCAAATAAAAATCAATCTATAGTGCAATATTATCCTTTCATAATCTGAGCTAATAGCCTGGAAAGAAGTCCTGGATTCAACACCCTCCTCTTACAGGCAGTCACATATTTCCCCAAATGTATTAATTCCACGAAAAGCACATTTCATGTTCTCTTTCTTATATTTATTAATTATAATTTTCAATGCCCATGATTTATATGGAAAGGTAATTCTAGAACTGTCAAGCAGGCACCTTAATAATACCAGAGGCAATGAGGAAGAATCTCTGTTCAATAGCTTCGTTTTCTGCTAGACACTCTTGAAAAATGCATAATATTCTGTTTGGGAGTTCCAATTCTAAGTAAAATACAAACAGTATTTTCAAATAGAGAACACCAATGATAAAACAAAACAATATAAAATGTCATGTTTGCACAACTAACTGATTTGCAGAATGTGTGGAAGAATCAAGGTGAATGTCTGCTCTACATGTCCGTTTTGAAGCCTTTTCTGATATTCCCCCTTCTGCTCCTTGGGATATCTGTGAATATGCAATTCTTGGAATGGATAGCGAATTCCCTATTTGGCATGTACATCTAAGACTTCTCCAGGCTTCAAGAATCTTATTTTTGTCTGGATTGCATTACTGTTCATCTCTGGTACTGCAAGAATTTTACAACTGTAAATATGAGAATAAAAATTATGGGTTTGGAATATGCACTGTGTCTTTCTGCCAGCCTGGTTTTGCTGTAGAAGTCAGACATATATATGTCTGTTTTCTGCAAGTGGTGTATTGCAGTGGTATCTCAAATACGATGATGATATAAAAATGGTGGCAGACATATTCAGCGGTCTTGAAATTGGAAACCTGTAGATGAAATATTTTAATATAGCTGCTGGGTCCTGTATGGCCACCTGTGTTAACAGTAAGGCTGACAGTTAATGCTGTGTTTGACTTTAGCAGTATCTGGTATACTACAGTTTGCAATTAGTACTGTAACTCTTTGTTTAAAAAATAAAATATTAAGAACTTCTGCACTGGATGAATTTATGGATGAATTACCAGTATTTATATATTTTACCTAGGAAAGATTTCAGTGATGAAATCTAAAAGGACTGGCATGTTTATTAAAGACTACAAGGGCAACTGTTACTGTCTTTTCATTACCATAAACCTGAGTGTAAATAGGTGCATCACATCATTAACACTTCAGAGAACTGGAACTATTTTAATGTAATTATACATACGGGACTGTAAGCCACATGGTACGTCAGCAGTCCCAGTATTGTGCAATGAATTCTCACAGGCTGAAACTGATGAAGAATGTTACCATTTTACTCTACTGGGAGAAACTCAGCAAACAGCAGAGCCCATAAACTGAGCATGAAGTATAAACTTGCGCAAGAAAGATACTAAAGGAGAGGCAATATATTTTATTGTGGTAACTAAGACAGATGTAGAGGGAAAGAAACCCATAGGTTTCAGGGCACACGAGCTCGTCTTCAGCTAGTTTATTTTTCTTCCACAGTTTGCTTAATAAAAGGTATTAGCTTTCACTGTAAACTTTCTTTGCTTACATTGTTCAGCCACCAGTTAACACTGCCAGAAAATGTAGATGTATGCATTAGGGCATGTATAGAAGCATGTATCATATATCACATATCATATATTAAGGCTGATTTCGCGCACTATCTGGACCTTCTATGTTCACAGCAGATCCTGGAACAGATAGGAGACCCTATATTTTCTCAGTTTAAGAGGAAAACCTAACTTTGCTTACTGCAAGATAGTTAACAACTGTTAAACAAAACCAGAAAAAGTGGAGACTGAGCATCTCTCACCCAGACTGATGCTATATCTATCTGGATTGAAAATGCCTACCTTAATGCTTGATAGAAGTATGTTTGCCTTTTTTTTTATTTTTTGTAATAACACGCCACATTGCAGACTAACAGAGCTGTTGCCATTAAGAGGCTTTCCTCTTACTCTGTCACTTCTGAATGATGGCCTGCAGGAGGAATTCTTGGTTTTTGTATGATTCTATGACTCTTAAATTTCACCCTATTTCTATCATTCAAGCTTTTGAGATCATACAATTTTGCATTAGGATATTCCTATCTCATTAACATTACTTTCCAACTTTATAGTATTTACATGCTTCTCTTAACAAACAGTGGTGGGTTTTTTTAGTTTTTAAACTAGTACTGAAAATCTGAAATTAGAACTAGGCTATAAATTTGACCCAAAACAACAGCTTTCAATATACCTTATGCTCTCTTTTAACCAACTTCTTACTTACTTTACAGTTCTTGTTCTGTATTTCCCTCTCATTAATTTTAACCATCTCCTGCAGATTAATTCCAAATAAATTCTATCATGAACATTTAGCCTAGAAAAAAGCCTACTGTTGCTCAGGAAATACCTAAAGGCAGGTTAACTTACCAGAATCTTTTTTAATAAACCAATTCAACATGTTTTTTCTATTAGCCACTAATAAACACCTTTAATATTCTTACTTTCATATCTAGATCATTGTCTTACATTGTTCTACTATCTTAGGGGAAGCAAACCAAATCTGTAACTTGATATGAAAGCTTAGAAGTGTGGATTCACCAGAAAAGTCAAATAGGTTCTAATATCTTAGATAAAAGTAATAAATGCTTTAGAAGGAGCATAGGTGTAAACCAGAAAAACCTAAAAATATTAGTTGCAATGCAAAGCTCACAAAAAATGGACCAGAAAGACAAGCAATTAAATAGTGTGACTAGCAAGTTGTAAAATAATTTTCAGAAGAACTTTGCATCTGTAAACCTAAAGCTAGAGCTGTCAGAATAGATTGTAGAAGGTCATATGTTAGAAGGTGTATAAAAGGGGCTATGATGAGTTTTAAAGACGAAACAGCTGAAAGTTTAATGCTAAAATGACTGAACTAATTAAAACAAGAAAACATAAAAGAAGCAAGAGGTCACTAGGTCACATGGGATTAAAAGGAATAATAAAGTAAAACAAAATCACTGCTGATCAGATAAATGATTGATTTATGCCAGCTTTCTCAAAAGATTCTAGGGAAATAATTCTCCAAGAATGTAATCTGATTTGGATGTAAAGATGAGACAAGACCAGAGACACAGGTGTCAGAAGGGTAAATTTCAACCAACTAAAGTATGATAAAGGTCCAGAGTACATCCTCAGGAAGGAACTCAAGAATGACTGCTTCACTAACTCACCTTAAAATCAGTGTTGTACCAGATGACCAGGTAGTAACAAACAGTGTACCTCTAGAACAAAAGGGATGACCAAGGACAGCACAGCGAACGTCATGACAGCTTCCGGTGAACTGTTTTAAGTAACTAATAAGATAAAAATCATCTTGAATAGTGAGTCTCTAAGTTTTCTCACTAATCCAGTAGTTTCATTCCAGTGTATTGGTGAAGGTGTGGATGAACAAAGTGATGGACAGCAAGGTGAACAGCTTTAGATATTCGAAAAGCCTATACAATGAGCCTTTTAGAAAGAGAGAGAAAAGGGTGAGAACTCCAGTGAGAACTGGATTGAAAACAAAGCACACAGTGAAAAAAATTAGCCAAACTAAGACAAGAATAAGCAATTACTTCCCAGTTTAACTAAGTTAATACTTCAAGTTAAAGACTCTGAAAAAATGGAGTGAGATATATTTCCAGAAGATCCAAAATCAGGAGCTCAGCCAACCCCAAAATATGGTGATTTCTCATGGTTTTAGCTCAGGAATGGAAAACTGAACAAACAGGTCCTCAGAAACTCTAATTAAATAATCTTACAAAATTGAAGGAGATCCTGCAGAGTGAAGGACTCAGTTACCCTAAAGTAACAGAACAAGTTTGTGAAAAAAAGCCTGTGAACTTTATTATAACAGCTCAATGAAGATCTCTACCAATATGTAGGTGTGGGAAACAATAACAGAAAATGCAGATTTATCAAGGAGAATAAACCAAGAAGTATTATGGTGGCTCTACAAGAGACAGCCAATATTACTCCATTTAGAATACTGTAAATGAAACTGAATATCCCATGCCAAAATGGCCAACACAGTAATACAGAAACTCCAGAAAAGATGACAAAGATTATTCCCATCATGAAAAATCACCCCTGACGTGAAGATGAAGAAAAAAGGAATTTTTCATTTCAGAAGAAGATGAGACAGAGGAAACATGAAAAAGTGTAGTGAAACCACAAATTCTGCAGACTTTTAATATCTAGGCAAGTAGGCACTCAGTAATATCTCAGTAATTAGAAAAGATAAAATATTTTTCACTTTTTAGATGAGACCACTCAGTTTCTTTGGAGTAAAAAACCTTCACATTATTAAAAGTATGTCGGACATTTACATGAAAACCAAGAATATCTATTTAGAACAGTCAATGCTAAAAATGAATTTCAGAAGAAATAGAATACTCCATGCCTTGGGACCACCCAATTACCAATCAGCTTATGGGTATTGCTGATGGATTCCTCTCCCATTTCTCTGGTACTGGCCACTGGCCAGACAATTCCACTTGCAGATTCCTACATCATCAGTGGAAGCAAAGACACTTCAGACAGCAGCATATGCCTGATGGAAATTTTTCTCTAAAAGTCTCACTCTGACTCTCCATTTTATGAAAAGTATCATCAGTGCTCATGATTACTAAGCACCAAAGTATTTGTATCAGCACCAGAGTCTTCAAAAGACTATCATGTGAGGAATGATGGAAATAGCTTTCTATATATTCTACTAATACTGGTTATTTTAAACATCTAACTGCACAGATTAAACTAAGAACATAATATATGCCAATTATACATCACCATTTCTTGGAAATTGGATAAAACACTTGCTCTGAGTTTTGCCTGCTGTTTCCCAACATCTGATAAAAATTTTTAACAGATGGAAATGATTGCAAAGTGAACAGCACTCCCTTCATGTTCTCTATTCTGCTGATTTAATCACAAACCCACTGAATCTTATAGTAATGAAACAATAGAGTTGTTGCTGATGAGATCACCAAATGGCTTCCATAAAAACCTATCAAACACTGTAAAACATAGTCACCACAGACATACAGAGTTATTTTCTGACCTGCCGTATTACTTGTCAATACAAATAGTAAATCCTATCATAGGAGCACCATTAAATAAACAAATTCTATTTGTAATTACATGGAAGAACCATATTAAAAATAGAATTTTGCCAAAAATCTTTCACAGAGTTAGCTGGCCTAGACATTTATAGATTTTAACATTCTTCCCTATTACAAAATGGCAATATTATTCCTGAGTGAGTCTGCTCTGCAGTCTCTGTATAACAGGTATTTTAAACAAACGAATCATATTAAAATGATTTGCTACTGCAAACTACAACTGAGAACTCTGAGTACACAGTAGCTAGTAGCTCTAATAGTGCAAAAAAGGCTTGAAGTTAAGCACGTCCTGAGGTACTTTCAGGATCAATGCTGAAATGTCTGAAAGATCAGTTAAACATTCCACAGAATCTACCTAGTGTATGCCTCCACAAGCAACTACAGATTTTTTTTGTTACAAAGACTTGAAATGAGTAGGTCTTTGAAGAGAAAATAATTTAATTTTTCTCAAATGTCCACTTCACATAAAATTGCTTTTTTGTACATAAAAATGCCATCAACTTAATGCCAGTTTAAAAGACTGTCTGCAGAATGTTTCAAGTCGAGAAACAATCACTGAGCCTCATTCAAAACAAAAAACCCCTACTACTTCCAATAGTACTATTTGAGCCTCAAAGGATCCAACAGGGTGATTCATCCAGCCTGAGGATCCTCCCTGGCTGCCCCCTCTTCTAGGGGCTCCTCTGATCCAGACAAGAGAGAGCAGACTGGAAAGAATTTTTCTGGCAGCACGAAAAGAATCTAGCTGCAGCAACTGCTTTTCCCAAGCCCTCTTTTGTCACAGGAAGGAACCACATGTACATGATGTGACAGGGTAAAGATGTAGGACACTATGGGAAAGTCAAAAGCCAGGATTTCCACTGTCAGAACAATTTACATCATACTTCTTCTACGGGACTCCTGAAGACAGAGATTGCTAGGTACAGGCTGGATGAGATGCTCTGGTAGCAGGATCCTGCTCCTTGCTTCCCTTTTCCTGTTTAAGGCAGAAGACACAGACATACGCAGTAAACATGGCACTTCAGGGAATTACTCTCCAGAGTTGCACAACAGTGCAGTCAAAATAAGCCAAGTAATATATTGCAAATTCTCTGTGTCTGGAAAAATTATGTAGCTCACTCATCAGTCAAGCACTGTCAGCTCAGTCTAAACCTGCTTCTGTATCAGAACACAAGGGTGGTTAAGAGGACCTTTTAAAAATTCCTTGCCTTACTTTTATGGTCCCCTCTATCTAAATAAGCTGACAGAAAGAGCAGATCAGTTTCAGCTCAGATTTTGGTGAGAATGGGCCATCAAGTCTTTCTGGCTGTCCAGTAAAAGAAGAGATCCTCATGTCAAAGTTTGTTCATAAATCAGATGCCAGACATCAGAGACAGGATGCTGGGTACAGACATTTGGTATGGAAGGCAAATTAGTATATATATGGACATCTGAGTGAGCCTGAAAAATATATCCAAACAAACACAGGACAGAAATATCTTCAACAGAATGTAAACTACAGGTGTTATTTGCTATTTTTCATACAACAAGGACTTGAAAGTATAAAACGAAACTGCAAGACAGCAGATTTAAAAGAAATAAAAGGAATATTGTCCACACTGCTTACAATTAAATTGAGGAATGTATTGACACAAGACACCATATAGACCAGAAGCATGAAGAGGTTCAAAGCAGCTAGATCTAGTCACAGAAGAAAAACACACCATTAGAACATGACACAGAAAAGGCCAGATGAACTTCCTGACTAAATAAGCCTTGAACTTAAGATTGCTGGAAAAAGGAAAAGTTGCCCAGTAGTATTCTAGCACTATGCTGCTTCTGTCCACCATCAGAGACAGGACATTTGGCTAAACAGATCTTTGATCTAATTTGGCATAATTTATTCTTAAATCAGTTAGGATTTCTAAAACATGACGTTTATTATTTTGACTTAGTAGCACATAAGCATCGAGTGATATCTGTCATACTGGAGAGCTCCATGTCTGAAGGTGCACAAATGTATTTATTTTTTAAATTAATTTTTGGAATTAAGTATCTCTCATGTAAAAATATTACTCTTAGAAAATGATCTGTCATTTTCTGTTTCTGAATGAAGAGAAACTAAGTTTTTTTGCAGCTCCAAGAAAGATCATCCTCTTATTTTATGTAACTGGAAAAGCTTGATATAACTTTGAAAGCAACAACTGTGAGATATGCAATGGTAAAGCAAAAAGGAAAAGCATTCTAATTTTATGTAATGCATCAATGGTTAAACAAAGAAGTAGATTAATAATCAATAGATTGATTTTGAAATACAGTCAAAGCCTGCCTCAGCATTTAGGGCCTGTGTGCACTTCTTCCATATTGAACAATTAATACACGACCATCACGCCACAGCTGATGTAGAGTTATCTAGAGAATGCCTAAAGACTATAGAATGAATTACACCGATGTACACACAACCAGAAAAACTCTCCCAGCTTCCCACAGCGTCATCAAAGCATGTATTTCAGTGCTTAGTATATTCTGTACATTATTTCTTTTATTTCAACCATATGAGTCACAAAAACCAGCAACAATTCAGCATCATAGTAAGACTACTACAAAAGAATTAACAGAATAAATGATAGTTTCTATAACAATTATTATAATCTGTGAAGTCTGTGAATATCCAAAATTAAGGTCCATTATCTCAGAGTTCTACAAGCACAATCTCAGCTCTAGGTTACTTTACAGAAGAATATTTGAGCTGATCTGCTTCACACTCCAGATGGATTTCACATTCTTATGAAGTAGTTTCATCTCTAATCTCTTCCCATTACCCATTCCCTGCTCATGTGAAAACAGAATGGCTCTAAAATGCCTCTCACATTATTATCACCCTACATCTATACATCAATTAAGCATGGACTATATGTGAGCCAGAAAAAACATTTTGATACCTCTTTAGGCTGAATGAAAAGTATTTCTAAATTGAGCTAAAGCACATCTCAAAAATGAAATCAAATAGCAAAGATGTTTTATTTTTGCAGTAGATCTGAAACTGGACCTGAATCATCATGTTGCAATAAAAGCCTACTTCAGATGATCATCTCACCCTCAGGTGTGATTGAAAAGTTTTGTAACTGACTAATAATGAACATTATTTGTATCAAAGCTATTTAAGGATGCTCAACAGGATGTTTTATTCTAGCAGCCATAGCACATTAGAGATAACAGACTGGCATGGGCAATCATGTTAATTATTTGTATTGTAAGTGCAGTGTCCAATCCTCTAGTCTTATACACTGCTTTACATGTAAATCATTCTACTGGGTTATTGTAAGTATAGTTTAATGTATTATACCTATCTAAAAATGAAATAAAATGAAAAAAACAACCTGGACACATCTATTACTTGTATTACATAGGCTTAAAATCTTGAGGCTGAAACATTTCCAAACAACTAACTCTAAGTATACAAGGAAAACTAACCTTATATTTGAGCACTTGTAAGAAAGATGCTAGTTAGCTAGTTAGCATGCATTTTATCCCATGTATAACTGCTTCAATCAAGAAATAGCCTGCAAGTTTCATCTTTTTAGGCTTCAGTCAATTAAATTTTTATCCTTACCAGTTGAATTTATTATAAAACAGTTGACTAAATTTTATATTTAAGCTAACATAGGTAACATTTTCACAGTTCACATCACAATAACGGTTCGATTTTTGTAACAATGCCACCACTGACATTGATTTGATCAGTAGAGGGCTAGAAAGGGCATTTATTTGTCAAATATAAATACACTGGCACATAAGTGAAGTAATATTTTTATCATGTGTAAATATAGTACTTGATTTAATAAACATGCAACTGCTTTACTACTGCTTAAATAATATACTATATAGTATAAATCATATACTATAACCATACGGTGTTTTACACTCTATGAAGTAACGCAAATTATTCTTAGTATAGACAAGTACCATAAATAGACAAGAAAACCAGCTGTAACACACAAATATTTCTATGACCTGCTGAAGACAGTGTTCATTTCGGTTAAGGAACAAAAAGTTAGTAACTGGTTCATCTCTACTTTGGGAACAAAACAGGCATGTGGCATCATAACAATGCCTGCAACACGGTTTTTAATTAATACAGAAACATTAAGAGTGAACTTTGTTTTGTGAAAAAGTCTTAGCATTTACAGGAGTCTATTTGTCCCAACCTTTCAGCATTAAATAGTGTGTTATCTCTAAGCTGCTTTGCATTTAGAATCATAGAGTCCAGCTAAAAATACTAAAGTCTACCAATAAACCAATAAAACTCACTGCTTAAAAAGTCAGGTAGGGAGTTAAAATAATGATGATATCTGCACCTAGAAATCAAAGGATGCCCCTTCCTTTTAAATTTTCTTCCTAAAATTACTGGCAAAGAACAATAAAGTCAACAAAGAAAAAGAATATTATAAAGAAAAAAGATAAAAAGATCATCCCAAGAAGTAGTCTTACTACAATAACATAAAATCAAAAAAATTGCCAATACTCTTTTTGCTTTTCATCTTATGTTTAATTTCTTCGTTGCACCTGTTATTCAGAGCTACAACAATAAAGATCACTGGACACAGATAATGGGTCTCATGATTTCCAATTTTACTTCTTCCTTGTATTAAAAAATTTCCTATCATGAAGTCTCTGCATAACAACATAAAAATTAATACATATACAGTAATCTAGGGGTTTTTACTTCAAAATTTATAGTATTATATAGAGTCTATATAGTACAGTATACTAGATAGAATTATATAGAGTGTTAGTTACTTCTCTTTTATCATTATTAGCATTTTAGGATCTGGTTTTCATTTGTTGATTAGTCAGTAAAATCCTATTCCTGTTTTCACTGAACTACTAAAGATTATCACTAAATATTCTCAAGTAAGGAATGTCAACTGAAATGTTTCATATAAAACTCTCTTATGTCACTTAAGTTACCATAAATCAAATTTTTGGTGGGAGTCTATCTGATTTTCACAATTTACATCTAAAAATACTTGGAAAAATGCTTGTAAACCAAAATCAGTAGTAGCTTCTCATTCAAGCTAGCTGTACCACATTTTATTCTAGAAGTATTTTATATCTGTAGTATCCTTATAAATAGAAGGTTACAGCTGTATGCTCAAAAGCTCATATTCTAAAGGGTTAAATGCAAAAAAAAGAAAGTAAGACTAAACTGAGGGATGGCAGACATGTCACTTGAAGAAAACAAAATAACAGATTTAAAGAAATTCTTCAGTGTTAATAGATGATTGAGATGAGGTTTATTCTTGAAGTCAACCAGTAAGTATTAGATGATATTCAAACACAGAGTTTGTTGATGCTTTTTTTTATAAAAAGAAAACTTGAAACATATGCGGCACACAGCCTCAGTTAAGAGGCTGCAAAAGGAGAGCAGGGGATTCAGCACATATTTTATTAATTCAATTTTCTTTTCAGCTTTGCAGTTCACCTTTAAAATAAAAGCTTAGATTCTGCTGAAAACAGCAAAATTTGTGGAAAATCCACAGGGAGGCTCCAAATCCTTGGGATTTGTGGATTTTCTGTTTGAACAGATTTTTATTGTTCCTGTTGATTGCCCCAACACTCACTTTCAGGCACCAGGCAGCTTGAGTTACGTTATCTGTGGGCATTTAAACAGTACCAGCAGGTAGCTTAACTTTCCAAACTCATTTTTCCTAGAAGGTAGAACGCCAAATAACTGTTTGGAGAGACATGAAAATGTAGAAAGAATGATCTTATCAGTTTTGTTAATTTAACTTGGTTTAATAATTGCCACTGACTTGTTAGATATATTAAGTTATAAAAATATTTTTACATGGACTGACACCTCTATTTTCATTCTTTTTGTTATTGCTTGATCACATACTATAGGAAAAATGGCTCTGTCTGGGCTAAATGCCCAGAACATTTGAAGCATCTCATACTGAAACAATAGTAGTCTTTGTTGAACACCATCTGCTAGCAGATTTTTTTTTGAATCATTGTGTGTCTGCTAATACAGATGCGCTGCACTTCCACAAAAGTGGAATTACATTTACGCTCAGGCTAAATACTGTTCATGTAAAAAGTGTTTCATTTCACATAATGACTGATCTGCAGTTATATTGATGCAACACACACAAGATAAGCATGCTCTACGTAACCAGATTATTCAGAAATATTTGCTCCTGCTCTTTTGATTTTAACACAGTCATCATTCATTCAGTACTATAAATCTTACCTTTCAGAGATCATTTGTGTTTTGAATTTGTTGGTATTTCTTATAACTCTGTGTTTCTTCACTAGCTATTATGGGTGAACTGACTTGGTTAAACTATGAATCAGACAGTAAACAGTATATTAATAAAAATCTGCAGACACTAAATAATTGTTATCTGCAGTAAGAAAACAGAAATGCATCAACAGACTTATAAAAATTAAAATATGGGCACAAATGAACTCTGTTTTGAAAAGTGCAAGAAAAAAATCTAGGAAACATAGTTAAAAGTGCAGTTAGTCAATAGGAAGAACCAAGTTGTAACATGACACCCGCAGACAATGCAAACAAACCTAATTAAAAACAGCATTGTGGCTATATTCACAGTTCTGTTTAAAAAATTTTGTGGAATTAATATCCTGGTCATACCAGTCCTGGCTGAAATTCTACTGCAAAAATGACTTGACAAATGTTAAACTGATTTTTGGAACAGCTAAAAAAGTATAGTTCAAAATTTGTAGCACACGATTTTTAAAGCTGGAGGAAGAAAATGGAGAAGATCTACTAGGTTACTTAGTTTATCTACTTCCTCATTTCTACAAGACACGTACCACTTTTTGGTACTCTTAATATAAATACCTGAAACAATCATTTCCGTATGTTTCGTAATTTGGAAAATATTTCTGATACCCAGTTCAAATATTCTGAATCTCCCTCTCTTTCAGCATCTTGGAAACTTTTCTGGTTTTGTTCTTTCAGAAGTCCCGTAAGAAATATGCTATTGTACATCCTCAGACATGAGTAGACACTAAAGCTTTAAAAATGACCTTGTGTCCACTGACCAGTTGTACCTGTATATACACTCACGCAATCACAAATATAAAATAAAGCACATTAGCTTAACATTAAATTAAAATGTCAATTACAGCTTCTCAAGGCAATTCATCTTGTAGTTGCACCATGTCAATTCAACTGTTTAGATTTTCGGTAAACCAAGCCAGAAGGCACTTGTTTAAGACTATTTTCAGTTATATTTCTAAACTGAATGGAATTCAAGAAATAATGAAAGTATCACGGATACTTTAGAAACAGATTTTCTGTCAAGTTTAGTACTCAAAATACATTAAAAAATTAAAATGGGTAACTGGCTTCTTTTAAGGTTTCCTTAACCTTGAGTAGGGGTACAGAAAAAAAAAGTAATTTGTAAAGAAAAAGCTAGACAGCTATTTTCGTGATCTTACAAATCAATTAATATTTCTAGTGAACAAAACCAGAAATTTTACAATCCACAATTCTACAATTTTAGGGGGTTGTGGCCACTGGAAGACAAATCCAGTACCAAAGCAGTATCACATATCTTTTAAGTCTGGTACTCTGTGAATAGTTGATTAATATTTTATATAAATACCTTTCAAAACATACTCCCAAATGAGTTTGCTATTTACACCATCACATCCCTAAAATTCTGACTTCCAAGACAAGACTGCTGTTCATATTTCACATAATTTAGGTGAGGAAAACGGTTAGTGTTCATTGTATTATGAAGTAATGATATATTAATAAATAGACTACGGGCCTATAAATGTTTCTCCAGCAAAATATTATACACAATTTTTAAGTGCCCTGTATAAAATAATCTCCCTTGTATATCCACTCTCAGAAATGATCAACAGTCACGAACCATTGCACATTTTGTTTAAAATAGGTCTTACAAGAACAAAACAGAAAGAAAAGATAAATAATGATTTCTACTACTGACATATATTGCAGAACATTTCACAATTAGTAAAGCCAAACTCTGTTAAACAAAGCTTTAATAGCAAAGCAAGTAATATATGAAGAAACTGTCTTGTAACTCATTACTTTCCAAAGAATTCCTTTACTTCAGAATCTCTCTCAACAAGGGATTTCAATAACAGCCAATACCTTTTTAAAGTGATCCACTGAAGCGATTACTATACAAGAAAGCACTAACAAGAAATCATCAAGTTAAAACCCGGCAAGTATTTTTTTTAGAACTGTGTATATAATGCAAGCCCTTAAAAACCAGCAACAGTTTATTGGATTTTGGTAGGCATAACATGATCAAAGTGTTCCCTAAACCACAAAAACATGAACTATTAATTGCATGTTCAGAACATTTTTAAAGTACATTCCATTCAAAAAGCGCACATTACAAACACAGAAAAACTGAATTCCACATTTATATGGAAGCTGCTGTGCTCACGTGTTTATGTCTCACAGCTACAAAAATATACCATTCATGCAGGTTGCCTCCACCTGCTCTCAGGTTTTTTTTTTAAAGCTTGTTCACACCTTCTTTTCCAGGCTTTCTTTCCTCAAAAATCTATTTTTTCCTGATAATGAAATCTGCACTAGGCTGGGAGCTAGTCAGCTCTTTCACACACTCTTTCTGTAGGTACTTAACATAACTTTGTGTAGCTTGGATGCAGTAAAAGAACTATCCTGTTTCCCTCAAAAGAGTAACATTGCTTTGTCTTATCCTTAATAGCTTCTCTTCTGAGTCAGTGCAACTGCGAGAATGCACCAAGCTCTTCTGTTTCACTGTGTTACCAGATAAGAAAAACACCATCCAGATGATTTCTGACATTAATACTTAAAACTAAAAAAACCATGAAAAATTAAACATCCAGTAAATCCAGTGCTAGAATTTATTTTAGGTACAGAAGTCCTTGATACATACTTGGTTATTCATCACAGTGAGACATTAATGTGTTTGACATCAGTTTTGGCTCATGGCTCATGAGTTTTCCAGTAGATACTCTTGCAACAGTTTTTCCTGCCTTTCTACCAGTTATTTTTCTTTTCAAACTGTTCTACCATCTTATTTTTCCTTTTTACAATTCACCCTTATGTAAACTATTGCCAAATACTGTCTTTTGTATCACTATCATTCATGCAAAAGATTAAACACAAAGAAGGCAGCAACCTTCAAATGACACATTATTAAACAATTTTTGATCCGGTATAAAATATAAGAAAAAAAGAGAATGGATTCATTTAACATTTCTGACTGGTATATGAGATACTGAAAAGCTATACTATGTATACTTCCATCAATACCTTTACTAAAACTACTTAAAATGTTAAAAAGAAGGGTTAATTCATTAAGAACAAGTTTTTCCACAACTAGTTTAAAGTATGCAAAAGATTGAAACCAGCAGCATCAGAAGTGAGTCCTAGTAAAGTACAGCCATGTCTTTTACTTTCCAGGCTTCACATCTGCCTCTCCTACCCACCCCTGACACTAAGCAGATATGTCAGAACCCTATGACAAATGAAAGGGATTTCTTTTAGGTTCCTGAGAAAGCAGTAAAACTGCTCAAGTAGGTAGGGCAAAACTAAAAAACACTTCTTATAGAGGAATATATAACTTCTTAGCTACATTGCACAAAGTACAGCATTAGAAAAAAAAGCAGTCTTCTTACTTCATTTTTACAAAATTACTTCATTTTCTTGTACCTTATGGTATTCAGCATTTTCTAGACAAAGGATTTCATACTAACAGAGAACACTACCTTAAAAGTTGTGGTGGTAAGCTTCACTAGAAAGCAAAGCAAGGTAGTGAGGGCCTGGCCAGTAACAGATGTCATACCACTAAAATACAGCATCAGATCTATCAAAAAATCAAAAAAAACTAGAAAATGAATTCATTTGGAGAGAGGCATAAGTATTAACTGCATCCACACTAATGGCAGTATATGGTAGGTGTTACCTTCAGGCTAAGTAGACTGCAGAAATATGGCTTAGGTTCACAACTCTCCATAAATAAATTCTAGAGCATATAGGAAAGAAAAGATGAGTGGATACGTAAGTTTTAAGCCTAATTTTCAGAGATTCCTCCTTAAAACAGAAAATGTATTCCAATTGTATTTTTAAGGTAATGGAATTTACTGCTTCTGGAGAGGACTGATGTCTTGAACTTACAGAAGTATAACAGAAATGTATTAGATTTGAGAGAAGAAAAAGAAATACAAAATGAAATTGCCCCTAAGTGATGATTATAGTCTCATCTTCCTGCAATAAAAAGTACAACACAAGAAATAAGAAAATAATGTCAGTTCTTGCTTTTTTTCTTCACAATAATGTGCTAACTGGTATTACAGAAAAATACAGAGTCTGTCTTGGGTATAAGTAATAGAAACAATTAGCTCAAAATGCTACTCTGTCATTCACTAAATTGAGTATGCCAACATCACATGTCCACTGTTGATTACAGTTGTCCAACAGGAGATCAATCTCACACAACTGGGTAAGACTGTGTGTTTTGACTCCAATCAGACTCTATGAGCACAGGGAATACGAAAATTTGGGTTTACTACAGACAAGTAAAAAGACTTCAGGCAACTGCCTTTCATGCATCTGCTTGGGTGTAAAAGAGTAAGTCACTGCATTCCCATAACAGTTTAGCTTTGTACATAATACTTCTCAGCTCCTCCCCCACACACTATTTTGCTTTCTATTTTCCTGCTCCTTTTGTCTGGATTGAAATTCTGTGATAAAATCCAGATAGAAACTAAAAGTTCATCCTCAAAAGTCTCCTGTGCTATTCATACTCTGCCACAATATCCACAAGCCCCCAACTGATACCAGGCGTAAACAGATGTCAGTCCACAGCCCCTTCTCTCCTCTTATTTTCCCTAGTCTTTGCCTACTCCCACTCATCAAAACAGTAAACAAAAAGACCAGAACTACATTACTTTCTAAAGACAACCTTACAATTTTGTGCTCTCTAGTTGTATGCTGCATCTATACCCCAACTCCACTTTTCTGATTTCCTACAGCTCGAAAGCACACTAGTGAAGACTGTATCCTTTCCATGCTAATACAGGACCCAGCTTGAAAATGCATAAATCCAGTTACATATGGTGGTATTGATAACCTCACTGTCAGTAATCCTTAAGACTATCAAGAGTGATGGAGAATAAACTACTTTTCTTTTTAAAAAACAACTTTGCAGAGTGCTTCAAGATCAGCAGGAATATTAAGCATAATTTTAAAAATCATTATCAAGAGGCCTTCTTCCAAATGGGCAACACCATCAAGTGGCAAAGAAAGAGCAGCCATTTACAATTTTTACATGCTTATTTTGTTAATATACATCCAGATTGGATGTATACATATATACATACAAAAAGTAACTCTTTTTTCTCTCCAGTTTTAATTGCCAAATGCCTTTAAATATGAATACAATAACTAAATGAATAAAAAGACTTATTTATACAGAGCAGATTATGTAAATGGAAAAAAAACAACCTTGCAGTTCAAATGCACATCATGAAAGAATATATCAGCGACCAAATTCAGTGCAGTGTCTACATCATATTTTAAAAAGTTAATATTGGAACAATAACTGAATACAGCTCATGGTGTTGGTCTGGGTGAAGCTATTTCTGTGACAATTTGCAATCTTGCATTCCATGTCAGGGCAAACCAAACTGGTTTACGCAGGCAAGGAATGGCTTTAGGAGTTCTTTAGGAGAAAAAATTTATCTTGTTGAGGGGAAAAAAACCAACCGATTTTGAAAAAATCTGCACAGCAGACTACTAAAAATTATTTTAAAGAATGAAGCCACTACATTTCAGAGATTGGTAAATACATACAGAATATGTCTAAGTTGCAGTAGGGGTGGAGACGCACTACTATCAGTTGCAGTAGTTAGCTAAGAGCTTGGTATCTCATCAGACAGGCTAGCAACCAGAAGAATAAAAGCAGCATATATATGTTCTCTAATATATACCAAAAACTGCAAAGATGCACATAATAAGTGATGGACAGAGGAAAATAAAGGACAAAAATAGTAATTCATTAAACAATAATTCTTAACTGAATATTTTTTAGTATTGAAGATGCACAGATTCCATAAAGTATTTTGAGATTATTGCTACACATGCATTTTTACTCATGTTTCAGGCCCTTGTTTGGGTGGGTACAGGTACCACATATTTGTTCTTGAACAATTCACAATTCAGGATACCACTTGCAGATGACTTTTTACTATTTGGTGTCTTATCTGTTTTGAACCCAAAAACTACAACTTAGACTGAATTAATCTGGTATTACATATTTAATATTTTCAAGTACAGAAACAATGAAAGAAATAAATTGCTCTTCTGTTGTTCCTGTAATTGGAAACTTCTGGCTTGTCCATGTTCCTTTTCATGACTATTAGTTAATCTAATATCATGCAGCTTTTTCATGCTATCTTTCAATATACATGAGCAGGAACTGTATGTGAAGAACTTCAAGTCAATAACCTAACACTTAGCAAGCTAAGCTTTATAAAAATGTTGGTCTGGAAATGAATGCAAAAACATGTGACAAAACAGTGAATGTTTCTTAAGGCATTGCTCATTCAGATTCTCTCTCTTCAGACAGTATTAGCAGTCTTTTTCTGACCACACCTGTCCCACAGGAGTCTCCAGCAGAGTAGTGATGTTATGTTTTAGTCTCAATTCATGAAAAGAAAAAAACACCCTTTCATCTGCTTGGGGGGCATATAAAAGACATTTCCAGCACACATAGGGAGTTTTCATTAAAATGCATCCTTTTCCTCTAACTTCATTTCCTTAAGATACCTCCAAACGCCTTGTCTCACCTCCATTCTGTGCTACATGTTTATGTACTTCGTAAGAAGTTCTAAGACTTGGACAGTGTTTTGTCTGTCTCCAGTTTCAGTCTTAACAAGCCTCTCCTCTTACCACACAACCCAGAGCCCAGCCTTTTGAATTCAATGAGTCAGCAGCTTTTACCTTCCACTGAAATGTTTGCAGAGCATGCTATGTCTCCACCAAAAGGTGAACTGTATGCACTGCATGTAGAAACAACTATCAACATTTACAAAAAAAGGCAAATAGAGCCATTACCTACTTCCACTTAAGCTCACAAAATATTTAAAGCCATTTTGTGAATCTTGTCCTTTAGAACTCACGTTACTACACCTGTACTGTTGCAATTTCTTTACCTGCTGTCAGAGTATAAGCCAGTGATAAACCATGCACAGAAACTCCCAACTTTAAGCAAAGTCAGTGCCTAGCACCAAAGGAGAGAAACAGATCCTGGCCAGCTATGTAACTTCTCATTACATGATGCCAAGAATTTGCACTGAACCATCCATGATTAATCAATAACAATTTTTAATAACAACAAAAGAAGTAATTGTTAAGGTATTTTATACATATGAAAACATTTGGATCAACAACTAAATGAAGGAATTACTATTTGACTTCAGGGAAAAGGGTGAGGAAAAAACATTAAAAAGATGCCTATATCAAACAACTTCTATCCACACACATAGAGGGATCAAAAAAAAAATTAAACAACAGGCATAACACATTAAGCTCCCAACTTCTTAATGAAATGGTATTTCAGATGACCCTCTTCTACTTCTCCAAGAGCCTGATTACATATTGATGTAAAACCTCAGTACACTAAGAAGCACAGTGGATCAACAGTGAACGAGACAATGAAATTAGTGCAGTTCAACATTCTAATGGAAAATATAGAGGGCTAAGACACATGAACTCACTTCCTGAAGCAGTCTTCATAAAAATAGAAAAAGATATTGAATTGCACAAAAGATCCCTGTTTAGAAGCATCCATATAAGCTGGATTTTAGGAAGGGGCACTGCCATCTGAAAGAACAGGGCACAAAACTAGCAAAACCAGAAATTTATGGCTGAAACAGTTCTGTTTGACCAAGACAACTGCTAATACCTTGAAGTTCAGTTACGTAATAAATCAGTAGGAAAAATACACACATAAAAAGGTATTTTACTGCTGGAAAATATATTTGTATGTGGAGCAATTACGAGACATGATGGAAGTACCATTACTCTGAACATTTTGTTCTCAACACAATTACAGAGATTATGAAAGAGTATAATCCCCCTCTGATGAGATGACAGATGAATATATCCTAATACATCTCTTCTGCATTTAGATTACATGAACTTATTGCAACATCCTTATTTCCAGCAGGAATGATCCCACATTCCAAGTATTAAGTGATATGACATTAATTGGTATAATTGGCTAATTTATTGATATAATTGACACTACTGAAACCTACAGGGTCAATACACATAGAGTGTTGAAAATTCTCCAGTGCCTAGAATTCTAGTTAAGAAAGATAGTGTAGAGTGAAAGAAAGTCAGGAAAGAGAAATTATTTTAAAATACTTCTGAAGCTGAAGAGCTTTCCAGGCCTGCAGACCAGCCTGATAACTAAGAAAACTGAACATCCTGAAAACAGAATATTCAGAGATGTTGTCTACAAAACAAAACCAAAACGGAAACAAAAAGTGAAACAAAAAAAGTACAATACTCTAAAATTATCTGTTAATAATGAACTGAGAGAAAAATCAGAAATTATACTGGAAGTCCTGATGAAAATAGCTTATGGACTATTATATGACCTTTTAATCACTGATATTGCATTCAACACAAAGTATTTTGGACTTCACTATGAGATGAAGGTTAGTTGGTTTTTGAATTGAAAGCACCTGCCTAGAGACCACTGATCACAAACTAAAATAAAAGAGAAAATAAGAGCAAACTGGCTCACAAGCATATGAAAACAGTGTGACATTTGAGCTGGTTCTCCACCACTGATAAAAAATTATAGAAGGATTTTAGAATTATTAAAAAATTGAGAACACTAGAATGCAAAGAAATTGTTATTGCATTTGAAAATCCTTAAAGACATAATTTAGTTAGCCCCAAATCACAATTCTGCAACACATAACAAGGACAATACTGGTAGGAATCCCAGACTGGTTCACTGGGAAAGTGAATGCAGCAGCTCTAATTGAAAAGCACTACGTATGAGGGATACAAACACATAAATAAATACCTCTGTTTGTCAAAAACCAGAATCATGCTACACAAAAATGGTGCACAATTTTTCAGTCCATCAGTTGTAAAGGAAGTTGTTAGAACTCATCAAACGGAATAATAAATACATTTTAATCTGTCAACTTCTGTTTAAATTTCCAAAAGGATTAGTTGAGTGACTCTCTGTCTCCTCATCTTTTGATTTATCATATGAAAATTAGAAGACTGAGAATATGCCAATCTTTGCAAAGTGATTTAGGATTACCCAGCAGTTTTACTGGCCAACTGCCTTGGTATCAACAAACTACTAAATATGAGAAAATAAAGAGAAAAAAAAAAGGTATTTTGCAAAAAGTAAGTTATAATTTTTCAATTATTAAAGATGTGTATGGAAAATAGGTCTTATTTAACAAGTGCAACTTCATAGGCAGCACAGAAGAGAGCCAAAAAATTGCTCAGCTACTGAAGAAAGTAGTTTGTACAAAGAATCATAGAATCATGGAATGTTAAGGAGTTGAAATGAACCTTAATCATCTAGTCCCAACCACTCCTGACACGGAAAGGGACACTGCCAGGGTTGGGGCATCCACAATCTCCCTGGGCAACCTGTTCCAGTGCCACAACAACCTCACACCCTCCAAATACCTAACCTACATTTCCCCTCTTGCAGTTTGTCCCATTATTCCTTGTCCTATCACAACAGCTCCTGATGAAGAGCCCCTCAGGCTTCCCTGCAGGCCCTTTCAGATACTGGAAGGTTGCTATGCGGTCCCCACACAACCTTCTCTTCTCAAACCACAACCTTCTCAGCCTGTCTTCATAGGGAAGGTCCGTCAGTCCTCTCATCAGCTTCATGGCCTCCTCAGAACTTGCTCCAGCAGTTCCTTGTCCTTCTTATGTTGGGGTCTCCAGAGCTGGATGCAGCACTTCAGCTGGGGTTTCATCAGAGCAGAGGGGCAGAATCACCTCCCTTGCCCTGCTGGCCACGCTCCTTTTGATGCAGCCCACAATTTCCCTGGCTTTCTGGGCTGGTTAATATTGAGCTTTTTATCTACCCTCACCCCCAAGTCTTTCACTGCAGGGCTGCTCTCAATCACTTCTCTGCCCAAGCTGTTGGTGTGTCTGGGATTGCCATGACACAGGTTAGGACCTTGCACGTGGCTTTGTTGACCTCCATGAGGTTTGCACTGGCCCATCTCTCAAGCCTGTCCGGGTCCCTCTGGATGCCATCCCTTCCCTGCAGCGTGTCACTGCCCCACACAGCCTGGTGCTGTCAGTGAACTTGCTGCGGGTGCCCTTGACCCCACTGTCCACGTCCCTGACAAAGATGCTGAGCAGTATCGGCCCCAGCACTGACCCCTGAGGGACACCACTCGTCACTGGTCTCCACACGGACCATGAGCCCTTGACCACAAGTCTTTGTGGGTGGCCATCCAGCCACTTCCTTATCCCCCCAGTGGTCCATCCCTCAAATCCATGTCTCTCCAATTTAGAGACAAGGATGTCGTGTGGGGCAGTGTCAAACACTTTGCGTAAGTCCAGTAGGGGATGTCAGCAGCTCTGCTCCGTCCACCAGTGGTGTCACCCCCGAGTGAAGGTCACCAGATTTCTCAGGCCCTTAGTAAAGCCATGTTGGCTGTTACCAATCACCCCTTTGTTTCCTTGTGCCTTAGCACAGTTTCCAAGAGAATCTGCTCTGTGATCTTGCCTGGCATATCAGTGAAACTGACTGGTCTGTACTTCCTTTGGTCTTCCACTTCTCCTTTTTAAATAGGAGGTTATATTTCCCTTTTTCCAGTTATCTGGAACTTCAAAGAGTACAACACTGTCTGTTCTGTCTTTCCAAGAAAAAACAATTAAGAAGACAGACAGTGTAAGTGTACAAATGAAATAAGAGGAAATAATACTGAGAAATGAGGACTAACATTGGTAGAGAAAAGCAGAAAGACATAGGTGCTGGTAGCAAATTTGGCACAAATGTTTCACAGAAGGTATACCCACTCACTAAAAGAAACTGCCAAAAGAAGAAGCATATTCTCCACATTTTCTTGTCGTCACATCATAATAGCCACTTCTTCAAAACATATTCTGGAATTGAGCACAACTTCTGCCTTCAAAAAACATGGGTTACTGGGCTTACGAAAAGGGTAAGTGGGACAAACCACGGTATAATGAAGGTCAGACTAGATGATCTAATAGGTCCAAAAATCCATGCTTTTTTCCATTACTAGTTTACACGATGGGAAAAAGGAAATATTCACGTTTCCATATCTTTAGCCAAAATAAACATACTTCCTTGCCAAGCATTCAAAAATCTATAGTGCCCAAAGTTAACTAAGATTTATAAACCAGAACACAGACTTTTATATAAAAAGAAATGAGCAATTCATAGATATCTGATCAAAGTTTCCATTACATATTATCTCTTTGGACAATCATTAGTATGATGGTGACAGAATGAAGCAGGATTTACTCACTCACATAGAGAGAGAGCATGGTTTTCTCTAACATTTTGGATATTTATCTACAAAAAATTCAAAACGAAAATATGGTGAAAATCCTTTGAATATGCTGTACTTTCCAAAGCTAGAATACTATTAGACTATTTAAGCTCAAGTATTCAGACAAATTTAATAAACACCATGGTTACTTAAGTTAATGTCAGAAACATGCGGACCCACAAGGAAATATTCTCTTCCTAGTCTCTTCCAGGTTCTGCGTAATCTGTGAAGGATCCAATGGTTACATCTTATTGCTGACCTACACGTTTTATAAGTGCATGGTAAACTTTTTATCAGAAAACCCATACAATCTTTTTATTAAACAGATAAAACTCTTTCTAGACTCTTCTCCACAAATCTGACATATTTGATGGAAGAAATATTCCTGTGTGTAATCATACCTCTGAGACAAAGAGGACTTCTGGACATCTCTGAAAGTACACGATGCCTCAATACCTTGGGTCTATTAAGTAGGAGCTTGCCTGACCTAAGGTCCCTGTACTCTGTTGCACAACACAGCTGCAAAACTTAGTTTACGCAGACGAACAGACAAAAAACCCAAAATGGACCCCTTCATTAAGAGAAAGCATGCATGGGTTGAAATACTTCTTGATTAAGCTTAACTGGTTTTGCATCTCTTTTCAATCATAAGTTTAGATCAACTGAGACAGATCATGAAGTGCCACAGGTTATCATAAGCAAACAGTGTTTAACATGAGCACTTCATATATAAGTGTCAAATACTTCTCTTGATACAAGACCAATCTGTAGTACAAAGCTTAGCTGCCTGTTAATTTTTTGCTTGCTTTTGAAAGCCAATCTGTCATCCAAAAATCTGCTAGGTATCAAATTATGAAGCACTGTAACATGTATATAGACAAGTGGAAAATATGGAGGCATTTAAGGTAAAAATAGATTGAATTTCTAAACTGTTATTTAATCCAATGCAGTTTTAATTTATGTCCCGTAAGTTATCTGCAAACCCTAGTCTCAGCCAAATTCAGGAACCACAATATCCACAAGATGAGTGACTTTGTTATTCTAATTTATCATATTTTTAAAGTAAAACATAAACCAGCATTTATTGAAACTGATTCAATTGTCTATAATCAACAGCCACGTGTGGAGTTCTTCCTCAGATATTTTTTTAAAAGCTAAGAGCATGAGATGAAGTTAAAGACTACAGCAATGCAGTGCAAATTGTTGTAAGCCATGGTTTTTTTACACCAAGAGGCTCAAGCACTCTACTCCACCAAAAAAGGCAAAAACCCCTCAAAAAGCAGAGTGGAGTTTGCTCTGAGAACCACAGCATGATCACAAACAGCAATCACTATATAACTATAGTTATTGACCTTTGTAAGTAACAGTATAAAAAAAACCTCCACCCTCCTGAGGAAGTGGATGCCTAACTACCTCTCGAAGAAGTGGAAGTTCTCACTGAGAGTTCGCATGCCTAATCCTGTGTGTCACTGCAGAACTGCTGCTGAGCTCCTGTTCTCCACTTGCTTCCCATGGAGCTCAAAGCTTAACTTGGCAGCTCTGAAAGTTCTCACTGTAAATGGTTTGAACTGTTTACCATCACATCCTCCCACACACATGCAAAAAACCACAATGTCAAAAGTCACAGATATTTTTTAAAAAACATGAAAATCATGGAATCCATCACTCTTACGACAGCCATGATAAAAATGCAGTTTCAGTGATGGGTTGGCAAAAAGTTTATGTAACCCTAGACTCTTACATGGAGAGTGAGTTAGAAGGCATTGTATGGTTCATTTAACATTATGGAATTTTTTTCCTGTTTTATATAGTTAGAAGCATTTAAAGCCTGAAAAGAGCATCGGGTGCACATGAATTCCATTTTAGTATATTTTGCAAAAAATCATTATGAAACAAATCAGGTTTTAAAATTCCTGCTATAAAAAAATAAAGCTTGAAAATCAAAACACTGGAAATATTTAGAATTTGTGGTAGCATACATTTAAAATCTCAAATCTGTCTAAGCAATGGGTAATAACTTATCACCAACTGGAGAGGACACATGAAAGAAAAAAACCCAACCTAGTTTGTGACAATGCTGAGCATTACATCAAAGTAGATAAGACAGAAAAATTAAATAGGAAAGAGAAAAAAATAGGCCAGAAATAAACGATGCAGATCTGAAAAACAGGATAACAAGATCTCACAGTGGCAGATTACTAGAGCAATACATATGCCACAGAAAAGAAAACATAACTTTAAAGTAATCAGTAATTTGTCTAGACTTCTTTCAAAAACTTTCAGGGAGAGAGGAAAATCAACGTCAGAAAAATTGCTCTTTTTCAACTTATGTTCAGTCTACCTGAACCTAACAATGTAAACAGAAACAATACAATCTAAGCCCTTGAAAACACAACTGAAGAAGAGAAAGAATCTGACCATGTATTTGAATTCAGCATGTAAGTTCCCAAGGAAATAGTAGGAAGAAATTTGTTGTTCTGCATTAGGCTATTCTCCTCACTATGGAGAGAACAGTACTAGTGGAAGAAGAGGTAAAACATTGACTGTACAAGTGTCACTGATGCACTCTTTCATTCATATTGAGATACAAATCTGTTATTAGCAACATGCTGGAAAAGAACATAAGTACTCAGATTCTTACAAGTATGTAGGTCAAAACCCAAAGGCAATAACGACGTAATTTTTAAAATAACTGAGATATATTATTCACACATACACTTTCTCTCCATTGAGAAACTGAGGTCTCTTGCCTTTCCCAGGACATAGTATTGTATCTTACTACTACAAGACTGGCAGACATAGTAGGGAGAAAAAACTGCACACATGATCTTAAGTTAGGGGTTCCGGTAACAAAAAAACTTGGATTTTGTTTTCCGGGGTGAGTGCTGCAATAGTACCAATTCTACATAAATCACATAATTTCATATTTTTTCAAAGAATATTTTCTACCTTAATATCACAACAGTCCACATTTCTCATTCACAATTAAGTAACAAGTCTACCTGTACTAACGAATGGAATAATTTAATGGAAAGTTCAAAAAATAGCGAAATACTGAATGTGTTACAATACAGTTGGACAGCTGGACACTGAAATTCTACAGAAACCATCTGAGATTTAGCAGCATGCATAGATTAAGTTCTTATGAACAGCCCAGCTGTTTTAATAGTCTGCTGACACTGAAAACAAAAGGTATTGCACTACTTTCCCTCCTAAATTGCTCTTCCTTCATCTACCATGATATCTAGTCTACGCAGCCATATTTCTAATGGCTTTTGCTCAGTTACCTTACAGGAAAGTGAAATAAGTCAGTGCTCTGCTGATGAGGGCTGGATCAAGTGTGGATTGTAAGTAGTAAAACGCACAAGCAGGAGCTGGGGATATAGGCGGAAGAGAGTAATAGAAAAGAGACTCGTAAATTAATCCTGCAGACCTGCTGATGATTATTTAGAATTACCAAACAAGTTTTAATTTTCGCTAAGTAATCCGGTCACCTCTCTGTTTTTCAGGTTTGTAGGTCATGCTTTAAATACTCATAATCACTAAGCTAGTTTATGGCATTTGCTGGGTTTGTTAACTGTTCTGCTTCTGTGTATTTACAATGAGAGAACATACCCTTTACCATACACTCAGAGGAAAGAAATACATGTGATTATTGCTCAATGTAATGACTTTGTGCTCCTAGGAAGTCCCTGTAATTGGATACCTTCGTTTAAATGCTGAAAAAGGTTTCTTTTTAAAAACCTCCTCTATTTTCTTTTTCATTAAATATAGATGACCTTTCCTGCCAATAGTATCACAGAATCATAGAATATCCTGAGTTGGAAGGAACCCACAAGGATTATCAAAGCCCCAACTCCTGGCCTTACACAGCACAACCTCAAAAATTACGCCACGCACCCAAGAGTGTTGTCCAAACACTTCTTGAACAACAGAATACATATCTCCTCTAATTTTTGATTCCTAAGAATGCAATAATAAGATTTTTTCACTCTTTACATCTATGCTGCCACAAAATACATATTTCTTGGCTAATCTATGAGAAAAAGGACAGACCATAGAAAAAGACCTTAAGATATGAAATATATTGTTGTACTGTGAAATATTAACTCCAGCAGCTAAAACTTTTACTAAGGAGAGTTCCTTAACACACACTTGGAACAACAGTCTTTCATAACTCCATTTAAGTACCCATTTTAAATACAAGTTTTTTCTTTCCCTGGCAAATATAAGGCTTCAGACAGTAAACTAATATCACCGTGACTGAAATTAAGCATGAAGAGAAACTGCAAAGGAGAGTATTTAGAAAAGGGAGAAAAGCACTTGGAAACAACAGGACCAAATCTCTTTTCTAGTACAGAATGGTATGACACCAAATCTTTTGTCCTAGAGAGGAATGGAACCTGTGTATGAGAAAATTTTTGATTGCTGTGGACAGCATGCACAATTCAGCAAAGCTTAAAATGACAGAGACTGCCCTTGCAGATGATACTTCATAGGAAGAATGTCAGCTGATACGCAAATGTTTTCACAACTCTAAGTCTTGTAAATATAAGAACCTACAGATTTGTGGAAAACAGATTAGAGCACCCATAACTGCAGTTTTCGAGAGATTCTCTGGGCAGATAATAAAATTCTAGAATTGTTTAGGTTGCAGTGGACCTTCAAGATCATTGAGTTCAACTGTTAACTCGGCAAATGCCAAGTTCAGCACTAAACCATGTCCCTAAGCACCACATCTACATATATCTTGAAAATGTCTTCAGGGACAATTACTCCACCAATTCCCTGGGCAGCCTGGTCCAGCGCTTGACCACTGTATCAGTGAAGGAATTTTTTCTAATAACCAATCTAAACCTCTCCTGGTGCCACTGGAGGCCATTTGCTCTTGTCCTGTTCTGGTTACGCGAGAGAAAAGACTGCCACCCACCTCACTACAACCTCCTTTCAGGTGGTTGTGGAGAGCAATAAAGTCTACCCTGAGCCTCCTTTTCTCCAGGCTAAAGAACCCCAGTTTCCTCAGTTACTCCTCGCAGGACTTGTGCTCCTTCGCACCGGGGGTAGAGGTGGCCCTTAGGGACATGGTTTAGTGGTGGATGTGGCAGTGTTAACTTTACAGTTTGATCCAGGGATCTTAAAGGTCTTCCCCAACCTAAACAGTTCTATGATTCTGTCAACTGCATCCTCGGTAAGTTTGCAGACAAGACCAAGCTGGGTGGGAGCGCTGACCTGCTGGAAGGCAGAGGGATCTGGACAGGCTGGATCATGGGCTGAGGCCGATGGCGTGAGGTTCAACAAGGCCCAGTGCCGGGCCCTGCCCTTGGGTCACAACAACCCTGGGCAGCTCCCCAGCCTGGGGCAGAGTGGCTGGAAAGCTGCCCAGTGGAAAAGGACCTGGGGGGGCTGGTGACAGCAGCTGAACATGAGCCAGGGTGTGCCCAGGGGGCCAAGAAGGCCAATGGCATCCTGGCCTGGATCAGCAATGGTGTGGCCAGCAAGAACAGGGCAGGGATCGTCCCCCTGTACTCAGCACAGGTGAGGCCACACCTTGAATCCTGTGTTCAGCTTTGGGCCACAGGACAGACCTTCTCCCCTGTTTGGGCAAAGAAGGAATGAGTGATGTCATTTTGATAACATAAATGAGAAAACAGTATTTTATTCAGTACTGTATTCAGATTAGTCTTGAAATTCAAAGCAAGACTGTATCAAGAGCTTCCTTCTGCATAGCTAAAGGAAATTAAAAGATTATGCACAGAACAGAGACTTAGCCTACAACTGACCACTATTACAGCAAAGTATATTCCCCATGAGGACGCACTCATTTTTCAGAAAATGAAATAATAAAAAAAAATTGATAAAGCTCAAATGAGTTTCAAGGAGCTTAACTTAAGCCAGAAAAAGTAATTTTACTAGAGTGAGAATAACCAGAAAATTGACTTGAACCTTCCAGTACAAGTCTGAACAATTCTTATTATTTAATAAAATAAGTGTATGCAACCCCACACTTCAAGACTGGGTCCTGATATTTTGGTAATACTGTACGTTACCCAGCACATTTGGAACCATGGAAGCTCTAAAACACATTCATCTGCAAGTGCTCTAAAACAGATAATTTCACTGCACTTACATAGACTACAATTTGCATTGTTTGTATCTCAGAGTAAGAGACAAACCTGGTAAACGTAAAAATCATCACTAGAAACAGGAAAAAAAAGAAATAAAGTAACATTTCGCATAATTTCTTCTTCAAATACATATGAATCCTAGAAATATATCTTTAAAAATTACATTTAAATCTAACTTCCTAAGAATTTTGCTTTCCACACCGTGTTGTTGTGCATCACTGTGTTTATGGACAAGACATGGGGAACCGGTACTTAGGGACATGGTTTAGTGGTGGACACTTGGGAGTGTCCTGCTTATATGTGGATTTACTGATCTTAATAGTCTTTCCAACCTCAGTAATTCTATAATTCTAAATTAACAGTTTCAACATTCGTTGTAAAATTTCTAAAAGCATACATCTTACATGGCTGTAAAGATTAAATACTGTAAAGATGAATTCTCTTTGAGAATTCCAAACTTCTGTACACATTAAAATATTTCAAGAATAACAGAACATTTTAAATCCAAGGTATTTTGGAACATGCAATTGTGTAACATTATATGAATCACAAATATTACTTGTCACAAATACATTTAAATAAAGCTGAGTATCTTTTGGAGTAGGCTAGCAGAGCCTGATCAAACAATTATGGCACCAATGTTCATCTACAGTTAGCCTGAATGTAAGAAATACTCAAAGACACAAGGGTATGAAACAGGAACATAGTATTTAGCCTTTTAGGATACAAATTTCAGTAAGAGCACTGGAAATACATTTATTTAACAAACATTACATAACTCCTTGTAAGGATTAGATAATGCCTTGAATGTTCTAGTATCAAATTAGTAACATGAAAGTAGAGAGACAGAAATAGAACCTCATGATTTGTAATTGTTTCAAGAATTATTTTAGAAATCAAACGAGGACAAACACATAAGGTTTATTCCTACTTCCTAATAGATACTAGTGGACAAACTGGCTAGCAAGTGAGAATTCTGCTGAGCAATATATGAAGTTTAATACAGCTTTTCCCACCCTCAGTCCTCAGGGCTTTTTGTACTGTCATAGTTTATCAGCAAGTTATATCCATGAACAGGAGACAACATTGTCACTTAATCTTAGCAGGCATTCTTGCTGATCCTCTAGCCAGAGGGTTCTAATGTTAATAGAACAATAGCGACCATTCAAAACCATCCTCTTCTGCCACCAGCCTGCAACTACCATTTCATCAGTCAATGAAAAAAAACAACTATGAGCCTAAAGGTTACTGGGCAGTAAATTTGTGGAGGATATGCTTGAATGAAAACAGACATCCATGAATGCATTTTTCCCTCACCAATATTCTACCACCTTACTGATGACACAGTTTCGAAAAGATCTGCTTAATCCTTTGAATTTACTATCAGAAAATGGCTACAACTACAACTCTAAAGCCTTGCTATAACCTTGTAATAATACATCTGCCATGGACAGACTGCAGATAAAGTTCTGCAGATGCAAAATAGAAGTATTTTTATGCCTTTGAACAAGTTAAGCTATTTATTTTTGTCTGGCCACTGGAAGTTTCACAGGAGAAACTTCTAACCGTACAAATTACAGACAGCCCCTAAAACTGACCTGGAGAGGAATATAGATGACATGATGAAAAATTGTCTCTGATTAAGGAAGGTCATATTATTTGGATAATTTTTGCTAAAGATTTGCCAAACAAAAATCAGATGATAACAGATAATAACCCTTCAAAACTATCACTGAATTCTGATTAATACAAAAAGCAATACAAATACTGTTTTCTTGGTAGGCGTAAGTATTTTTTTCAAAGATGCTTACATTCAGCTATACAGGAAGGATATAAGACAGTGCCTTAATAATGCCCTAAAATCTGTTAACATTTCACCAACTACAACTCTTTTTTCTGGGCAGAGGTGTTATTAAAAAATCCAACAGCTTCAATTAAAATGTTTTCACTAGATCATGCACTTGCTTTTAAAAATAAAAATTTGTTTTTAATTCAATTTTTACACTTTTAAACAAATTCAAGATTATTGTCAAATTCAATTCAATTACTTTTTCCACTAAAAACAATTATTGTGAAGATACTATCCTCACTATGAATTAGAAGGGATACCATGACATAAAAAATACAGCTATTTTAAGTAGATGAAGGTTTATTTTTCATTTAAGCACTTATTTTTTTAAGATGAGAAAAACATACTTTGTTGGTGAAACAGAACTTTAACTCAGTAACTTTAACTTCAAACATATAATGCTCATAAACAATTTCACATTTGAGATGGTTGAAGTGATCTGTTTTTCTTTGGACATTTTACCAAAATGGCTAGTTTCATATACCCTATTTTGTAATCAAAATAGCTAGCAACCTGAACATATCTAAGAAACAGTTTGGTAAGTTTTTGTCTTAAGCTGCTGTGAATGAACACTAAATTGCTCAGTATTGAATTGTAAGAAAAAAATGAGCACATACAGCATCTACGAAATAATCTGAAACCTGCATCATATTTTTATTATAAATATAACGTATTTCATCAGAATACTCCAAAGTACATTGTAATTAATATCCCAGTAAGTCGTGAAGAAGCTGTGAGTTTGAGTGTTTCACAGATAATATGCATTAAAAATGAAAATTAAAAAAAAAAATACAAAATTACAGTTCAAAATAAGCTGGACACATTAAATCCATCCCCTTTTTCTGGAGGTGATTATACAACTGCTGACCTCAATTCACATAAAGTTGGTTTTTTCCATTTTGTGTTCTAGTCACAGAAACAGCCACACAATCTACTTGTTTGAGAATGCTTTCTTACAGAGGGAAAATGTATCTATAAAATTAGCTTGGACCCTATCCTCTACCACAGCAAAAGTGGCATAAATACTTCACTCACTATCATCTATCCCATTACAGTGAATTACAGTATGCAAATACTTAAAATGAGAATACTACCATAATGCCATTTCTGTGACAATGACATGCTATACATACAGTCATTATTATTTCTTGAGAAATTATTTGGGAAAAAATGAAACATGGAACACTGTACTACATTAGTATTTAATCCACATGCATTCAGAAATACTCTCCATTCCATATACAACCAACAACTTCCAAAATAGATGTCGTGATCTCACAATCAATACTCAAATGTTAATTCAATCAAGAAAACCCTACCAACTTATACCCTTCTCTGAAAAAACATGATTCCTGTGCCACAACATGTCATGAGAGCAGCCTGATAAGAACGACTTGGAGTTGTGCTGGATAAAAAACTCAGCATGACCCGGCAAAATGCGATTGCAGCCCAATCAATCAATCATATCCTGGGCTGCATCCAAAGCAGTGTAGGCAGCAGGGCCAGGGAGGGGATTCTGCCCCTCTGCTGCATCCAGTTCTAGGGTCCCAGCACAGGAAGGACATGGACCTGTTGCAGCAGGTCCCGAAGGGACCCATGAAAATGATCAGAGGATTGGAACATCTATCCAATGAGAAAAGGCTTAAAGAGTTGAAGTTGTTCAACCTAGAGAAGAGAAGGCTCTGGGGTAACCTTATTGTGGCCTTTCAGTACCTAAAGGGGTCTATAAGAAAGATGGAGATAGTCTTTTTATAGCAGGACCTGTTGGGATAGCGGTAATGGATTTAAACTAAAAGAGTGTAGCTTCAGACAAGATGTAAAGAAGACATTTTTTATACTGGGGGTGGTGAAACACTGGAACAGGTTGCCCACAAAAGTGATGGATATCCCATTCCTGGGGTTCATTCAAGGTCAAACTGGACAGGGCTCTGAGCAAAATAATATGGTGGAAGATATCCCTGTCCATCGCAGGAGGGTTAGATTAGGTGACCTTTATAAGTCCTTTCCAACCTACCCTGTAATTTTTTGATTCCCTGGTATCATAACTTTTAGCAAGATTATTTCAATTTAATAAAGAATGTTAGAAGACATGTTAGTTAAGTAAACTTATTCAAATTGTTTAAATGAATTTAGCAACTTGCTTATTATACAATATACAAAAAAGACAAAGGCAAATTCTACCGCCCAAGATACTGAGATGTAATTTCAAAATTCAGGTACAGTATCAACATATGTAGAAAGTATTTTCCAGATTTATTGCAAGACTCAAACTACTTAACTAGCTGTAAAGCAGACTAGAGTTACAAGATAGTTTATGTGTATAAATAGCATCAACATAACTACTCATGTATAGTAACTATACTGAAAATTCAGTCTCCCCAGATATGATTACATGGTAAACGGCAGCACAATTGACAAGCACCTGAGACTGCGGAGGACCTAAACTCTACGACACGGAAGGGAGAGCTAAATACCAACAAATACGTTTGCATGCATGTGTACATATAGGTATCTAGACATGTTTCACTGGATTAATATTAATTTAAAAATTATTATCATATTTAAAAAACACAACAAATTCCAACTTAAGGAAAAACAAAGTTGTAAAGAATTTTTCACTGCAAAAGACAGACCTATTCTTTAAAAAACCTGTGTGTTCTTAACTAAGCATTGCCTTAAAGGAAAAGAACCATAGACTTTTTTTCTTTATTATATCTGCACTATTCTCATTTTGAGAAGCTCACGTCATGAGCCGAAAAGCGACTATCTGGATTTAACAAGCATGACAAGTTGCCAAACTAAGATTACCTCTAACAATGTTTCACAGTGCACCAGACTCTCTCCTGCTGACCTTTCCACACGTGGTTCAGAGACCACTGGATTAGAGCTGTTAACAAATCGCAGGTGCAGCCAATTAACCAAGAAATGACGTAACAATGACTACCAGTCTTAAGCGTGAGGCTTGTTCAGCAAATAATGCTTTTCCATCAATGAGCTCAGTATGGCTGCTTATCAGCCAAACGTACGAAGAACTTCAAAGGGTCTGTACTGCTGATACACTTCTCATTAAAAAGCGATTTTATTGTGAAATTACCCAACTGTGACTATGGTATGCTTTACTGTTCTCTAACTTGGGAAGTTGTCAAACAATGTGCATTAATCTTTTTACCGAGAGGACCACAGATTTTCAGGTGCACAATGAGCCAAAATAAGAACTAATGGAAATGGTGGTAAGAATTACATTGTTGTGTGTACTGTGGGTTTTTGCTTGTTTGTTTTTTAATAATGAATTCATTTTTTTGGCTGGTTGGTTTCGTTAACTGCCTCTCCACCTCACTTCTCCTAGGTGAGTATGTCTCAGTACGTTCCGCATTCTGGAGGTCTACAGACACTATGAAGAAATAGCTGGGTGCAGCCTAGATTTTGCACGACTCAGTAAGCCACACTGACTCTGCACACCACCATGTGGTCCCAGGTTGTCAATTCCACTGCTCTAAGAACATGTGCAAGAACACACAGGATGTTTCCACATATCATCTGACAGCCTGGGCATGATTTTAAAACTTTCATTCTACATTGAAGTAACATGGTTTATACAACTTTTAAAACTGAGTTCTCTTTGCAGACAGTTAAGCCACATCTCTGTAGCAATGCACAAAATCCAAGAAAAGTCAGACTGACCTCTGGCTAACTATTGCAGCAATATGTCTTTCTTTTGTAATATCCCCTAGCTAGAAATCAGCGGACAAGAAAAATACAGCACAGCAGCATTCATTCTACATTATTCTCTCCAGCTCACTTTTATGGTCCCTATCTCTCTGATGCCTCAAAGCATTCCCTGATATATTGGAAAGTGAAGGGGCAGTGCCACTAACTTCAGAACTCTGAGACCCAGGAGAACCAGAAAACATTTCACAGGGAAAGCCGCAAACTGTAAAAAGAAAATTTACATGCTATAGCCAGCTCCATGAAATTGTGTATTTTCAACTGCTGGTCTCATTGCCATTAATAGTGCTACTTGTATCACCAGAGTTCTTCCCTCAGGCCAGATGTTGTAATATCCTAATAACCCCTCAGAACAACAGTCATTCTGTAGCATTAGTCCAAACCTTTTACATCTTCTTAATAATAAAGGCAGTCTCTACAAAATGCCACGCTCTACAAAAACTAGCAATACCTGGTCCAGTTATTAGTAAAGGTATCTTGGGTTTAAGACCGTTGTAATCTCCAGCAGAATAAGGAGAAACTACATGAATTCACTAGATCAGTTTTCTGTTCGGTGTTCATTCATAGACACACATATTTACAACTTTTAACATACTAAAAGACACAAAAACCCCACACTACTTTCTAATAAAAATGTTATTTAAAAAGATGCCATAAATATACGATATTTGGCTTGATACCTTGATTTTACCACCATCTTTAATTTTATACTCAAGGTCCAGGAAAATACAAAGAATAAATACTCGTACAGAATAAAGGGTGAAACTGGTTCTTCGTAATTTACTGCCAAAGGTCTGAATCCAAAAATGGTACCCAACACGGAAAAAAAGTCCTAACTTGGCCTCAGATGTTATTTTACAAGGTAAAAATATTTTTACGTAGAAAACTAATTGTTAAACAACCATTGTCCATTTATTTATGACAACAGACACAGCTTGAAGTTATACAAACGTTCATCTTTGAGCATATACAGAAACTTCCCTACATTATTATTGTTTTATGTTAGGGATTAAAACCTAAAAAAAAAAAGGAAAAATGCTTAAAATGTAGAGAGGAAAAGAAAAGATTCAATAGCTCTTTCTGTTCATCTATCAGAGAAAGCCAGATATCATATCTGAGGATGACATATTTTTCTGTCTTCTTGAATTATCCCAAAACAAAAGAAAAGCAACTAAAAATAAGTGTCAGAGAAAAAAAAAATGCAACATGGTCATGCAATTAGCCTCCAAGTGTTTTTTAAAAGATGCATAAAGAGATTTTTGAGCCATAAGGAACACTGGTTGTGAATAAAATGGGAGGAAAAATCTGGAGACCCAGGGGGTGAAAAAAGAAGCGGAAACAGTAGCGTTGTATCAGTCTTTACAATGAGAAAATATAATTCAGATAATTATATACCTGAGATTGATAAAGTGTTTCTGAGCAAAAATAACAGAGCTGTAACTTAGAGCCATGAAAAAATATTTCTACTACTTGTGGACATAAGACAGACCATCAAACTATCTTGTGTGAAGGAAGAAAATACAGCATCTGATGAAGCTGACACATAACAAAAGCTGAGGAAAACTGTAAAATGCCACAAAAGAAGGTTAATGCTCAATCTACTTGATGCATCAAAGTCCAAGAGAGATTTGGTACAACTTGCAAATGAAGATATGCTAACAGAAGGCTAACAGATGAGTGAAAAAGGGTCAAGAGGAGCCAAATGGCAGACTGAAAAGCAGAAGCATTTTTATTTACTTAATAAGAAAAGCACTTACCAAGAAAATTTTTGTGGGGTATATTCTCTACATTAAAATGGGATTTTTTTCCACCACAGAAATATAAGATAGAGATAAATCGTAAGAATGAGATAAAAGAATTTAAGAGTCTTGTGTGCTCTATTAGGTAAAACACTGGATGGAATGATCCGAGCAGCCTTTTCTGCCTTATCCTTTCAAGGTTCAGGCTTTTTGGATGTTTTCCACTTTCATTAGATAAACAGCTTCTTCTCATTAGAAGCAGATATACCCTTATAAGGATTCAAGTCGGGTTGCCTTCATTCATGTTGACACAGATTTTATTCAACCCCTCCAACCTTACCCAATCTGTGATTCAGCTAACAAAGTTTTGTGATTTATTTTGTTCCACTATTATCAAATTATCATCTACTATTAACTATTAATTATCAGAAATGTAACACAACAACTTTTTTGGCAATAATTGAATTCCCTTCTTTTTACTTACAAATGATTATTCATTCTAAAGATTCCACAACCAGAATCTGATAACCAACATCACTTGTTCTACACTATATTAAAAATACTTATTACCTATTTGGCTCTGTAGAAAGGCATGTAAAAATAATAAAAATATTGAACTGTAAAACAGATTGACTGTCTAGAGTTAAACGGCAGATGCGATGCTCAAAGAAAATGTTTGAACATACTGCAGTCATCTTTCACTGCAGTACCACTTTAAGATACACCGCTCATATTTACAGAAAAAGTATTCTATAATACAAAGAAAACCTTCAAAAAGTTTCTTCCCATGCTACTCAACTCTGTTGAAACAAAGAAAGGAAATGGAGCATGAACGTTTAGCAATTAAAAAGTACATGGCTATACCACTGCTAAATCCATCTTGTTATGTTACAAGAAAAAAATAATCACATGTGCAGCTAAACAACTGAAACACTCCAACTCCTTGAAATGGTATCTTACGCACTATATAGTGCTAACAATTCACTGTATAATAAGGATTACACGTTCTCACCTTCCATCACGCTAACCGCATTTTCACGGGTCATATACGCATCCTTTTTTCCAGGTGACTAGACAAATGCACACACAAACTTCACCTAAAAATACACTGAGTCTTGCCAAGTAGCAGCAGGATGAAATATACCACAGTAACAATCCTGTCTTTGTCCCAGCCTAACACTATACCTATTAACACGCTTTGATGCTTAGCCAAGAAAAATCTCAGTGCTGGGATTCTGGGTTTTGTGCCCAAACAATCTGAGCTTGTGTTTAATACAGTATAGTCTGCTTTTAAGTTACTGCCAGTCATTAACTCTACAAAGAGTATGTCTGGGATTATTCTTCCTTTACAATGAATGTTTTTAAGGTAAAGAAGGCAGAAATATTTACATTATTTTGAAAAGAATAAGTGGATCATGCAATTCTTAGCACTAAGAAAACAGTCTTATTCAGAAAATACATGTACTTCTAAAAACAATTCCAAAGTAATCTTTGTTTTCTGTATGTCAGTAATATGTGTCTGAAATAGCAGATTTTTGAAAAAAACATAAAAATGCAAATTAAAAGAAACACATTAGTTTCCTAAACTTACATATAACTTAAGAATTCATTTTCACCAAAGGAAAAGTAGGTAATAGTTTTCAGTTTCTTAAACAATTACACAGAGAATATCATCAGTCAAAAAATAATTTAGGAATATATTAAAGAAAAATGGTTAAAATATGAAACATTACACTTAGCTAAACCAAGTATTATTACTATCCTTACAGAAAAACAGATTGAAGTGAGTGATCCCTCATGCACTGAGGAAAAGAAGTATGTAAAACAAAAGAAAATATCAATTAAGTGTACTTTTAAAGTATTAGTGCTATGACATTAGTGGAGAAGATGCGAAGGAAACTAGTAACAAAATGACTTGATAAAACATATAAAGACTAAAACAAGAGTAAATATCTTTCAAGGTTCTAGTCCCAGCAAGAGGCTGTTCACATTTCCCTGTAAGACTGATATCTTTTATACAGTATGCTGTGGACAGGAGGTCACGCCCACCTTCTACAGCACTAAAACTTGCTTAGAAATCTCTTGTCTACGACAGCTTACTTCTGGCTCTGATTTTTTAGATATTTTTATTTGATTTACTGAGGTTGTATAAGCAATCTATTTTACAGAGAACTCCACAAGCAACTATAACACTCCAGTTGTGTAAAAATAAAAGAAAAGGAGGCCAAATGGACAGGAACAGAAGATGACAATCTCTTGAGACAGTCTTAAAAAAGTTACTCAATCCCAAGGCTAAGGGTTTTTTCTGTCATTTTAGCCAAAATATTCCTTTCTCTCCTTTATCCTCATACCATAAAATGATTATCAAATTCCAGTCCTAAGGAACTTCACTGGTTCTCAGGGTTATTTATGAATTTTTGTTTACATTAATAGTTTCAGTGGAATCACTGAGTCATGTAAACATTTGCAGAAGTAAGCAATTTCCATGTGACTGTGGATAAGTGGCAATTTACAAATTAGCAATTTTGTTTCAAATCCTTATTGAATTTATATGCTATGACAAGTCACTCAAAAGCATACAAAATACACATGAATTAATGTAGAAGCTTATCAAAATAAACATCTGACATGCAGGTAAGTATGACTGTAAGAATATATGACCTCTGGGTGACTGTGTATGATATAACTACAAAATTAGGGTATCAATACCAAAAAAAAAAACCTTGAAAACGTTTCTTCTTTCAGACACTTGAACTGCATAGAACTAAGTCTCTTCCGTTTTTCTCTTTACATCTCTAGAGAATTTGTGTGTGTGTCTGTGATTCTCTAGTTTAGCATTAGCCATAGTCAAGATCAAGCAAGGCACCATAAAAGTATCTAACATTCTTTTTCTGGGGATCTAGTGTATAAAGACATCTTCACAGAAACCAAAGAACTCCAAAACAAACGAAAAGTTCAGTTTATAAATTAAAAATATGTGAAAGTTTAAATATTTATACTTTTTGAAAAGCAGTAGCTTAGAACAGCCACTACATTAATCACACACACACTCAACCAAACTGGGTTTTAAAAGAATACATAAAAATAAGTTCCTTTTTCAGGTTACTTCCATTCCCACTGTTTTTGATACCTAGACAATGATTTCCCACCAATTAGTGTCTGTGCTTCTTCTTAACACCACAGGAGAGAAAAAAAATTTTCAGGTAGCTTCAGCTCATACATATATGCATACCATAGCTGTGGCAATAAAACACAAGACATATTCTCCCAGATAAAACACTTTAAAATGTATTTAGAATTCAGGAGAGTTCCATCTGCAAACCACTGAAGGCATGTGTCATTTTGTCTACTTTATTTCTGACATACACTCCAAAATTCTTCAAAGGTAGTGCCCCACTTGCACTCTGAGTACAAGCCAAGTTTGGCATATGTGAGGCAAGGACTGTATGTCAGAGCACCTGTAACTACAGTGTAAAACCTAGGAAATGTGTTGATCTTGACAACTGGCAGATGTTTTCTGTATTCTTATGCTGTAAAGTCAATTAATAAATAACAGAATAACTTCATTAGTTCCTCACAGGTAATAATCCAAACTCTACTTTTTTACTGGGGCTGAGTCCTGCCCATATTTCCATAAAATGCTTCTCTAGTGAAAGAGCACTGTCCTGATATACACCAAAAATACTTCAGTAGGTACTACCTGCATAATACAGAAATTTTATCTCCTACAACCTTGTCAGGTCTTCACAGCCAAGTTCACACGCTTGAATTAAGACCTTCTCAAGAACTTACAGGATGAACAAGAAAAATTGTCTAATTCAGCTGGTGTTCTTGATGTACTGTATCTAAGGCAAATGACTAACTTAATGAAATTCTGCTTGGAAAGAGTTCAATCAAGATACAGAAAAACAGAAAGACTAAACTAGTGCCATACTGTTCTGTATATGTATCGGCATATTTCATATGCCTAGTACTTTTCCAAGGAACTTTTCAAATGACAATTCAAACCAAGAGTGAAAGAACAGAAATAGAAATCTATTAACTACTGAAGAACAAGTAGATCACTCAGAACAGTCCTAAACATGTTTAGTGTAATAAAGGCCACTAAAAGCTAGGATTTAAGAGAAACATTTCAATACCCTGAATTGAAACAGGATGAGTAGCAAAGATTTGCTTACTTGCTCTCTTGAAATTCAGTATTATATGAGTTCTTGCACTTTTACAGAAATATTGGTTAGAATTTTATACAGTATTATTTAAAATTACTTCAGTATGTGATTAAATAGCTACTTTTGCATAAAGCCAAAATTTATCAATTTAATACATAAATTGTTTAAAATTGTTTAAAACTTTGGACACTTATTTTAGTGTCAAAATGGCCTGCTTCAAGTTAAGTTAAAATTAAACAACACACGCTGTTTTGCTGGTTTATGACTAATGATGGCTTCTAGTTTTAAAAGAAACCCCATACAAATGGAGCATAACAAACACAGAGTGAACAAGTCTTTTTTGAAATACAGAATTAATGATTTTTAATAAAATTAAAGTATTTACAATTTCCCCACGAAACACAAGCATTAACCCTAACACTTTAGAGATACAGAATCATGGAATGGTTTGAGTTGGAAGGAGATTCAAGAGGGAGAATCTTAGAATGGTTTGGGTTGGAAGGGACAGTTAAAAGTTATTGCATCCAAGCCCCTACAGTGTGCAGGGACATCTTCAACCAGATCAGGCTGCTCAGAGCCCTGTCCTGCCAGACCTTGAACAAACTGCAGAGGTGGAGCATCCACCACCTCTCTCGGCAACCAGTTCAGCGTTTCACCACCCTCATCGTAAAAAATATCTCTGTTATATCTTATCTGAATCAACCCTTTTTTTGGTTAAAACCATTGCCTCTTACTCTTAGAGCAACAGACCCTGCTAAAAAGTTTATCCCCTCTTTCATACAGGTTTTACCTCTCTTGCCCGGCTGGCCATACTTCTTTTAATGCAGCTTAACTGGCTTTCTGGGCTGCAAATGCACATTTCCAGCTCATGTCAAGCTTCTTGTCAACCAACACCCCTAAGTTTTCACCTCAGGGCTGCTCTCAATCCATTTTATGCTCAGCCTGTATTTGTGCTTAGGATTGCTCCGATCCAGGTGCAGCAACTTGCACTTGGCATTGTTGAACTTCAGAGTCCATTGATTTTCATTTTGAGAAAAAATTGAAAGAGAGGAAATTTAGGTTTCAGAGTAGCATATAGATTCTGACACAAAGCTATTGGAGAGTTTCTTAGTAGAACTCCCTATAGGTTCCTGACTGGTTGCTAACTTGGCTAATTTTAGAGTCAACCCAAAAAACCTGAAAACTTGCTTCCCAGTACATACATGTAAGGAAGTCTTAAAAAAAATATAGTGACACAAAACAGGCCAAAAAACCATCTTCAAGAATTAGGTGACAAAGTTATTGCTTAAAATAGCCGTCAGTGGCACATTAACCACTGAGTAAAAATATACCTATTCACTCCAAGGAACTCAGTACTAAATCCATTAGTAGTGAATTGCACAAACTGTCACAGTAGCAAACTCTCATATCAGAACTGCTAGGCAACCTGAGCTTGCTGAATAAAACAAAAGCCAAAGACATCTAACTGCCAAAATCTAGGCTCTAAAAAACGGGGAAGATGAGAAACTAGTTCTCACAGATATATAATTGAAAAGAAACTGGAAAGCCCTAGCAACATAAGTGATATCAGTTGAACACCTGTAAGAAGGGCTGACGTGGTCAACCCTTGGTTCAACATGTGAATGAACAGGGAGGTGGAAGTAAGAAAAAAAAAAGTTGCTGCTCTCTGTATACAGCATTATTAAGGCTAATAAGAGATTAATGACAAAAGAGCTTTAAAGAATGTTGAAAAATTGGAGAAGAAAAAGAACCCAAACCATAAAGTAATTTGAGAACTCTAAGAAATTTCTTACTGTGAAAGCCTGAAAGAACATAATGTGTACAGCTTATTGAAAGGACTCAATTAGAATTTAAGTAGTTGAAGTAACAGAACATACAGCATACTGCAGTAAACTTCAGAAAAAGCAACAGCAAAAAATAATTCAGTGGCTACAAGCCGAACCCAGACAAGTTAAAATGTAAAGCTGGAAGAGGTACTGTTAGGAATAATGTATCTTAAGTACTGGAATAGAATACACTCACTGACTAAATATGGACCAAACTACACTCTCTTAATACCTACAAAAATGTTTGAATGCCTGTCCTGTTAAGCTGTAGCCAAACAGTGAGTTCAATAAAAGGGTAACTGGCAGTAAATTATGGCATGAGATACACGATTTATCTAATCATCTCCTTTGACTTAAAACACTATTACGAGAATACCTGAATTTGCTGTATGAAAACAGCAGCAGTTCTATAGGTACAGGGAAATTTGAAGTCAGTTGCAAAAAGAGTTTCTATTTAGAACCTCAAAAGACAGTTTTATTAACACACGATGTATATTTTCTGGTGCTAAACTGAAAAACCAGGAGACAACCTCTATTGGTGGACAAAGTCTGATAGTAAGTTACACTTAATTTTAAAAAATGCTAGTAGGATTAGAAGTACAGATAATAAATTTAAAATAGTAATTTTGTGAAGAAATATGTCTGTTTGTATAGAAACAGATAAAATTTAACATTCTAAAGTAAGTAGCTCTAAAATATGGTATTGACATCACATTGCTATACTTATAAACTGCCAACATTAACAAAGTAGCTTTCCGAACACAAGATGAGATGCTACATCAAGTCTACATTAGTAAAAACATATAAATATTTTTACTACTCGTCACTATAATGCCTGCCTTATAAGCACAAGATAACAAGTGCACAATAAATGCATTTAAAACAACATATTCTAACATAAATTATTAATTTACAAATGCAAAATATCCAACTCATCATTTATAACAACTGCAGATTTATAAAGAGAGAAAAGTTTTGATTTAAAAGTCTTTTAAAAAAGACTTCTATGTGATCACGTAAAATTATCTTTGGCTTTTCCACACCACAGTACTATAAAAGCATTTTAGAAAAGCAAACTTGTGTGCTCAGTTTGGCAATCTTTATTCATGTAATGCTAAGAAAATGTTGAGGTGTCTTGACTATATTCAATTTTTACTGCCTGGTCTGAACTGGACTAAGCATGAGCTTGAAACCCTGCCTAGCATTATTAATTATTTTTATTACAATTGTGCCTAGATGACAAAAGGACGGTGGAGATGTAAGCTTTTTGTCCAAGTTATTTTGTATTGTCTTTCAACAAAAAAATAAGTCTGAGGAATTACACCTTAAAAACTGTTATAGGTTTCTGCTTGGAGGATGAGGGAAGTTTATATATGCACAGAAAATACATAAAGCTTCACACATGATTTATTTTACCCATGACAAGAAAATGGGTAAAAGAAAAAACAGGAATGCAAAGGAGTGGCAATATAGCTACTATTAATTACAAGTAGTTAATAGTTTCTACTACTACTATTCATCTCCTTATGATACTAATAGCTCATAAACCAAAAGATATGTGGTTACTTAGTTCAACTGCAAATTATAGGATTATTAAGAGAAAAATATACAAGAGGAAACACCAAATTAAATTCAAGTGATGTTAATTACTCAAAAAGTCAGCTTCTCTTCCTCAATAGTTTAACTATTTTAATAATTTCTTTCATATTGCTATTTAATACCACATCCATTACAAGGATGCAACTGAACTTGTTGACTGTACAGTAAAAAACTGTCAAGTTTACTGTATTTTACTCCAAACTTCATGTTGTGCAAACAAGAAGCACCGAAAATTTTTAAAGCTGGTAACCAGAAATGTGCAGCATCCGAGCTCCACCTACAGGATGAAAACAAATGTATAAGAAATATTTTTAATTACCAGACTAGAAGAGGACTACTTACTATGAAGCCTTGAGATGGTCATCTCAAGTCACTGGCATTTTAAAAACTCAATGCGATGCTGAGAAATTTTATTACTTATGCAATGACGGCAAACACTTCTTCTATCCCTAAACATTCCTCATGTAAACAGCTGTTCTACAGTGAGCAGTTTATGTTTAAGCTTTCTAATAAAAACCCCAGACCTGTGGAATTTCTCTAACAACTTGCCAGAATGACTGGGGAACTCTTTTTCCCAAGTTTTCTTATCTAATACAAAGTTGTAAAGTGTATAAAACTATTTTTAAAACATACATAAGAGGTTAAAACGCATACTGAAATGACTAAAATTAACTTCACCATCTGAGCACTTCAAGTGTGGTTGCTTTTAGAAGAGGTATTGCATCTCAGTACTGTGAATTTGACGAGGTGTCTATTGTTTCCATACTGTTTCTCTGAAATAGATGTGCAACCTTTAGAGCTCACAAATGCATTTGGATTAAAAGAACCAGGACTGATACAAATGAATACAGTTTTGCAGAAAAAGTCATACATGTTAAAGACAGTACTCTGAAACATATTCTTAGAAGTTCAATTATTCTACTAGCACATTTAAGTATCTGATGAGTTGAAATTTTGATAGATATCAGAAGTTTCTTCACCCTCTGATATGTTAGTAGACATTACCCTCAAGCTATGGACGGTCCATCCAACTTTTTCTCTGATATTTACACCTCCCACATCTCTGCCTCTGACCAACACAGGTTTTGACTACAGTGGGTGGTGAACACCCATGAGTATATTATCAAACATCTCCAGTACACTTAGAAAATAGCCACTATTTCAGACAATGAAACTTGATATTGTTTATCTCACTTTATCGAAACAGACCACAAACGTAAAAATACATTATTTATAACAAACAATATCATGCCTTTGATTTTCACGCCAGAGGATGGCAGACAATTATTTGGAAAACAGTAAGTCTAGAAATTTATGGTACTTGTGATACTAAGCAATATCTCCCAAGGCTATGGCTCCCAACAGCTAAAAATGCATCCAACAAAACCCTCTTCCGAGTTAAGATAACCCATCTGGCTATAATACTATTACAACTGCCACCCTGAAAGAGCAGAATAACCACAAACAGAGCACACTGACCAACCACATGCACAGCCAGCAGCTTACAGACTGACTACACAAATGTCTCTGACAATGAGCTAAAACGTGATGCAAGCTTGGGCACTGAGTATCTCATTCCTATGGGTATCCTCCAGCTTTGTGTTCTCTTCATGCTACAAACTTGTATTAGACCTTAGGCAATTTTGTTTCCAGGAGCCATTCTTATAAAACCCCACGGACAATTAAACAGATTGGTGGACAGGTAGCTGGACAGATAGGGAGGTAGCAAATATGTACAGATTCTAAAGCCTTTTGCTGTTCTAAATATGTTATTTGACTGCCATATACTTCAAGGTTCTTTTTCAGAAGGAGCTTTTCCTGGAGACCTTTCAGATTTCTGAATCCTTGCCTCCACTAGCAGATATGGCTATTTAATACTGAACTGTACTTGTTCAGTCTGTCTCCAGAACCAAGAACAGTTAATTGACTCTGAGAAGCTTAAACTTGTGTCAATCTAAACCATAAGACTAGTAACCAGATTTTGGGATTGAAGTTATCTGTCATACTCATCGATCTCAGTAGACTTCCTGCGGACCATCTGTCTACAGATGAGATAGTACAGCCACCAATTCCCAAAGCAACACATCGCACAACTTCAAAGACAACAGAAAGAAAAGTCAGGGGATCTGTTTTACAAGATGTCTTGTATACGTTCTTTAAAAAATACCCAGTTATATCTAACATAGCCATAAAATCATGATATTGTGTTTCATGTACTGCAATTTACATGCTCTTACAGACAGAAAGGAACATTGAAAAACAGAAAAACAGTGCTCAAGAATTAGAGTTTCATGCTGGTTTCATCTGGGATAGAGTTAATTTTATTTGCTGTACCTAGCGTGGCGCTGTATTTCGGTCTTGTGCTGAACACAGAGTTGGTAACATAGAGATGCTTTTGTTATTGCTTAGCAGGGTTTACACAGAGCCAAGGCCTTTTCTGCTTTCTCTACTGCCACAGGCAGGAGAAATGGAGTGCCTGGGAGGCTGGGAGGAGACAAAGCCAGGACAGGTGACCCCAGTTGACAAAAGAGTTACTACACACCATGTGGCATCATGCTTAGTATTTACAGTGGGGGGAAGAAGGAAGAAAAGAGGGATGTTTGGAGTGATAGTGTTGGTCTTCCCAAGTCACTGTTACATGTGATAGGGCCCTGCTCTCCTGGAGATCGCTGAACACCTGTCTGCCCATGGGAAGCAGTGAATTCATTCCTCGTTTCGTTTTGCCTGTATGTGCAGTTTTTGCTTTCCCTATTTAACTGTCTTTACCTCAGCTGAGTTCTCTATCTTTTATCCTTCTGATTCTCTCCCAGACCCTGCTGGTGGGGCAGTGAGCGACTGGCTGCGTGGGGCTTGGTGGCTGGCTGGAGTTAAACCACAACACATGACTCCACAAAGAGATCAGATTTATGTATGGTTCCAAAAGAAATGGAGTAACATCAGTTTACAGATCTGACCACACAGCTCTTCTTGACTACGTGAAATCTGAGAACCAATGGCAGTTAGTTACCTAGCCTCCAACTAGAAGTAAATCATACGACAGGAAAAACTAATGCCCATTTAAATTATAGATTTTGTTTACAGTTTCCTTATTTTTGTTTTTGTGCTGGGTCTTTGATGTCAAATGCTCTTCTTATGTATCTCCAGCTATTAAGTGTACTGGGTCCCCTCTTCAGCAAACACAAAATTACAAGGAACTTCAGAAGTAACATCTTCCAGGCCTGAGAAAGAACTGACTGGAACCAATTCAGATTTGCTCAAATTGCAAAGGCTTCTGTACTGTATCTGGTGTAATTCTTAGATTCAAATCAATAGTGAAGACGATGTAGAAAAGAACACTGAATTTCCTTCTTAAATCCCAAGAATATTTTAGTTTCTAGAGTTCTTCAAACATATTAAAGTGGTTAATACAAATTGCTTTCTTAGCAATGCTGTCACTGGGCAGCTGGTACACTGCAAGAATGAGTACTGTGTTAAACCAGACTTCACTGGATGACCTTCCTTTCTGTGAGTCTCACTGGCGGACAACTACTACATGTTAACGCAGATAAAGAAGCTGCAAAACTCAATCTTACAATTGAGTAGAAAGACGAAGTAAAGAGTGACAAATACATATAAATACACTTAATTTCTAGCTCAGAGGAAAATAAAACTCCCATACAAGATATCAATAAGTGCCAAGTGTAATGAAATGTAAGTTAAGTGTTTGTTTTAAACTGCCAAACAAAACTAAGAAAAGACAAAGAATGAAAGCAATAGGCAATCTCGCCTTCCACAGCTGTAGGTGGGCAGGGGGGAGTATTTTCAGTGTTAACACTCACCTATCAACGCTGTAACTGCAAAACTGGAACTGAGCAGAAAATCTTAAAACTGTAAATAATCTAAACAAAAAAACCCAACCAAACAAAACAATCCTTACCTGCGACTAGTTGTTTTCCTTTCTGTCTTAGTTTCTTCCTCTTGAAGTTGCTGTTTAGCATTTTCACTTGTATCAATTTTCAATTTCTTGGCAATGCGTTCCTTTATTTGAGATCTCTCATTACTAGCAACTTCACCTTCTACACTATCAGCATCTTCATCATGTTGTTCTTCGTCCTTTATTGATTTAAAATTATAAAACTCCTTTAGATTTTTAATGAAGAATGATGAATACGAAAATCTTTTTCTTATAAATATAGTCTCTTCCAACAAAAAAGATGAACACTTCATTTCAAAGCAAACTTTTCAAACAAATATATCGTTATTGCTCAGAGGGAACAAAAAAATACAAATACGATAATTTTCATACACAAGTTACTTCTTTTCTGTAGGGTTAAAAAAATTAAAACAGTCTATTCTAGACTATTAACTCTTACAGATCTACAAATGACTTCATAGCAGTGTGATATTACTCGTATCATTTTTCATGGATCCAAAATTTGATCAAGACAAGATACTAAACTTTTCCTTCATTTTCCACTGAAAGAAAAACTTAAGAACTTCCTACCACATGACTATACTACAGTCATGATGGGATGGAAGAGGTTAGCCCATCAGTTCCTGCTAGAGAACTTAGAAATACTAAATTAATCATAACAGGCTGTGAAAACCTGTGGAATCAATTATCTCAGCTTGCTACAGAGGTCCAAGGAGAGGCCTCAGGCCTCCATGACTAGCAGAGGTAGGTAAAAGGGGATAAACCATCTTGGATCAAAGATATTTGAAGGGAGAAATAATTGGAGAACGAAGAAGTGGCCTGACTAGACCAAGAGATCTAAGTTTGACTACTTCCTTCCTTGAAGAAGGAAGTCTGTATCAATCTTAATTGAAGAATGCCAGCTCAAAGATGACATAGTACATCTTTTTACATTTGTTTGGTGTGATACTAATCAGCAAAAGGAAAGTGTAAGATGCCACATGATTCTAATTTTAGCCAAAGAAAGAAACGACACTTAGAAATAGTAATCCAGAGGACTTTACTGTATCCAGGAGACTGCCAGAATGTAAGCACTTGGGAAGGAAGAACATTTACATGTCCTGGGTGTGATGGAGAGGTAGGAGGAAGAGTAGCATGAAGACCATGTCCATAAACATGGAAGGGGAGAGGATAGAAAAGGAAAAGCAGCAAGAGGCAAATTTGGGAAATAGAAGAGAAAGATCAAGAGCTGGATTTCAGTAGTGGAGTCACTGTTTGGAAATCTTTAGACTACCATGCGTAGATTTGAGATTTAGACAAGACAAGACAACTCAGGAATAAAAAAGAAATCTCTGGATATTCAGCACAGTAAGATAGCTGAATATTTTGCCAATGAAAAGACTGAAAGGTTAGAAAGACTTAGGGAATACTAACAAGAGTTTCCCTTACATGCTATGAGCTTGTTAGTCAGGGGAGGTAGGGAGATCTGGAAGAATTATTTGCTCCCAGAATTTGCTATGTAACTACCAACACACTGCAGCTGTGTAAATGCAAAAGTGATGCTGTGATATGTTAACTAAAATAACTCCGAGAGATGATAAAATACCAGTACCACTTTACAAGACCAAGGTAACTGCCTGAAGTGCTAGATCTTAGCTAAAATCTTTCAATGAAATGAAATCCAAAGAGAACACTTCTCCAGGAAAAAGAAGAAGAAGCTTTCATATTTCCAACTTTGGCTTAATTAGGTATATTTATTTAAATTTTTATTCTTCAACCTGATACATCTATGTTCTATACTCCCCAAACCTAGTTTGCTTAAGAAAGGGCTATTTAAACATCTGAAGAATTATTAAATAAATAGCATTCTCCAAACTCTCCTAACACTAAAATGCTCCTGCACAGCAGGAATTACAAAGAAGAGTGAAAAAACCTGAATTCATACTACGCCTTGTGAAAAAAGGAACGAGGTGTAAGCTGATGCTTTTTTTTAGGCACACAAATGTGCTGCCTAAAAAACAGACTGCGTTCTTCCTTTACTTCAGCGTGTCAACACACAGTGTAGTTAATACCTGGGCATGACGGATAGATATAGAAAACAACACTTCCCAGAATTCAGTTAGGGGAATGCGAGATTAAATTCCTAGTCAAATATTACATCCTTATCTCAACAGCAATTCAAAGAGGTACTCCCACGATCTATGGCTGGAGACAGAGACATACTTCATCTAACAAGCTTATGCTTATCTGCACCATGTACGACAATTTCCTTATACTTAAACTGCCTCCATGATTAGTTGAATGTTACTGCTTGATTATTCAGATTTCATGTCTTTCAGAGGTGACAGTCTTTGTCAATACAATTTAACTGCTACAATTTAACAATTCACTGAATTTTTGTTCTCTTGAAGAAATCTTTCAAACAGGGCTCTGACTCATATGCAGACTTACCCTCAAATACTGCAATTATATAATTATTCATGAAAAATTTGATTTTAACTGTTTTTTTAGAAGCAGTTTCAGGGGTTTTATTACTCTGGTGGTTTGTCACCGTAGGGTACACAAGCCATATACCATACTCCTATATACCTAATCTACTGACTGAAATACAATATAAACAGTTTTTACGAAGTGTAGCAGGTAGAATGCTAATTCTACCCTGCTGTGAATAGCCAAGTCTTAGAGCTCTGAGAGAGCCTTCAGGCTTTTGCTGGAAATCTGACTTGAGCTAGTTCTCAAAGATCTCTAAAGCAGCATTTGTTCCCCAAAGAAAATCTACTCTGCACACAGTAAAAAACAAAGACTTATTTGTAAAAAAATGATACTTACCTCACTCAAATCCTTTTCTTCATTTTCCCCCTCACTAAAAGAAGAAAAAAAAATGTAACTACTTTGAAGTGCTAGAGGAGATTCAATACAATATTTAGAACACACCATTTCTTGAATAAAAAAAAAAAGTTAGCCACCTGAAATTTTAGTAAACTTACTACTTTATATCATCCTCACATTAATCTTAAAAGCATCAATTAATATTATTTTCTATCATTTGACTATCATAATCTTTTCTAATTAGAAATGCTTAAAAACAAGGACTTTCATACAAAGGAGAAATCCTAACCATATCTTGAGCTACTCAAGCAAAACACTAATCTATACAGTTAAAACCTCCAAAAACCAGTTGAGACATTTTTGATCCTATTTATCAAATGATTACCAGGACTTCATTGCAACTAGTTCATACCCTGGAAGATGGATCTTACTGGTAATTAAGCTCAATGTCAAGATTTTAATTTCTTATACAGCTACAGTTTGATGAATTAAAAAAGAAATCTATTTGAATATACTAAGGCTAACACACTCATTGTTAATTATCACAAACTAATAGTAAGGACTCTCGAACCTTTTTAGCCCACAATTTAAAGAAAGAAGTTATGTTAGAGAAAAAGCAAGGAATATTAAAGAAGTTCCAGAAGTAAAGGCTTTGAAGTGTGCTCTAAGCAATCAGTAAGTAACCAAGATCATTAAAGAAAACTGTAGATGTGTTGCAATCAATGACATTAATTTAATAAAGTGCTGCACCTGGGTCAGGGCAACTACTGATATCAATACAGACTGGGGGATGAATGGACTGAGAGCAGCCCAGCAAGGAGGATCTGAGGGTGCTGGTGGATGAAAAGCTGGACATGAGTTGACAATGTACGCTTGAAGCCCAGAAAGCCAATTGTGTCCTGGGCTGCATCCAAAGCAGCGCGGCCAGCAGGGCCAGGGAGGGGATTCTGTCCCTCTGCTCTGCTCTGGTGAGACCCCACCTGCAGTGCTGCACCCAGCTCTGGGGTCCCAGCACAGGAAGGACAGAAACCTAATGGAGGGACTCCAGACAAGAGCCATAAAGATGATCACCATAAAGATGATGAAAGGCAGGATTGTTCAGCCTAGAAGACTCCAGGGACACCTTATTGCAGTCTTTCCATACTTAAAGTGGGTCTATAAGAAAGATGGGGACAGACTTTTTAGCAGGGCCTGTTGTGAAAGAACAAGGGGTAATGGTTTGAAACCAGAAGAGGATAAAATCAGACTAGACATAAGGAAGGTGTTTTTTATGATGCAGGTGGTGAGACACTGGAGCAGGTTGCCCAGAGAGGTGGTAGATGCTCCATCCCCAAAAACATTCAAGGCCAGGTTGAATGGGGCTCTGTGTTACTTGATCTAGTTGAAGATGTCCCTGCTCATTGCAGGGGTCTTGGATATGATAAATTTTAATGGTTCCTTCCAAACCAACTAGTCTGCGATTCTAAGATAAGCAAATTCTTGGAGTTAACATATTGTCATGGAATTTTCTCACTTTAGCGCTCAACTGTGGTTAAAATCAGCATTTATAAACTACTGAAAAGAAACAGAGAAGAAAACCAACTTTATCCAAGCATACAGATTTATGATTCACCTAATTTTAGTGTGTTCTTTAGATTTGGAAAAAAAATAGGTATTTTCAAGTATAAACAGGATTAGAGGGTTGGGAAAAGCAACTAGAATAATCACGACACAGAGTATCTTCTGCATGAAGAAAATTTAAGTAACTTTAAAAGTTTAGGCTAGGAAAGAGATGGTCTAAGAAAGGATTATGGTAAAGACGGGTATAAAAGAGACTGATTGCTCACTGTCTCTTCCAGAATGAGAGTCAGAATTTAAAAAGTACCACTAGTAGCATCCAAGTTCAGAACAAAAAGGGAAGATACTAGGATTACTAAGCAGATGAACCGCACCAAACTCTGACAGTCCTCTGAGATGAAAGTTGATGGAGGCTGGGACACTACTCAGATAAACATCACATTTGCCCTGCTTTTATTCTTTACTGGATGGCCAGTGGTGGTGACAGCTTAGTGGGTTAGAGAAATTCTCAGTCTGATCTAGCACTGGCACTCTTAATTTTTGAAAGAGTAACATGAGTTAACATTTCTTAAATGAGTATACATGATCATAACTGGGTATAACATACTAAAAGTAGATCTGTTCTAGAAATTAGAAATGACATATTAACCTTTTGACAGCAGGAACTGAGCTTAGATGGGGATCATCCTTCAGGAGATCATGACTACTTTTACTTTTTCCTTTCATGCTCTGTTAAAAGAAAAAAAAAAAGAAAAAAGGTATTATTCATTTCAGTGTTTAAGAGGCTAGATAGTGAAAAAGGATTATGGTAGGAAAAATATAATTCGTTTCTTGCTAGCTTTAGCCTATCCAGTAAGCTTAAACACTTTTAAGAGCAGAAGAACAGAGAAAGTGTTCCAGAAAGAAAAGCATCAAAGTGACTCCGCGGATTTATTTTTGCAATAGCAATGCACTTAGTTTTAAAAGAAAGAGAGAGAGAAAAAAAAAGATACTGTTTAGTCACGACAATTACACATCATAAAGATGGTACATCTAGCACATATACACTTGGGTGAATGAAGAGGTAAGAACTTGACTTTCCAATAATGACACACGACAACTCAAAGAACCACCATGTACAAAACAATACTTATTAACTGGAAGAATACTAATTGGATGCCTAGGAAAAAAAAAAGAAATCAACAAACTGCAATACATCATGCAGGAATCATCTACTGACACAATAAATAAATCTAACACATAAGGTCTTCAGGCAGAAAGACTGCAGTTAGAAAGCATTCTACGTGCTAATCTGAAAAAAAGTACACTTAAATTTCAGAGAGATCAGACCAAAAATCTCTGCTACAGAAACAGTCTGTATTGTGACCTGTATTGTGAATGTCTCCGTTATCTATGTTTTTGGGAAGACAGTAGAGTGTGGACAAAATCTTACTCATTTAAATGCAACTACAATTTTTTGTTATGTAGAAAACATAGACTAACATATTCAGCAACATGAAAAGATAATTCTTTCATTAAGGAAGGGGGTGGGGTATTTGGAGTGGTGGTGGGGCTGTGTCTTCCAAAGTGCTCCAAACAAGTACAGACAATAAGCAGTTTGGACACTAAAAGCTACAGTTTAAACTGAAGGAACTAATAAATGACCAGTGGGGGCCCTACAGCCAGATCCCTGACTGCACTATAGCCATCACGGCCTTGAGGGGTTTTACCCAGAGCTTCTCTGCCCGGCTTAAACATGCAAGACTTACTGCATCTAGCAACCAAAAAAAGCTCATAGGATTCTAAGTTTGTAGATGTCAAAGGATCTCAATAATAACTTCGACCTTCCATTTTTCTTATCAAAAACAGAGAATGAAAGTTAGTGCTGATGTTCACGTACTTCAACTTAATCAGGATTAAGATAACATCCAGAACTACACAGACACCGATCTAGACCTCTTACAAACAAACAGTGAGGTTTCAAAAAGGTTTTATTTTGTTGCAAAGAATGAACAGAAATTCTTCATAAAGAGTTGGTGTGGTTATTTATCTAGCTACAGCTAGTCAAGAATTTAGTCAGGACAAATAGGCAGATGAAATTTTGAGGCTGAGTTGAAAGCATGAAAACACTGAAACTAGGCTAATCATAAAAGAGGCATTCTAATTAGACAATTTTAAACTGAAAACAAGTATTTGGCACGAAAAGTAAGAAAGTCGAAGCAACTGAGTTAAATGCAGTATTACAAGCCAGATATACAGCAAGAGCAAAACACCAGATGAACATATTAAGGTAAACAAGTAAAGTTTGTCTGACCAGTAAGTCGAAAAAGAGAAAAATAGTTAAAACTGCTGTTGTAATAAATCTCTACTATCATCCTGACTGATACCATCTCACTATAATATTGTCCATCATTATTCACTATTTTCCTTTTGTATTTTAACTAACTTCTGAGGACTGACAGCCATCTTTTCACTTACGTGGTACAGGATGCAGGACCACGTAGTCTGATCACTAACTGAAGCAGCGAGATGCTGCAGAAAGCCTAGGGGTCTAGTGAAACAACTTGTCAGCAGTAGAAATTAAATCAACAATTTATTAAAGAAATTTTTAAACTAACCTTATTTAAATTGCAACGTCAGGGAAAGAAATGCTAGACCAAAGATTACCTGTGCAACCCTTGTTCTGTGAATGTGAACATTTCACTATAGTGCACTATTAAATTACAATAATGGACTATTTTCTCCACAATAACCACACTTCATTTTGCACACAGACGAACAGGTATGTGTAAGAAAATGGAGCTAAGCATGCACTGGGAATACATAAGATGATCTTCAGAATTCAAGTACTTTACCATATAATCGCACTCATAAATTAAGGACTTGAAAAAGAATAAAGTACCTATCGCTTCCACAACTTTCAAACAGCAGACACAGATCTATACTGTAAAACTTTACATTCATGAAAATGTAAAAATTTCATGCAGTAACTGAAGGCACCTTCAAAGTCAAGAAAATTAAAAACCTGTTTTTTCAAAATGCTGTAACAGCAGAATCCTAAAAATAAAAACAATTTCTAGTATCATTGTTCAAAATGCAAACATAAGAACAAGACTAAGAACTTTAAAGCTTTCCAAGAGTATGCAGAAAAGGTAATTAGGACAAAAACAAAAATAAGGATAATTTGGTAAAATACCTGACTAACTCTACTGACTTCTTCCTCTTCTTCTTCAGCTTCTTCACCAAAGGAAAGTAGGTTAAAGTTTCTTTAAGAGAAAACAGAAAATTTCTAGTAAAATTTTAAATACAGTCTTACTAACATTCCATTAACTTTAAATATATCACGTTCGTGTTGTACATGATTTTTTAAAAACTTTTTGCCCTGGTGAATGTATCAATTCCAAACAACTACTGCATCTTGCTTTGCAGTAAGTCATAAATACTTAGAAAAGCATACTGTATCACATTCCTGAGATAAAACAAGGATAGCAAAGCATCAGTTAAGACACAATTTAAGAAATTCTGTCTTGACTAACTTTCCCAGATTCTTGAATGCTGACAGTTCTGTTGCATTTTTTTCCTCAACAGAGCAGCATTCAAGCAAGACACAAGATTTTCAAGATATGATGGCTCAGTAAGGTATTAAATGTGTACACATTCACAGAATGCAATTAAAAGAAATTGTGATCTATAATTTCTTTTTCAAGAGTTAATTGTTTACACTATGTTGGAACCAGTCAGTTGCAACATGTTCTATTTTTGTGCAACACAACTGGCAGCATGCACACTTCAGAGTTCTTACTACTTTTCACTGCATGTTTGTGACTATGAATTTTCATCCACAGAAACTAAAATTTCCCATGTCAAAACACCTGCCTCTTGCTCAGTACTTCAGTGGGGGAGAAGTGGTATCTGATAAAGTAAGTTCAAAAAATCCCAAAGAACTGAGCTGCCACCTAGTTACTCCTACCAGTAGGTTTTAACTGCAGTGTCACCTCAGTCAGATGATTGCCCATTGTGGCATACGGGAAAGATAAACCATCTTTTATTATTTTCAACAAACTATCATATGCATGAAACAGTTACAGCTCAGCAGATGCACAGTAAACATTTCAGTCAGAGAAACTAGATTTGCATGATCCTCCCTGGAAACAAGGAAGTGCTTCAAAGGCAGAAATGAAATAAAAAACTGCCAAGCTACAAATTAAAGGTGAAAGAAAATTAACCACCACTTATGTTGCATATATTTACTTTGTGCCTTTTACTTTGGACTTTTTAGTTTCTTCTTCTGGTTTGTCCTTCTTCAGTTTTCTATTTGGTCTTGGGACAATGTCATCAAAAGGATTAAACAAAACCTGTTAAAAAAACCCAGTATTTTAGACACATCTTTAGTAAGCATTTTGTAATTAAATTATTCAATATTTTAACACAATATGAAAAAGGACAAGCCAAATTTTCTGAACACTGTGCACAAAAGAATTTTAAAATGTCACAGTTCAAATCAGAACACACTCACCTCACTACTTCTTATTTTGTGCGGACTGAGAGGTCTCTCTTCCCTGTCAACTTCTACTTCAGCCAGGCGCAACATGTTATATATAGTATCCCCTGTAACCTGGCAAATTTGAAAGAAAAGGTTTGAAAGTCCTTGACTGTAATTTGTGTTATTTATTGTGCAAAATACAAGGCAATTATTACGTAAAAATTTTTGAAAGTACAAGTGATATAGGAAATATTGTAAGCACATAAGACTTCTAAAAGACAGCAGGTACAATGTAGAAAAGTTTGGGTTTTTAAATTTAATGGCAAAAGTTGAAGGAATACATGTAGTTTTCAGAATGTATGCAGAGGAAGATGTTGAAGTCTTATCGTGAGCTATGAAACAGAAGAACAAAAACCACTGAAATAAAAAAATATTTGGTTTCTTTTCTTTTAAGTAAATCATGAGAGTGGTAAATTCATCTCATGTTTTTCATTTTCCTGATCCTTCTTGGGTAATTAGAATCTACAAACAGAATTTTCTAGCACGTCATTAGTATTAGATAAACTGACTAATAACAAAGCCATAATAATGCTAATAAGATTATTTAAAGGCAGCACAACATAAAAATACAATTTAGAAAAATAACAACAGCAAAATAGATGATAACAGGAACAACCCACAGAAACATTTCTAACAGATGTAAGAAACAAAGAGAACACAGAGCCTAGAAAGCACTGAAATAAATTTCAAGACTAAACTGGCCTTCAGAGAAACTTATAGTAGCTTCTGTCAAACTTAAACTGGGACTACAGTTCATGTAACAGACCTTTCCAAAGATTGTGTGCTTGTTGTTAAGTTCATCTGCACGACCCAATGTAAAGAAAAACTGACTCCCATTATCATGGGGCCCAGCATTTGCCATAGCAACAAGTCCTCTTCGATTAAATCGCAATCGTGAGTGGAACTCATCCTGGTGAAAGCAGGGCAGAAAAGAGAACAATTTCAGTACAAAACTATTTTTTCACTCCTTTAGCTACAGCATAATAGGAGGGAGGAGTGATACTATTTACATCAACCTGCACACACATAAATATATGCTGCTAATTTTATTTTGAATTCAAACAGTTACAAATCCCAAGTAATTTGAAACTCAGTGCCAGAATTATATTTAAAAGCTTCTACTTGGACCAGCAAAAATTATTTTTAGTCAGTATTTCTAATCTCTAGTGGATATAATGATGCAAACAAGTGAACAATCTTCAAAAGAAACCATAAACACATAACGAACAAACACCAATCAAAAAATTAGCAACTAGAATATCAATAACAGAAAGACAGACTACTAATTAAAAAAACTGTAAGTTCTGTCTTGTTAATTTTATCTTTTCCCAGTCATTGCCTAAAAATCAATTGTTATTCATTATTTTTATTTGCATTCGTTATCCCCCCAACATTAACAAAATCAAAAACATCTTAAAAAGTAACTGCATTTCATACATTTCTTCAAAAATACTATTCTTGACAATCACTGTATTTATGTGAAAAATACATTTAAATCCTAATTCATGAAAGCACAGTAACAGGTTGTAATAATAGAGTTATGCAAAAATCCACAGGAAGAACATTTTCTGGATCTAAGACAAAACAGGACTCCTTTCAAAGCAAGGAGAAAGCGATGAATACCACTGCAATATCATGATGCTAAACACTGCAATACTGAGAGACCACTAATTTGAAGCAGCAATGCTACTACAACATTAGCAATTTTTGTTTTGTTCTCTGCTCAGGTACCATTCCCTCCCACAAACTCCAGGTTCGTGGTAGACGTGAAAGTCTAGCAGCAAGAAGATGGAAGGCCTGGAAACAGGCTTTGCAGCTTCAGTCACAAGTTAAAGGTGCCTGCCCCACCTGAAATAAAACACGCAGGCAGAACAGAACACAGCTGCGGAGCCTGTGTGTAGCTTCCCTCAGGATCTGAGCCCCCAGGTTTATCATTACACCTGAGTAGCTAGATTTAAGAACTCTCAATTTAGAAGGGCATATTCAAACATACTTAAGCAGCACATGAAGGCAACTACTGCACATGCATGCGTTTCACATAGGATTTGATTTTTCACAACCTAATATGGTAGGAAGAATAATGGACAGAGAACAACAAAAAATTAATGTGTAAGATATACAGATACACACCTTGAAAGGAGCTCCATAGACTGACTCTCCTCCTGATCCAGTACCAGTGGGATCACCCCCTTGAACAATAAAGCCAGGCACTACTCTGTGAAATATCGTATTATTGTAATACTCTAAAAAAAAAAAAAGGAGGAAAAAAGAATAGCATATTAAATACATGTAAGTGGTCTCAAACCCAAACTTTCATATACATCACGCAGAGATGTCCCGAGACTGAAGTCCCAGAAAGCAAGTACTGTAACTAGATTCCACTGAAGTTCCAGAAAGCAAGTACTGTAACTAGATTCCACTGTTGCCTTCTATTTGGTTCCCTTCTGTTCTTCAGTCTTACAAAAAAACCGCTGTGATGTCACATGCTTCTTTTGCAAAAAGTCCTGCCCAACACTGACAAGATGACCTTGATGAACTACTGTCTTTTCAGCTTTTAAGTTTTATCACTGGAATGATACTATCAAAATACACCAATTTAAAAGGAGAACTAGAAATACTATGCTCTATCCTGGACGACATCTCACATACAACATCAGCCATATCCATATACCAGATGATTTGCACTTTCACTCAGCAGCATGGAGCACCTTTCATCACCTATACTGTATCTAAACTCATAATTTTTGCAGAATGAAATATGTGGTACATTTTGCTCCCTAACTTACCTTCTTTTCTCTACTACCTGATAAAGGTTACAAGATCATAAGAAAACAAAAGGAATGAAAACGTAACTTTATCTGAACTATACTCCTGGCTGATATAATAATAGTAATAAGCAAATTAAATCTGCAGCACGCTGCAAGACAAAGTAGGCTGTGCAAAGTAGGTTGCAGCATAACTAGACACAGTCACGGACGGTTATATGCTGGGATATTAATGAGAAATACTGAAATGTATTATACAAAGCATAGCATACTACACAGCAGTTAAATAAAAAATCAGAAAGGAAATAAAGCCCACTGAGGATACGTGAACCCTTATCGCGGGCTAAGAAATTCCTTTACCATTGCAAAAAGTCTAGGGAAAAGAACACAAAACAGACTGGATCTGTGCTGGAGCCATAAAGCCTAGGCTGTTACTTTTGCTTAACAGACAAAGGCTGAAGGAATTCTTAACAATTCTATAAATGTTAAAATGTTAGACTAGCAGCAATTAGAAAACATATAAAGGCATTAATTCTTTCAAAGACTTTTGTTACAGTTTTCTCAGTAGGGAGCTTCTCATTCTGGTGCCCACTGCTTCAGTGGAAAGTTTTACAAAGCTTTCATTAACAAAAAAATACAGCAACTGAAACATTAGGAGCACTCGCAGAAAAAAAAAGAAATGGTAGTGTAAATTGTGATGTGGAAATGAGAATTTTGGAGAACATCCGATATGGCATCACTGTCATTTCATACACACACTGAAGTTGTTATACCTTGTAGACATCTGCTGAAAGTAAGACTTGTCAAGACTCTGAAAGACAATATTTCAATACTATGTCATCTGCTTAATTGGAGAAAACCATTAAAAATTTTTATTTTTTTCTCCACTAGATTCATTGGTAACCTTGAAAAACATTGTCTGAGTGTTAATTAATAATTTCTAAATAGAAATAAACCTACTGACATACTGAAGACAAAACATAATTATGACCTCTATTTTACAGAAAGGGCACAAAGATCACATATAGGTTAATTTCAACAACTCCCATCCCATTCAGTCATTACCTTCCATACAAAGCTGGATGAAATTTCTGCATGCTTTTGGTGCTTCTTTTGACCATAATTCTATATCTATCTCTCCTGCTGTAGTTCTCAGCAAAACCTATAAACACACAGATAAATGCGGCATCAGTTTCATTGTAACTTAATCACTGATGAAAGAATACAACTTCCTAAAAAACACATCTGAACTTGTTATATTAGTAAGAGTGGTATACATTTAAGTGTGCTGGGTAGCTACTGTTAGTTCTAACTAGCATTTCCAGATCTTGAGATACAGTTCTGAATCGATATGTATAATGAAGATGTATAATATAGCTGTAATAACATAACGTAACATAACGTAACGCAACACAACACAACACAACATAAGGTGGCTGGTACTTGATAGAAACTCAGATACTCTTTATCACTTCCATAATGCGACAACGTAGGGAAAAAAATGCCATATATCTACAGTCCAGCATAGAAACAACTACCTCCCCACCCCCAACCATCACCATCACCATCACCACCACCACCACCACCACCACCATCCAAGTTCGTGTTTCTCTCGTCTGTCCCCCCATAAACCTACAACATACAACTTCTCCAGGATCTTCACCCTGGCAGCCTCACCTTCCCGTTGGTGGGTGGCTCCTGAATGTAGATGTTGCTCATGGCGGGGAAAGGACCAGCCCGGCCGGCGAACACTCGCGCGCGGCGGACGCTGGACTCAGCTTCGCCTCCAACACTTCCTACCGCCCCGAGCCGCCCGCCATCTTGGGCACCTGTACTCAGCCCGAGGAAGGGGGGATAAAGTTGCACAAGCCGGGAGAAAGGACAAAGGAATGAGTCTTTGGCCGGAGTCTCTTCGGGATTCACTGAGAAAGGACGTGTCTTGGGAAAGATCCGTAGGTTTCTCCACACACCTGTGGTGCCCGGCCGTTGCTCCCGCCCTAGGGGTACTGAGACCCCCTTCCTTCCCTGGGAGTGGTACGGTCCAGGAGTGCGTCGGGCAAAGCCTTCCGGCGGGGAGAAGAGTCACTGCGCGTGCGGGCCGGTCCGGAGGGAGCTGCGGGATGGCACTGCCGGGTGAGGGGCTCCGGCCCAGGACCGCGGCGGGAGAGGGGGCAGAGCCGGCTGGATCCAGGCTCGGCATCGCGGAGACGGGGAGTGGGCGGCGGGTCGATGGACAGTTGCGCGGGGAGGGCGCGCGGCCGTGCGCGGCAGTGGGAAGCGTGTGGGGGGCGGCGGGCAATGCTCCGTCCGCGCTGCCGGGGGCAGCGGCAGGGAGATGGAGAGGGGGCCGTGCCCGCGCGGGGCAGGCGCGTCCGCCCGGGGCTGCAGGGCCTCTCCCCGAGCCTCTGGGTGACCCAGCGCTGCGTTCCCGTCGCCTCCTTCTCTGAGGTTAGAGCCGAAGAACGGTGATTGTCAGACTTGGCTTTTCTCCTCCACTGTCGTTGTGGATTACCGCTTGTGTCTCAGTAGATTGTGAGACAGGACAGGCAGAAACACCTGCGCGGTTTGCAAGGTATTCAGGTCTGCGTTGGCGAAACACAATCGCCATTGCTTCACAGTGTTTTCTTGTCCTGGAAAACGGGGAGTGTTTGGTTCGAGAACAACTGAACAGGCCTGAGCTTTGGTGAGCTGCTTCTCTGATGAAGAGAAGGCCTTAATAAGCTTGCGCCCATTCTAGAAGGGGTTCTTGAGGAAGACATGTTTGCATTCAAAGTTTCCGAAGCTTTTCTTTTCAATCTTATGCTCCACTGAATGACTGAAGTCCTTAGTTCTGTGTCACTTGTTAGTTGTCTTGAGAATTAAGATATGCGAAGAAGAAGTAGTGAGAAAAGGAAGCTTCTTTTATTTGTTTGCTTTTAGTAATCTAAAATTTCATCTAGTCTAAACCCCTTTCTCTAACAGTATTATTGAAAACCAATAATAATAATAAAATTTCAGTCCTAGGAATTTGTTGGGAATATTTGATGAGAATATTTGATGTTAATATTCATATTCTTGTCATCTGCTGGGTGTTTCTTTTGGAGATCCTGACTTACATGGGAGATTTCTGTAGTGTGCACATGACTGCACTGACCTTTCTTGGTTGAAATACCAAATCTTTCTTTACCTATAGGTCAGCTGTGCAGCAGGGCTGAGGCTGACTATGTATTTCAGAGAGTTGAGACAAAGCAGGGAGCTTGGATGATCTTGTTTTCTAGTCCGAAGGAGTAGTGAACAAGCAAATACTGGTTTGAATGTTTCTCTGCTGTGACATTGCAAGATATAAGTATGCTTTTGATTTTTATTTTGTGTCACTTTCTTCTATGTTCCCTGCTTCCTTATCTCTCATGGGTGTCCTTCTAAAGATAGTCACAAAACAGGCACCTGAACACTGCTGACCTTGAAGGGGATATGTAATACTAAGGTTTTGGTATCTGCAGAAAAACACGTTTTACAATGGAATGTATGGATCTCTGTTGCTTGGCTTTCCAGTACTCTTTAAAGCATAGACCTGAATTGTCCGAGTTTCCAAGGTAGTTTTTTCAACTTCGGGTTTGAAGGTTTCTGTTATTTTGAGTAGAATTTTCTGAAGACAGCACTTGCTTCAGTAAATCATAGTTTAAATTAATGGGGCCAATATACTCCATTTCTGGTTCTTTAATTTCTGTAATAGATTTCTTGGTATGTTTGATCATTTATTTATTTAAATACATTTCCTAGTTATTCAGAAAAATGTACATGACTGCTTAAGTTGCTGGGGTTTTTCTGCTCTATTCAGTTGGAAGACAGAATGGCACTCTTTGATTTTGGGAATTCAGTTGTGACTTTCATTACGAGTGACTTAAATGATTGAATGTAAGATGTATCTGTTGGGGCTGGGGGCATGTCCCAGGTGCTTCTCTTCTTCTGAATCATGTCCTATTGTGTCTGTTTAACTGAACTGTTGTCTCACATGGGAGAATCACACACTTTCTATACCTAAAATTTGCATTATTTGGATCTTTCATCCTGCTTAGAATCCAAACTTTTTTGTTGCTCTCTTCACTTCATTACACATTTGCTTTCTTGCATTCTTTGTATTTGGTGTCATTTTCTCTGGATTCAGAAAAATTTAACAAATTTTTTAGTTTTTAATTTCCTTTTTTCTTTTCAGGAGGGTTTTTTGTTTGGTTTGGTCTTTTTAATTGCCTTTTAAAGTCAGTTCTTGTAATTAAAATACAAATCAGTTCAGAGTTTCCAGTGAACACCTGTCAATACCTTTGCACTGCTAGAATTTATTTAGTGTGCTACAGATCACTGGAATGTTAGATATCTATTATTGTGTTCATACTGTAACTAAACAAGTGGAAAGGTCACAGTAAATCAAATTAGGATTTGGCAGTAAATTATGGAAGACTAAATGATCTCTAGCAGGTGAAACTAGTCAAATGTGTTCTGATAGATTACTGCACAGAAAAGTAGCCTTAGAAATGCAGGTTTTTTAAGAGATCTTAGTGTACTTAATACTCCTGAGGAGTGATCACTTCTGTCTGTCTATTGACATTATCAAGCCACATTTGAAAGAAACTTGAAGGTTCTCTTCAGCAACACCTAATTAGTGATATTTTCTCTTTCAGGTGGAAATAAGGATAACATCAGAGCTGGATGCAAGAAGTGTGGCTACCGTAAGTCTGTAATGAGCAATATGAAGTTACAGTGTTTTCTTCAGTTTATGGTGTTGGTTGGAGCTGCCTTTTGAGGAGAGGGGAAAAAATGAAAAAAGTATTCTCCCTTGTTTTCCCAGACATTTGTCAGTTTAAATTACCATCTTATTTTTCATGTCTTTATTTCATATTAATTTTCTCGTTTCTCACACCTATCAATGCTCTTTGAATTTCTCAGAAAAAAAATTATTCTATTATCTTCATACATACTACATTTCAGTGCAATTACTTGAGAAACTTTGAATTGAAAGCACCTTCTTTGATATATACTGAGATAAGCACTTGTGCTTCTTCTGAATTTTACTGTAAAGATGCAGGCATTTCAGTTTAAGTTAAGTCCAGTCTGATTCACAAGAAAAAATAGTTTAAAATCTGGATAATCTTTTATGTGAAGAAAATAATACCTTGTGTATTTCAAGAAACAGCTACCTTTATTGCTTACAAGTTCTGCAGTTGGCATTTAGCTCATGCTTTGCATTATTCACTGATCATATAAGCATGTCTGTGGCTACTTTCCTGATTAATGGAGATAGGTCTTAGTGAAGATTTTAAATTGTTAATCACTGACTCTTATTTTTAGAACATTGGAGAAATGGACACTGTTTTGTACTGAATTGTCTTGAACTTTCAGCACAGTGAGTTAAGCTGTTAGAGTTTTTTATGAGCATTACGATGGGTGACAGGAAAAAAGCTTGCTTCATTCTTTCACTTCGGCTTTGCAACAAATTTAGTCAATGAATTGCTTTGTGTAGCTGTTCTTTCCAAGGACCATGGATATAAATATAGATTTAGTGCTTTGTTTCTACATGCAGCAAGTATCAGAAGCTTTCTGGAAGAGAAGGAAACTTGTAGTCAAATCACATTATCCATGTTCATGTTCCTAAAATCATGTCTTCAAGGCGTAGGTAGTTTGACATCATCCTTACTAAGAACATGAGCTTATTTAAATTATTGCTTAAATTAATGCATCTCTCAAACCAGATCTTAATTTTTTTTTAATTTCAGTATTATTTCAGTGAGCGTATTCAGCACAAGGTTTCTAGCTGGTCATGATTATCAAGACGTAACTTAGAAAACGAAAAATACTGGTGAGGCAGTAGCTTAGTCAGTAATAAGTGCTGGTTGTTAAAGGTTATGTCTCGTAAGCAAATAGGATTGTGCAGTTTCACTAGAGGGAGTTAAAAAAGCAATGCAACACTTAGTGTAGTTTTTGAAATATTTCGCGCTGTGTTTTTAGGTAATTCCTTCAGAAAATATCTAAGACCATTAAAAAATATAAACTAAAGTTGAAAAAAAATCTTCATATTAGCAGAACAGGAGAGAGGCCATAAAGCATTATTAAATGGAAGAGCATTGCAAAACCTATCAAAGTTCTTAGAGACTTTTTCAAAGTGAGCTTTCTCCTGTCTCTTTCACAGATCACAGCCTACCGTTTTTCCTTGCACTTCTCAAAACTGAGTAATACAAAAATTGATGTTCTTTAGGTTTTGATGTTTTTTGGTAAATTGTAATTTTTCTTTCTGTATATTTATTTTGTTCAGCTGGTCATCTGACATTTGAATGTCGAAACTTCCTCCGAGTAGATCCTCAAAGAGATATTGTTTTAGATGTTAGCAGCACTAGCAGTGAAGACAGCGAGGAAGAGGAACTACAGAGATTACAAGCCATGCGTGAGAAAAAGAGTAAGGTGTTTTTTGTGGGGTTTTTTTAGAATACATTGGATAATAGTCTTCTGACGTGCAAGGACTCTGTTTTTATCCTTTTTTATAACTACTTTTACTTCTTTTAGCCTGTGATTTTAAAATAGGTCTTTTACTCTATGTGTTCAGACTTCAGAGATTTGATACACCCACACTCTTATTATTAGGATTAATTCCTTCTGTAGGAAGTTACTAATGTACCTGTTTGGAACATCTCAAAAAGGGCTCCTAAATACTAATGTTTATTGATCTGTTACTAGGAAGCTGCTTAGAAGAAAATGACATGGGTATTCTGAGTTAATCTTTTGATTATGACAGGTAGTTTAAACATCTTCTAACTAGTGAGAAATATGACACCTGAATTTCTCTCCAGTTTCTAAGCAGGATTTGACTGAAACAGCTAGTAAATTGGAATTCAGTCATTCATATTTGGAGACGTACTGCTGTATATTTGGAAGGTCTGAGTATCAGCTCTTTGTCAGAGAGAGAATAGATGAGTTGTTTATCAGATACTTGAATTCATTTGAATTTGGACTCCAAAGAGGTTGTTCACCTAAGTAAGAAGGGCAGTTTGTTCCACCACAGCATGTTTTAAATGAATGAACATTCTTCTCCTCCGCCCTTTTGGTTTTCATTATGTTTTGTTCTGTTGCTCTCACATGCTCTGACATTTAGTTCCTACTGAGGATGCTATATAGAAAGGAAAAGGGATAGACAGAACCCTGTAGTTACCTGTACTCTTAAAAAGAAATGGATAGGTTGTTTATCAAGAGTGCTGAATTGGTACTGCAATGGTACTTTCTTGGAAGAAGTCTTTTTGGAAAAAATACTTACCATTCATTACGTATTTCTGAATGTAAAGGTTGGGTTTTTTCGGTCCTAAGCTGACTGAAGATGGATATCTGCAGGAAAAACAACTGTTTACTTGATCTTCTGATATTCCTGTGTATTTTATGTTCTTTCTCAAATTGTGGCTGCTACGTATATTGTAAGGAAACATGCATCTGTCAATTATCCAGGCAGAATTTTGCCATTTTCAAGTGGCCTCATCATCTCCAGATTTTGCACTATTTTCTTTAGAAGGTACCATTTGTTCACCCATTCTCATTCATGTTTTTTCATTGCTCCAAAGGTAATTTGCTCTGTCATGTCATACTAAATTCTTTCAAGTTCCGCTCCATAACATACAGACCAATATTTGTATTTGTGGTAGCAAAAGATTAACTACAGCAGCATGCAGATGTTATGGAAAGTGTCGTAGGAATAAGATGAAATACTCAAAATTTGCTCTCTCTTTTTTAAGGATAAATTATGAAGCCAGTATTTTCTTGTTAGCTGAATGTGTATTTATGTGGTGGATTTGCATTTTGGAAAGTTCAAAAGTACTTTTTGAACTGGCATAGAAAAATCTAAGGTCAGAAATTTAATCTATGTCATAAAAATACTGCCTGTAAGTGAAATGTGAAGTTACTATACCATGCTGTACAGCATTAGGGCAGGAAGCAGACACAACCAGATGAGGGGTGACTCTTCCGCCAGTCTCTGTAGGCAGCATATTGACAATTAACTCAAATGTGTCTCACTTATGGCATTGCTGTTTGTGAAGCGTGAAATAAAGGTGTGTGGAAGTAACTCAGGGAAGCCTAACAGAGTTATTATTTTTTTTATATGTTCTAGTTAAATGACCTGTCTTCAGACTTGGACAATAATATGTTAAATGTTAAAACTGTTAAAATACAGAAAAACAGATATGAAAACGTGAATCTGATGTAAACATATAGGAAAAGGTCTTTTTGCTACATTTTACAGGCCTTCCTTCATTCTTAGTGCTTAGATCAATGTCAGTACAATGTAAGTTGTGTATAAAAGTCCTGCTACTCTGCAGTATATTTCTGAAGTTGCTATACTAACCAGAATTTGGGGGAAGGAAAAGAAAGCCTTTTAACAAGAATTTTGTAGTAACTTTACATTGCTATTGAAGCTACTTTTTTAATGCTGATCTTAATTCAGACACATGTTTTGTAAACTTTCTACCCATAGATTTAAATGAAGAGGAAGAAAAAAAGAAACAAAAAAGAAAAAGCAAAGAGAAAACAAAATTTAAAAGACCAAGGAAAAGGTAACCTTCACACGCTTCTTTTCATTTCAAAACTTGAGAAATATTTTTGATACTTGTGTGCTCTCTCAGGAAATTGCTTCTATTGATGCAACTTTATTTGCGAGTACATCTTTGGTTTGAAAAGTTTTCTGTTTTCCAGTGAGAACTGATTAACAGTAAAGTAATGGTAAAGTAATGGTAAGGTAAAGGTTCTTCAGTTAATGGTGGAGTCACAGGCTTTCTGCTGTGGAGTTAGGATCACAGGAGTCTTGAAAGCTCTAGCAAGCTGGAGGTCTGCAGTTCAGAGAAAGTAGTACTCCCCCTGACTGTCCAACTCTAGGCAAGCTGTGATGGGAAAAGAGCAGGTCAGGAGGATTGTGGGGTTGGTCCCCAGCTGAGCCAGGGTGGAGAAAGCTCTCTGAAGTTCAGAGACTGTAGGGTTCTTTGTGTGCACATGCATGTGTTAGCGCACCTACAGTCACACACATCTGCTCTGAGTAACATGCAGTTATCAAAAGGGAAACCTCTGTAATACTTAACAGGTGTTGAGTTTTAGTGTTCTGTTAACTTAGGAGTCTAAGAACAGTGTTACTCCAGTTTCAGAGGAAAATGTCATAATACCCCAATGTATTGTGAATCTGAGTTCTGGCCTGTGGACTGATTTGGTTTTTGGGTGTGGTTGTTTGTTTTTTTTTTTT
>VZTD01004926.1:305135-347152 GCA_013397725.1 Rhagologus leucostigma
TTTTTTTTTTTGAAATGAGACCATAGCTGAGACTAATGGTTTGTTGTTAGGACAGTTGATAAGACAATGTCCCAGGAACTGCACTAGAAGCTATAAACTGTAAAATGTGTTTGGAGACCACAAGAAGACATCTCTCAGAAATAAAGAAACAGGATTTAGTACCTGTTGTATTTGCATTTTTCCCTTTCCTCATTTACATTGTGTAGCTCAAACTTGCACTTTTGAAGACAGACCTTACTTGTGAAGAAGTAGAACAGAAAAGAGTCAATCTGGTTGTCAGTTTTCTTTACATGCAAGTAATAAATTAAGTAAACAATAGCACAAAACTTCCCTCTTTAGTATTCATGAATATTTAATAACTTTTATTGTCCTCATAATTCTTTTATGTATGTAATCACTCATCACTGCTGGTTAGAGACCAATAGTATAAGCTGCAAAAACTTAAAAATTTTTCATACCCATTTTTCGTAGGTTTTTGCATCAGGGACATACATCTGAAGGCATTAATTAGCATTGTTATTGATGATGTGGTATTTTAAAAGCAGAAGCTCTATCTTGCTGTCATACTTTATTTTCTGATGGTCTGTACGTTTGGTTTTTCTTTAATCAAAGACTGAAAACCCACACAACTTGCCTATTCCAATGTTTTTTAATCTGTATTATAAAAATACTGCTTTTCTGGCATGAAAGTCTTATTAGGAAAGTCATCATTTAAGTTAAACATGCAGACTCAGATATCATAAGCTTTCCAGTGGATGCTACTGTACAAATCCTACTTCAAACTCGATTTGTGACGTTATATAAATACTGACACCTTAAATTATTATTGTGTCATTTTCCTTCTCTAATTATATATTGATCTGCTTTTTTTTTTTACAGATCTTCCTCATCAAGTTCAGCTGAAGAGGATGAGCCAAAATCAAAAAAACAAAAATCACACAAAAAAGAAAAGGAAAAGGGAAAAAAGCATAAATCTAAGAAAGGAAAGCATCATAAAAAGGAGAAAAAGAAGAGACGAAAGGAAAAAAGTTCATCTTCTAACAGTTCAGACAGTTCAAGTAGTGACTGAGATGCTGGTCTATTTTTGCATTTGCTTTCTGCGGAGAAGATGATTTTCCTTTCATAGCAAGTTTATTTATGCTTTGCAATGGTGTTTAAAAATAGGATATATATATATATTTTTGAGAAATCTATTTGCATACGTCAGTGCTTCAAATTATTAGATGGACCATTTATGAAAAAAATCTGCTTTTTTATTTCAGGTGTATTAGTACTAAACCATGCAAGTTTAACTAGTTCTTCACTCTTAGTCTTAGTTCAGTTGTGATTGTGTTTGTAATCCTTTATGGTAGGATGTGGTAAACTTCAGTTTGCAAGCCTTTGTCTAGAAAGATTTGGACTTAAATATGCTTAATGTCAAAATGGTTATATCAAATATGGAAATTCAAGTGCGATTTTCTATTACCCTTTAAATAAATGTGTGTTTTATACAACATTTTCTGCTTATATACATTAATCAGTAAGTGCAAATATGAAACACTGTTCAGGTCCTGAGAGGGGAAGAATGAGCAGTGAGAAGCTAAAAAAGATTGATTCTTCAAAACTATCTTCTAAAATTGATCTAGTCATAGACTTTGAAACACAATTAGACATTCTTTTCTCAGGATCACTGTATGCAAGCTGAAAACAAATAGAAGCAAACAAAAGTTATCAATTTTTAAAGTCCTTTCTTCTTGGGTTTTGTTCTTTTACAACTATGGCCATTTCATCTTTGACATAGATGTAAAGGTTTGGATATCAAAACAAGACTTCTAATACTAAACTTTAGCTATTTCTTCATTCCTATCAATTGTTACTAGCTTCAGTTTGCATGAATCATTCTTCATTCCTATCGTTACTAGCTTCAGTTTGCATGAATCACACTTTCAAAGGCAAACCCTGACATAACTGGTACTGTTGTACAGGCCCAGAATAGTGATCGTGTGCCTGCTACTCTGCAAGCGCCAAAGCTCTTACAATACAAAGGTGATGCCAGAGCAAACGACTGCCATTCCTTGTCAGCTTATCTCAGTTACAGAATGAAATGCCTATTTCCACAAAGAAAGACAAGAATAAAACATGTGAGTAGTATGTGGGGTGGACATGCCAAATGCACAGAGTAATGAAGAGTCAACAACCTCCACATGCCTTAGAATAAACTCTGAAATGCAAGTCAGGGTCTGTCAACAGGCACTGGGAAACAAAAGCAGATACTTGGTGTGTCCTTCAGTCATCTTTCCCAGATAGCAGAAGAAAAATGTGTGCACTGACAATTGAGCTAAGATGGGAAATTACTCAGCTGGGAAACAAACTGTGCTATAAAATGCAGTAATTCCAGTGCCTGGAATCACTGAATTGAAACGGAAGGACGCTCTTGTTTCACAAATAGCCAAAGGTAAAGGCACTCACAGCACAAAAATTACAGCTTCAGCATTCTCTGCAACTTGTGAGACACCACGGAAAACCCTTTAGTCTCTTTCAGATTTTAGAATAGATACATTTTCTTAATGTACCTAGAGTAATTGAAAGCTACTTTGAACACAAATAATTTTGTATAACATGTTTTACCTTAATTTGAATACATACCAGATTAGGACGATTGAACAGCAAGTCAATAATATTTTTTTCTTTAGATTCTGCCACAATTATACTTCCATGCTTCTTCAGAGGCATTTTAACAATATGCTTGCCATCTTCATAATCTTAAACTTCTGAAGTCTTTTACCTGCTACTAGCATCAGTTTGCAGTGTGAGAGAGCAGTGTGTACATCACTAATTGTTTGCATTATTTTTGTGAGTTGCCACTACAAGCTCTTTTACCATTGAAATTTCTATGAATATTACGCTGTCATTAAGCGTACATTTTAAAGATTTTGTGATGCGGTAGTGTCAACTTGAGTTGTTTACAGGATTTTTTCCTGAATATTTCCTGCAGTTTCATCAGATACTTCCTTTGTTGTATTCTGAGCTTTCTTCATTGGTATGTGTTGGTTCTTTTGCACTCTGGAAGGGAGCATAAACAATGGACAAACAATCTTAGCCATAGGTACCCAAGAGGTGGAACAAAAACTGAAAGAAAAAGAAATTCTTTGTGATGCAGTATTATTACACAGCTCTACAGCTGGAAGGTTTTGTTTTTTTTCCTTTCAAAAGTAAGTCATAGTGAAGAGTCATAGCTCAGCATTGCAACAAGGCAGTTATGGATAGAAAAAATTGCAGTGTCTAGCTGTGAACTTGGAACAGACTAGGTAACCTTTACAAGCTTGATCTTTAAGGACATAAAAGTTGCTGAGATAATGCATATTGAACTCTGTATTTACTCAGTGCTTTTGTAGTTGACAACAGGAAAGAATGTCATAGCTGCAGGTCGCTCTGAAAAGTATCATGAGTAATGAATCTGACATGGTGCTTGTTATCTCTTTCATGTAACAATCAGTTCTAGGAACTCCTGGGATGTATTTTTAGAAGATCATCTTTTGCAATTCCTCACATCATCTCTCCCTGGTCAAAAAAGGACACAATCTCTGTGTATGCAAAACAGAACGTCAGACATCCCAAACTTTTTTACTCAACTGAGGATTCAGTAGTGCTCTGAAGTCTCCACAGTAGAGCCAGCAGAGGAGCTGTTAAAAAGTAGTTCTTGTTTTTATTGCCATGTCTTGGGCAGCCAACCTATCTTACCTTGTGAAAATTACCACACATCAGAGACTCTCTTGGGAAAACACACACGTGGTGCCTCTTACGACAAAGCCTTTGCCTCAAGGCACTAGTACCTGAGAAAGAAATTAATAGAAATTCTAAGATGCAAATCACAGTACATAATAATAAGGGTGGATAGAGAAAAATACATCAAAAATGCTTGTGCAGTAAAAATGCCAGAACATTTACACTGTTCACAAGAAATTCTAGTATAACAATGAATTTATGTGATAAAAGAAGAACACAAGATGAGGTGGTGGTAGCAGAAAACAAAAGAAGTGCAAGAATAAAGAAACCAAAAGGACTAGGAAAAAAAAAAAGAAAAATTATTTGAGAAAGAAGACCAGAGGAACATGTTTATTTAGAAAAGCAACATTATAGTTTAAATAATAGCAATAAGGGAGAAAAGTCTTAAAAGACTGTTTAGTAGAGTTCATTTAAGCTTCACCAAATGTACTCAAGATGTGGCTTATTTACAGTTTTCTGTGTAAGCTAAGTTATTTGTCCCACTGAGAAAGTGTACTGTGAAGATGAGTGATTAATCCTTATTTGTCTGTACTGTATATTCTCCTGATGCTTTAACCTAGCGTAATATTTTTTAAAATATTCTGGCAAAATTTTGACCATCAGAGAATTTCAACAAACAATAAAGTTGACCTGGAAGAAACACGTTGTATATGGTATTAATTGTCCAGGAGTAGATTTAGGCTGAAAATTGGCAGAAACTTTGTTTTCATCAACAAACTGCAGTCTGAGAAGAGCTAGAAATAACTTCTGGAAGAGGGAGCTGAGTACATATAATGGCTCAAATGAAGATGTGCTTGCATTACACAGCAAGAGTCTGGACAAACAGAAACAGGTGCTTTCTTGGACACCAGAATTCCCATTACTACTGGTACTTAATACATTTTAAAATAATGGAAGTGAGAGAAATACCACTCCAAGAAATTTTACAGATGATACAAACTAAGGTAAAGGCTCAAAGTACTAGTGAGAAGGAGATTGATAGCTCAAAGCCAAGTGAGTTTGGACAGGAATGTGTCTAAAACTGGCAACATGAGGCTCAATCTGGACAGCAGATTATGCACACGCTGGGAACAGCCTAAACTGAAAAAACCAAACACCTTAGAAGGTACAACCACCAACTAAGGAGTAAAGGTGTAACTCCTGAAATACGCCTGGGGTAACTTTTGTAAAACTGCTACAAGAAAATAGAATCTCAGGGGAAATATTTTTAGATTTGAGATTAATCATTCAGCTGTAGAACAGGTAAAAGTAATTGTTACTTTTGCCACACCATGATCCCTAGAAAATATGTCCTGCCCACCTGCATTTAGCCTAGCTCAGTTCTTTTCGAAGCAGAAAAGATTGGTTCTCCTGGTAAAGGGTAAGTTTTCCTGCATGTCAGTCAGTGCCTTCAAGGTCCTAGAACTTAAACAGGACCACAAGCATCCCAAAATAATGCTACAAATCTCTTCATTGACTGGAGTAACTTATGAGTAAGAACAAGCAGAAATAAATGTTTCTTTGGCTTCTCTTGCCATTTGTCCATGAACCTAGACAATAGGTAGCATATCTCTTACATAGGCAGTAAGGAATCTCACCTTTACACTGACATAAGACCAATAGGCATTTAATGCACCACTGTTTATTTATTCCTCAAACGGGATAGGAGTGGGTTACTGTATTTTTCCCATTTTCTGACACAGATTTTCTAAGCTGTATTGGGTATACTTGGATCTGTTATGTAAGTTAACATGCAGATTTTGCATCGTAACTTTTCGTTTTGGGTAAGTTAACATGCAACCTGCAGCATGTATGTGTTTGCTGTCTTCTGCTGTAAGCTTGTACCTTGCTTCTGCTCTGAAAAATTTAGACTTTACAGTGTACATAGATGTTTGACTTCTTAGATTGGTATTTTTTATTACATGAAATATCTGTGAAAAGAAGGATGCTACCAGTGGATGGTGGTTATAAAGAATCTGGTTTTGAAAAGCTGGAGCTGCACAAAGTTTTAAGTAAAAAAAAGAAGTTGGTGAAACTTGACACACTTGGTGGGAAGAGGAATTTTTACTCACTTCTTACCCCGCAAAAGAATTATGGTGCCTTTAACTTGTAACACTTTCAACTGAAATGTTCTAAGTCCAAGAAGGATTCAGTAAACAAGTGCTGCTTTCCTCACTGTTCTCCCTGAATTGCTTGTTTCCATGTATTTGGGAGTTTATTAATGTGAAGTTGGGGGTGTTTTTTAAATACTTGCAAAGCAAAAAAATAATGGTTCTAAATCACGTCTAACTCATTTTTATGTCATTTATTTGAAGGAACTTTTAAACTTTGATCCCACATTGCCATATTCCATTAAACTAAAATGTAGTAATATCATTAACTTTTATCTTTCTTTTACCAACATGATGTTCTGGGGCTTAAAAAAAGTTTTGTTTCCTTTTGAATTAGTAAAAGATAATCCTCTGCATTCCTAACTAAACCAATTTATCCCTTGACACTTCTTCAATTCAGATACTTAGGACTTGGTTCATGTCACTATCTGTTAAAGGGTAACTGGAGGACATTCCATGCACCTTTGATCACCAATAGGCCTTAAGTGGCCATAAAGCTTGAGAACTACAGCATGTGTCCAATTAGGATTAATAGCAAGCATAATACAAAGGGCTTCAGGTAAACTGCTAGATTGCTTAGAATTATAGAAAGGCTTCAAAATGAGCAAAGACTGTGATTTTAGTAGCCTTTAGTTGAGGAAGAAGAAACACTGCTAAAGTTTCCAGAATAACAAAAGCTACAAGGATGCATATTACTGTACACTTCAATATACTGCAATCTCAAAGGGCTTTGAAGACAAAGTATCTGTCACAGAATGTGCTGAAATTAGAAACTCATTGTGATACGTCTGATGTCAAGAGCTTTGTAAAATTAACTAAAATGTTTATACATTTGTCTTACTAATGTATATTCCATTGCAATAGCTGTGGTTAAAACACAGAGATACGAGCTGTCATGTAATTTGGCAAATGTAATTCCTTGTGATGCTATGTGGGCAGGTACTGCATTAGACAAGCTCACTGCTTTATCTGCCCATCTCTCTGTGTGTACCAATGTAAAAGGACTTTTAAAGAAATCTTGTGTGAAATCCTTCTCCCTTTCTTTCTCATGGCATCACTGCACATTCAGTCTTGAATTCTTGCACTTTTTTTTGTCATTAATGTCTGTCTTTTTCACTTATGCTGAACAGAAATTAATTGGTTAATTGTAACTACTGAACAACTTTCCAGACAGTAATTTTAATAGCCATTAGACATCAGGAGTTGTTTTTCCGAAGTTTTAACAGTTGCAAAACCTAGTGTATCTGTGGGGATGGAATCATAGAGTGAGTCTGTTGATTTGAGGCTGCTAATGAAAACGTCAGTGCTGCCTGTTACGGACAACAGCTCTGATTAGCGAGCACAACGTTCATGAGAAATGTGCGGGACACTTTAAAAGAAGTAACTTAGAAAAAACATTGTGCTGTGGACATTGATTCCATTCTTCTTAAAAACGTGTTTGCTCTGACAAGCACAGAGTTTTGTGTGTGTAGGGATCTCCCCATCTTAGATGCTTAGGAATTTGTAGGCCTAAGAATAGTTCATGACCTGAAATCTTCAAACACATTGAAGTTACCTTTTTCTGTGCTATTTAAAGAATTTAGTCATGCATATTTTTTAATCTGTCTTTACTGTAAACATACTTCTTGAAATGGAAATATGATCACAAATTTGTGTAGTACTGTGACAACAAAATTAGAAAAAAATACATAGTCTGGCAATATTACTAGAAACAAGACAACATTTAATTTAAATAAAAAACTTTATTAACAATGTAAAACGTTTAATATCTTACAGTCTGAGATAATTCTGGCATGCCTTATTAGATCAATACTTAGTGATATGCAGACAGCATGCTTTGAATTCTACTGGCAACAAAATGGGTTGGCGTTGTGTTTTATATTGTTTATTTTAATACACCTTCTTTTAATAAATTATTTATTTTTTCCAAAAGCTTGTAGATATACTATTGGCTTAAAAGGAAATCTGTTGCTTCTATGCATTGTACAGTTTGTAGATATTATGATTACTCTGTATTTACAAGTCCTAACTATTTTCATATATGGTTTGTGTATCATAAATTAAGATATTTTTCTATAAATCTTTGAAGTTGAGATACAGTGGAAGACTAAATATGAATGAGAGCACGAAAAGCAACTGGAGATTTTGTACAAATTCTGTTACAACATTGTTTGAATGTCTTAGAACTTTAATAGTTCTGCTCTTAAATAGTTTCCTATGCTTAAAGACTCTGAGAGAATGATCAAATGTTCTTTTCCTATTCTTAAAGACTGTTAAGAGTATGATTTCAATATGATACTAGTAAGAGTACTGTACTATGCACAAACTTTTAGCTGCAGCTCAAACAATTATAAAACCCTCTAAAATTATCTGTGAGCCATAATTCACATGTCTTCTTTGAGTGACTGAAAGTAAGCATGCAAAACATACTTCAAAATTTTTAAATATGCTAGATCTATTCCACAGCCATTTTTGGACCACCATAATTTAAAACTATTAAAACCCTTATTTGAAAAGGGGGATGGACCAGAAGACAAAAATGAATAGCCTAGTGTAGAAAATGTACTTTATAATCAAGATTAGCCACTTTTATCTTTTCAGTGGTCAAATAATAGTGGTTTAATCAAAGCCATGATTTCCTTGGTGCTTCTGTGCTTAATCTTCTAACTTGAGACAAGACAACACAATCCAAAGAATCTTCGCTTCCGTCTTCTTACCAGTGGATATGGAGTCAAGTTCAGGAGGCTGCTATCATCTGCGATGAAAAACCCCACGTTTTAACACAAGCATGTATACATATGCAGAGATTACACAGGAAAGAGATGATACCATTTATGTGTCCTAACAGCACCTACATGATCACACAATCACAGAATCATTTATGTTGAAGATCTCTGAGTCCAACCTGTAACTGATCACCACCACATCAACCAGACCATGGCACTAAGTGCCAGTCCAGTCCTTTCTTAAACACTTCCACCACCTCCCCAGGCAGTCATTCCAATGCCTGACAACCCTTTCTGTGATGTGATAGCTCCCATTGGAGCACAGGGCAAATAATAATCTGAATTTTGCATTCGAGAGTCTTACAATGCTAATTAACAGGATCTCCATAACAATTATGATTACCTGATCCTGGGGCATACCTCAGAGTTTTAAAACTCTGGGATGCTTACTATCCTGCTGCACAAAGGGTCAGTGATTTTCTGGTCAGTGTTAAAGGGCAGTGTAGACACCAGGCAGCAAAGAAGAGTTCTGTACGCCTTTATTCTCTGTTCTGAATTCAAGTTTCTCTGTGCATTATATCCCCCCAATTTGTCTTTCCCTTCCTTATTTCCAGCACACTCTTTTCTTCTAGACTAGGCATAGACTTTTTATCACTCTTCCCGTCTTTACAATGGTACATCTGTATCACAAGTGACGCCCTTTTTCCTTTCAACATAGTTTTCAATCAAGCCATCCTGCCATGAAATCTTACTTGTATAATGAATCCAACTATTCTATATTCATCTCTTAGCATATTACGATGAATGCTAGGCTGCTTAGTTACTTGGGATGAGATCTAGGACACACTGAGCATATTTCATCAGCTGCCACTGTGCAAAGACTGCACTGCTTTTAAGGAACACTCATTATCAGGAAGAAATCAAAAAGAAAAATTATTATCTTTTTAATGCTGTTCTCATGAACAAAGAGAGGGCCTGTAGATGTGGAGTATTTAGCACACCAACAAAATCAAGACCCATTGCTAAATACATGCATTGGATGGAGATCCTGCCCACCTGTGCATTTGTATGGGGTGCCTGATAGCTGACAATGGCAAAAGCAGGCCGGTGGCAGACTCAAAGCAAGTAGCTTTTCTGCACACTCAGTGTCAGGTCACAGAAGCTACAAGCCTCGTAGGGGTGAAGCAAACCCCATCACTCAGAAGGATCCCTGTCACAGTCTATGCAATTTGCACCTTCATTACCTTTGAGAAAGAAGGACTCTTGACACTGGGGAGCAGTTGTGCTTCTGCCTTCATACCACCAGGAAAAGTTTATTATTTTATGTGCAGATACCATATTTATAAAATTCCAGAATACCTCATGTGAAACTCAAGAGGCCAAAGATCACATACTAGATTTTGGCTCCACTGAATCACCAGGGAAGAGATTTTGCCTAGATTTTTCTTTCTGTCGTTTCTATTAAAGAATCCTAGATTTTTTTGTATCTAAAGGAAGGTAAACCCTTTAATTATCTTAGTTTTTCTTAAATGAATCAAATTCAAAACCTACCTTGATTTTTCAGTGGTAAAGGCATAGTCTCCCTGAGTTTACTTAAAAGGTTTTTCATTTCTCTCATATCTCTGTGGATACAACAGTTTAAAAAGATACAATGGAACAACAGTTGAAGATTGCATGGGGAGTAGCTCACAGTATAGCTTTATATGCTAAAACAGTGGAGCAATAAACACAAAAATCTATTCAGCAAGTACCTGGTTTACATACATGTATCAGAAGATGCATACCAAAAGAAATGGCAATAAAATTAATAGGGGAGCACTTTTATGACAGTCTGATACTAACTCTTCCCGGTTCAAATTTATGATCTATTCTGGCACTTGAATATTTCATATTAAAAGCCTTTGGGGGCACAATGTGATCCTAGTGGCAAAATACACAATACATCTTAAAATTAGTATTAGCTAGTACTAATGTCAACTTCATACCCCTTATCAGCCTTTTGTAGCTTGTGCCATGAATGTGTTTCACTGTTCAGAAGAAAATTACAATACATGCGACTAACCCATGATACTAAACACATATTAAAAGAATATTTTAGAAACAGGGCTATCTCTCTCACCTGCCTTAGGAAGACTCTGGTATTGGATTTTCTGAAAGGCAGATGATGGAAAATACGATAACAACACATCATCTCCAAAACCTAATTACAGTTTTGAAAGAGGCTAGAAGTTTCAAAATGGTTTCTGTTTTACACATAGATGGCCGACCTATAGGCTTGTAATGTCTTAATGCTTTCAGGATTTAAAACCAATACGGCCTTGCTTCATTCACCTACACATAAAATGGTTCTCAGAAATGCAAGAGCATGATTAGTAAAAAGTTGCTATGTTTTATTCTCCACATTATGGCCTCAGTAGGACAGAACTTGGCTTTATGTAAATAAGCATGATAACAACTCAAATCTCAGCAGCAACTTAATATACAAAGCCTAAAAACAGGATTTTTTGCAAAGAAATATTGGCCATCAGTATTACTTTCTAGTAAAGGGTCTAATTTTTGTCTTTCAACTGCATAGTTAAGAGCAAACCACTACAACAAACCTATGGATTGATTACATTCCCCTCCCCTCCTAAAAATTCCAAATTTAAACCAATTTAAACGTAAACTGAAATGAAATAGATTCCGTGTTTTTGATTTAGAAATGCAGAACTGGAGTCCAGCAGATTTCAGGTACAAAATCAGAAACTCTGTTATATGTACCAGAAAAGCTAACAGGCTATTTAATTTACTTGTACTTTTCATAGCAGCAACACTGGTCGTCAAATTAAAACAAGACTAAATAAATCCTAGAAAGGAATTTGTTTGTTTAGGAATGAAGTGCTATACATACCTTTCAGTGTTTTCAATATCTGTGGAAACCTGCCATAGATGCTGTTGAATATCTGCTGGTGATGATGTGTCTTCCAAAATAGGTACTTCGGAACTCTCCTCCACTTTAGTATCTAACATCTTGGGTGGGCCACCAGGCTCTTTTCCTTTAAAATATTTTAAAAAAACATGTATCCCTATTATTTACTGATTAAAGTCGATACTCAAATTATCTAATTCATGCTTTGAACTTGACCTTGCACAATACAAATAGAGAAAAAGGCTGCTTAAATGCAAACTCTGAGTAAGAACTGTTCAGAAGAAGAGCAGACCACGCCAAGCGGCAAATCTGAGTGCTGCCATATATTACTCTTACCAATCTGAAGGGGTTCAATTAAGCTCCAGTAGCTCTCATGCAACACAAAATAAAAGTCAGAAGACAACACAGAACCAAGTAAGCGAGGAAACATTCTGGAAACAACTTCAAAACTTTGACATTAAGAATACTGCAATCCATGTCTCCTAGTACTACAGTAACACTGAGAGAAAACAAAAGGCAAAAATGTGAAATTTTGTACTTTATGATTTAACAGCAGTATAAAGCTGGCACCACCCACAGCCCAAATGCATTATGTTCCGAATTTCTGTGTTGACACCTACCTAATTCATGCTCATTGTATGAAACTCAAATATAGTACTGAAATTGAAGGGGGGCTTCGTGACAGATCTTCCAGGGCTTTCGTGACGAAGAGAACGGTATAAAGGATTGGATCATGATAGTGGAGCATTCAAGAGAGCTAACCATAAGTAGGATATTTTGGTAAACTTGCAAATCTCCTTTGGACTGCCTGATAGCATTCCTTTTCTGTAGTGGCAAGTACAGCTCTGACACCAAACACAGAAGAAAATCTGCACTGGAGTGCATCCCAGACAAATGTCAACATTCAAACTAATACTACAAAAAGCTGAGTAGGAAATGTTTTTTCATTTCACAATTTTTGCAATTTGAAAAATTTTGAAATCAGGACAAATCTGAGTAGTTCCTGTAAGGTTTGACAAAGTACATGAAGAGCAAGACCAGCTAATAGAACAGTGGTCACTCAGCCCATTTTTGTGGGACACTAAGACCAAGAATGCAGACCATGGTACACTGCTCTTCCACATCACAAATATATATCCCTGCTATCAGGCAGGTAACCTTGCTTTTTAAATCTAGAAATTGCTGGATCATAAGATAATATTTTTGGGCAAGTTCTCTAAATAGTTGCATTCCTGTAAATTATTCCTTTGAAAAAAGGAAAGAAAAGTTATTCTTAGCTACCAGTCTCAATGTAGATGCTGCCTATGCTACAGAAGATACTTGCTTAATGTTTTAATACTCTTTAAAGCCAGTAGGAAGCCCACAGTTACCTAACTGGGAATCCTAGAGAGTGCATGATCTGACCACAACAAGTTTAGCCTCTATAAAAGAATGTCCTGTGTTGTTTCTTTGCTGCTTACTGGCATCCACTGCTAACTTGCGCTTTGCCAAAACCTTCTGCGATCCACTTTAGCCATTGAAATGGCAGAGGATTACCCCAACAAAAGGAATACTAAAATGTGGTGTTTTCTGATGAAGCGGTTTAAGTAAGGTCCGTAAAAAACCCTACATATTCAGGAGCAACTGCCAGAGAATCAGGAGCATACCACTCCTTTTCCAAAAGCAGAGGAAAGGAGGAAGGAGTGAAGGCATTATAAGGGAGAAGAGACAAAGAGACCAAGATCTTCCTGTTGGTTACAAGCTGTTATGCTGAATGGTGACTCAATTGCTTGTAGAACAGCAGACTAAGCTTGCTTCACAGATTACATTTTACTCTGTATCACCCTGTAGGTTTAACTTTATAAGTTTTCTTGTCCTTAACTGCAGCTTATGCTGTTATTTTTAAGGTGATTCATATGGTACAGTTTTCATTGTTCAGTCATATAAGCTTCATTATTTTTTCCCATCACAAGAAGTCCATAACACAACATAATGTTACCAAAATCTCACATATTACTTTTTCATTAAAAACGTTTCAGGTAAACCATCTAATTTGCTACTGATATCACAAGGTGTTACTGATGAAACAGTGTATTTGTGGATTGTTGCATTATTTTTAAGTTTTATGGTGGAAGCCTGACCCGACCTTTGGTGACACATTGTCAAGATGTATCCTTCAGGGATGTGAAAGGTGTTTCAATGGAAACAATAAAAGCACTAGATGAACTGAAAAAAGCTCTTTACCAGTAATTCTGTTGTATTGTGAGCAATTCATGAAGCCTTTCTTGAATTTCACATCATTTGCTCAGTCACTTGAAAGCAGTTAAAGAGTTAGCTAATAATAAAGGCTTTGCTTGAATAATGTATGACTCAGGCTTAACATTTCTACCCTAGTAAAAGCCTACAGGGAAACAAAAGCTTTTAAATCTTTTCATCCTTACAGTGGCAGGTAAGGATATCTTCTGTAATAGATACTGCAAAAATGGATACGAACCCTACATTTTACTTTTCAATTTAGCCAGTGGAAAGATTGTCAATAATTTTAGTTGTAATGATGTATTCTTCCTCTTCTCACCAGTAATTCAGCTTTTTTTTTTTCCCTTTAAGAAGCAGAAAATGCTTTTAGTATGAAATTAAATCAATTTAGTTAAATAATGCTGAGGATCAAACTTGAGTGAGGATAAATAAGAGGGCAGAAAATTGTCAGTTCAGTAAGGTTACATATATCATCTGGTTTTACGTGTCTCACCTGTTTTACCTCTTATTGCTTCTGTAGTGATCTCTGTGTTTGCTTCCATCATGCAACCCTAGGCACCTACTCTTAGTCATCACCCAATTCGCATAGAAACTGTGATGAATAAAAGAAATGAAAAGACAAAAAAATATACGTCCCTCAGTGCTAATTAGATTTCACTGCAGAGGAACTAGAAAGATCTTTGAGGGGAACCAGACTTTAACAAAGCTGAGGGAATCCCTCTCTCGAAGAGAGGGCAGTGTTTACATCAGATTTCTAACCTGGCAATTAAGGATAAATGCACAAGCTATATATCACAGCTAAAGTACACCAACAGGAAAACCTAGAAAGGGGAATAGGAAAGAATTGTGTAGGAAGTAAAAAAGGTATTTGACAAATATGGCTAACAGCCTGATGAATTTAATTCTTGACTAACACTTGGGACCTGCAGAACTTGGAGACTATCTCACTGGAAATACTACTATTACAGAAAATGAAACAGGAACAACAATTTTGCAGTAGAAGCTGTGTTACCCTCCTTCCATGGCTGTTTTTGTTCTGTTCTTTGGCTTCTTCATAGTGTCCACATAAGAATGGGTGAGTTTCTTGATTTTGTTTCTCCACACCTGTGTGCTCTTCTACACTCTTACATCTTATCCCTCTTGCACAAGTGATAGGTGTAAGTAATAACACATATCTACCAGTCTTTAAATGGAACACTGAGATTGTGGCACAACTATTAAACAATCATTCTTTTGTCTTCAAAACTCTAACCAGCATGTCATTTAAACAAAGCCAAAAAGCAAAAAATCTGTCCACTGAACTGAGGGCTTATTTTTTTAGTCTGTAATATAAGCTACCACTTTTAGGTACCATTTTAAGGAAATACATGTTGTTATCACATAACACATACTGGAAAAACAACAATTAATGATACGAATTTCTTCATGAAACCAAGTAGTATGCATGCTTGATTTTCCTGTAAGACTCAATTCTTGCCTTTTTCGCATGGCTATGCAGGTATCTATCACTTTGGTTAGTGCTGGTATTGTTCTGCCCTCAGCTGTGTCAGGTATATATACATGTCAGGTAGGACTCACACATCTCAATTACAGTGACATAATTTTTCTTCATGGTGTGCAATAAATAAAATATATGACACTAAACAATTAGGGTAAAAGAAAGATGTATGCCCAAGTCAGTAACTATATGTGTATTAGTTAGCCAGAACTCCTGGGACTATGGAAAGGAGGAGTAATAGAATACATTATCAGGTAGCCAAAGACTTAGTTAACTACAAAACACTTGAATGAAAGATATTTGGGCATGATTCCTTGTGCCTTTTGCAAACTTTCCGAATGCTGAACAGTTGAATCATTATATATTCTCAACACTAGGCTTTTGCAGTGTACTTATCTTAAAAAAAAATATATTGAAGAGCAGTTACCTCAGTTTACTTAGTGCATAACACAGCTGCAAATATTTATAGCTTTTGGCCCCACTGTGGCAGTTACATCTCAAAGAAATAACAGACTATCTGAATTTTCTAGTAGAGGTTCTATGACAGCAGTAAGTTATTCTAAAGGACTATAAACATGCAAGAAATTTCTGTACAGGAACATTGATACATATACAGCAAATAAAGGAATAATTGTTCAATTGAAAAGAAAGATAAGGAGAGATGAGAAGATCTGTGCTGTGAAGACAGTCAAAAGAACCCAAAGCTCAGACCTTCAAATTTTTGTGTGGTGTTTCCTTAATCTCTTCCCTAGTACAAAATCTCTTTCCTACTGGCTGAGTTTCTCTTGGGAAAAGATCATCAGCATCAGCACACTGCTTCAGCTTTATCACTTCTATAGCTTGTTCTATAGATAAATTCTGATCAAGGTACCAATACCCACATTAGTATTTATAAGCTGCAGGTTGCTGAGAACAGTCTGCATGTCATTTTACCTGAACCTCTGCTGCCTCCTGAGTAAGAACATGAATTGGCGAAATCTCATGGGAGGTTAAAAACAAACAACTTGTCCAGCAGGTAAGAGGGCTAGAGATAGAAAATATTACATCCAAATGGAAAATACTACCCTCAGAAATGAGCTTCAAGCCACAGCAAGAACACTAGACATGCACACTTATGGATTAAGCAAAAATTGTAAGGGCGGTACTCTTTGTACACAAGAAACTTTGTTTTTTTATATGGTCACTCAGGTGATGAAAGACTTGTGAAAAACTGAACAGATGGAGAAATAAAAAACCTATATACAGCAGCATCACAATATATTTTATAACAGTCAAGTTATTGTCTCTTTCCTTCTTAGAGATAAATTTATGCACTTTGCCTACAGTGAAGTATCATTCTCTGCAAGTAAAGAAAGCAACAGAAAGTATGGGTTCATTATACTCCTTTAAAAATGGTATGTTTTGTCAGAACATAGAATAAGTAGGTTGCTAAGTCATCTAGTCTAACATCCTACTGAAAGCAGGGCCAACTTGTATCAGACTGCCCAGGACTATTTGAGTTACCAGCATCTCCAAAAATGGATATTTCACAGCCCCTCTGAGTGCCTGTCTAGTGTGCAGTTACCTTCATGGTGAAAAAAAACTAACAAAGAACCAGAATTTTCATCTTTGCATGATGCCCTTGCAATACTTCTAGGTGTTGTCAATACGAAATATTTAATACAAAAAAGCAATGGTCTATTGGATATTCAAATTATTTGAATCCCTATCATCATATAGTTTTTGCCTATTATGCATTTTTTTCAAAGAATGTCACAGAAGCTTGTAGCCAAGTTACTGCGTTTATCTCTACATGGATACAGGACAAAAATCACTGTTTGGCAAGGACAGAATAGCTGCCATGACTCTCTCTATGGTGATCTGAGAAACTGACAACTATCAAAGTACTGCCAGATAGGAACTAAGGTGTAACTCCTCTTATCCAACATTAGATGTCTAATAGTTCGACGTTTAATTTATTAACGTAGATTCCACCCAGAGGCAAAAGGAAGAGACAAGACATGTCAGGGTTACTCAGATCACTAAGCTATTTACTTTCAGCAGTTCAGAAGACGGTTTGACAGCTGTAGCCAATGCCAGGAAATACCGTACTGTCTGTCCTAAAAAATGATGACTCATTTAGACAGCTACTGTAATCTTGTTCTACCATGGCTCTGCTAATTCTCTCTCTTCGTGTTTCATAGACTTATTTTTGACTTGAGAAAAGAATTGAGAAGCTCAGTTAAGCAGTTACAAATCTCTCATTCTTACTTTCATAATAAAAACATCCCTGGCTTTACCAGTATTCTACAGCTAGATAAGAAAAGTACACTACAGGATCTTTTAGCATGACAGGAAATTCAAAAGGTTCATTACAAGACCATTATTACAGTTCATTACAGAACTTTGTCTTGTCTTTACCTAGTTTTTCATTGATGAGATACTATCTTGGGAAAGAGTAGTTACAATCAGCACAGATACAGCCCTAATCAGCGTGTGCCATCACTGAGCAATGAGGCTACTAAGTAAACTATTCAGTAAATTATCAGCATTTCTACATCTTCCTTTCAGTAGGCAGTTAATCAAGTATGAAATTATTAGAGAGATGCATTTTCACTGATGTGAGGACATCTCCTTTCAGTTCCAAATCTAGTATCTACTTTTATAAAGGTAGGCATCTTTTTAAGCATATTTATCTATCTTTTGCTATGGCAGTGTTTTAGGAACGGTAATCCCCAATTTAGTGCTATCACTGACACTCTTCCAAACCACAGGCCACTCTCTCTCTCCCCCTCTTCCCCTCCTCTTTCCAGCTGGGGCAGGATGGAGTTGAGAATTGGAGGCACAAAAGGAGATCATGGGTTAAGATAAGAACGGTTTACTGGAAACAGCAATGAGATAAGAAAATGAATAGTAACAGCAACACTACTAATAACATATCCTGCCCAACAAATATGTCTAATAACATTACTAAGTTTGCCCACTCATCTGACTAAAGACAGCCAAAACTTAAGGGACTACTCTTTTTTAAAAAGAATCAGACTTTTTAATGGTGAGGACATTTAGTGATATGTACCTGGTAAGACACACTTATGTAAGAATGGATAAACAAAAATAGAGCTCCTTTCTAGTAATTGAAAACTTATCTATAGAAATACATAATTTGTTTTTCAGTTTGGTGCTTGTTGTGGTTTAACCTTGGACATCAATTAAGCCCTACAGGAGGTGCTCACTTGCTCACCCCTGGTGGGATGAGGGAGACTACTGAGAGGGTGAAAACTCATGGGCTGAGGTACAGACAGTTTAATAAGTAAAACAAAAGCCACGCATGCAAGCAAAGCGAAACAAGGAATTTATTCACCACTCCCAATGGGTAGGGAGGTGTTCAGCCATCCCCAGGAAAACAAGGCTATCTCATGAGTAATGATGACTTGGGAAGACAAATGCCATCACTTCGGATGTCCTCCCTTTCCTTCATCTTTTCCCCTCTTTATATGCTGAGCATGATGCCATATGATCTGGGATATTCTCTGGGTCAGCTGTCCTGGTTGTGCCCTCTCCCAACTCCTTGTGGCCCCTCAGCATCCTTGCTGGTGGGGTGGGGGAGAAGCAGAAAAGGCCTTGACCTCATGTGGGTTTAGCAATGACTAAAACATCCCTGTTATTATCAACACTGTTTCCAGTCCAAATCCAAAACTTAGCTCCATGATAGCTACTATGAAGAAAATTACTCCACTCCAGCCAAAACCAGGACAGTGTTTTGTCTTTCATGACCACCCAGGCATGACCCAAAAGATTGTTCTTTTTCTAAAACTAGCATCTGCGTGTTTGTGCAATTCAGTACCTTTCCGATGAAACTGCAGTGACCCTAGCAGACATATGGACTTTAGCATTTCTGTTGTGTACATTTCTAAGCAACACTGCAACTGGATGTATAGTCTACAGATTTCAGGATGAATTTCACCATCTTCTGGGCTGCAATAAAAGAGAAAAATGGAATTAGGAATGAGACTAGAAGGATGTAAGGGTCATAAAATCCACTTCTTTACTGTTGCAAGCAACCATATCAGAATCTGCTTCACAAACTATTAAGCTTTTCCTATGAAACTGTATTTACAAACCATTCTTTAGATCTATAAAACTCTAGGCTTAACACTGCTAAACTTGGGCTGTCTTTGGTAAGATTGCATGTCCTTACTGTCTCCTCTGCATGTTTTCGCAAAACAGGTAAGTAAGTGACTGAGATATTTTCCGCTCTTTAAAAAAATGCTTTGGATAAGTATTTTCTTTGAGATTGAAGCATTCTTTTGCCATCTAGTTTCAGTTACCCTTGGTCTTGACACAGATGCAGGGGATTACAGGGCCACTTTAACAGCCCCTGTTCAGGTTACAAATCCTGTATCAAGCACAATCAACCCTACTTTGAAGACACTCTCATCAGAAATGAATCAGGTTTAGCCTACGTGTTCTATACATCCTGCCTGAATTTGTTTTCCCCCTGTATTTAAATTAGTAGTGACATGATACTGCACTGTCAGGAGAATGGGATGCACAAGACTCTCTTCAGTAAAGTAGTAACAATCTTGAAAACAAATACTGAAATCCAACACCTCCAATTAATTGCTTAGGACGCCAAGAAAATAATTTACCCAGACCCTGGAACCAATTCTCACGTCTAGTTGTAAAATCAGGCATTAAGTATCACTTTTGTAGGCTGGAATCACAGTAGTGGAAAGCTGTGTGGTCATGAAAAAAATTATTGTACAAAAAATGAATGCTTAAACAAGAAAAAATTAGGCTAAAAAAGAAAAAAACCCAAAAGGTTGGAAAAGACTAAAAATTGAAGAGAAATTATGTTGAATTTAGTCAGAAGAGACAAAGGAAGATTGGTTCCACCCGCCAACCATTACAAAGCAGACATCATTAAAGAGGCGGGGAATTACTGGAGCATAAATTACAATTGCTGTGGTCTGTTACAACAGGAGCTACACCAAACACATGGTAATAAACTAGCCCATCCTAGGAGCTTTATTTCTGTTGGCTAGACTATAATTTCATTTCTCTTAAGCCACGTCTACTTTTCTACTTCTGAAGTCTTGACTTGTTGAAAAACTATCATGCACAACACTTTCTCCATCTTATCATAAATACAGAATAAAGCTATGGTGCAGAACAGAAAGGGTTCAACCACAATTCTGCTTCCCTCACCTCCTGCTGCAATGTGTGCATCAATTACTGTTGCAGCACACAATTGCTTCCTCTTAGGGGAAAAATCTTTAGGAGTGTAGAGATCCATTTACTTTCTATATTTAGGATGCAGGTCCAAAATCTAGGGTCTTCAAACTTATTGCTTATTTCATGCAATACCTAAGTCCTGGAGCCCCACCAATATACACACAGGCCCATTCAGTTTCTGCTTAAGTTTCCTAGATGTCTGAACATTTCTCTGTGACCAAGGTTTCTTCTGTCCTGAAGCCACTGACTTGGCTATTCCACCTGAAGGGGATTCCCCCATACATGTTCTTGTGCAAAGTGGAACCTGCAAAAAATTTAAGCCACCAGAGATGGTAATGATGACCTTTTTCTGCTCAATGATGAGTGCTCTTCTGATAGGGAGATAGAAAGAGGAGTTCTGCTCCTCTCTGTCATGCAAGTCAAGCTGAATTTGTCCAGCTCTTCTGAAAACTAGGATTATTTAACCACAAGTCTATCCCTAAGAGAAATAGTCACACTGTTGTGACAAGGTACTTTTTTTGTAGCAGATTTAGATAAAACTTAAATATGCCTATTCTATTTTTCTCTACACTATTTCATATGTTAGAAATCCTCAGACCTCTCAAAAGTCATGGCTATTACAGGACCTTTGCTAGCAATGTTTATTTACAATTTACCATATGCCTTTGTAGGTGTCCCTGACAAAAAGATTTCAGTGTCTGCACACAGCTGAAAGCAAAGTGTTTTCCTTATACAGCTATTAAATTTCTACGAAGCAAACATGGTGAAAACTTTTCTTTAAAACATTTTTGCTCTTAGTGACAGAATTTTTATTGTGCAGACTAGGAAGGCAGCAATTATATATAAGATGCTTAACTCATGAACCAATTCAGATTTATTAGCGGCCTCCCAGTTACAAATAAGTTGGAAGAGTATCCAAAAGCATAATAATAGGCATTTTAATTGACTTTTTTTGCAGTCATAAATCTATGTGGTTTTTTTGCAAGCTATATTTATGAGCAGCGTAAGAGTAAGAACTAGAAACATCAATAATATATGCATGTTCTTGCCCATTCTTGTGTTCTCAAGAATATGGAACATTTGTAATTGGACTATGAGCAAAATTCTCCTCTTATTTGCAAATCCAGAGCAACAGCACTGATATCCAAGAAAAATATTGTACAAAGTTTATCCAGTGAGAATTATTTCCCGCCCAGTACCCTCACTGATTGTCTCAAACTCTTTCATTAGTGTTCAGTTGCAATAATGACCACAACAATTCCACTAGTGTGCAACTAATTTTCTTCTACGCTTGTATATAGGCCTCATTTTCATCTCTGAAAGCCAAATGCTCTGATGTGAATGCCCACAAAGATTTCTTTTATAATTCCTGAATTCTGTGTAGAGGGCTTAACATTTCCTTTTAAAGAGTTATCATTTTTTCTATTTCTGTGTGTTCAATGCCATGCCATGAGAAATGCTGAACTGGGGACTAGTACAGACATAAATTTCAGAATGCTGGTAATGATACGTTTATTATTAACTAATATTAAATGTTATTTAATAGTTATATACCAAATCAATATTTACATACAAAGAAAAGTTAATGCAAACCTCTAATATTATCCTCCCAGGTCAGCTGTTCAGTTAGTCCAGCTGATTTTCTATGAAGACCACTTAAGTTATTCAAGAGAAAGCCTATATAACACAATCTTATATAATGCTGTGATAAAAGGTGTTTGCAACAGAGCTATTTAATAGCTTATGTGCAGCTGGATATATGAGAGCTAGCACACCACTGAGCACCTGCCCAAGAGATACAGACTAGCACCTCATTGTTGGCTGTATAAAATATAGTCACGAAAGTGAAAATGCTGTGTTACTCCTATACAAAACAGTAGCTTAAGTTAAGCAGTTTATCAGGCTACTATTAAAACTGTAATTTTTTGTAAAAATAAACTTAAGTTTATAAAATCAATAGTAAATCCATCACATTCTCATGCTTTAACCACTGGTAAAATCGATGGCTTTCTTTCCATAAAATCCTACTTTTTAAAAATCATGTAATGTTGTTCAACTGAATATGTTTAGAAAGCACTAACGAGAAGTGGGAATTTACTTTCCTTTGTATTTACCTAAAATGAGATTTAAAATAAAACCTATAGAGGGAGCTCTTACACCAATCATATAGTACTCGGTATCTTTAAGAGAGGTGAATGCAGCTATTTTGGTGATTATTTTAAAATATATGAATAAATACAATTAAAATTCTCCTCCTTAAATGCAAAGGAAAAGAGTAAAAATACCTTTAAAAAAATTATTTTCCCTCCAAAATAGTTGGCAGATGATTTCTGCCAAAGTGTTAGTTACAATTGAGAAACACATTGAGATTTTCCTGAATTCCCACAGGTGCCCAGCACAGTTGCACTGAAATGAGTGAAACTTAAGACTACTAAAACTGAAAATATATTATGGTCTAATTCTCATAGGCACACATTTACAACAGAACAGCATTTACTTTTACTATCAACATTACAAAATATAGACAGATGTACTATCTCTGGTTAAGAGAGTACTAAGCTATATGAACGGTTTGATAAACCTTTTTGTAAAAGCATTGTTTTGACAAATTCTATGCTTAAGTCTAAGGAAAAGTATTAATAGTTCCAAAATATTATAAGCTGAAAGAACTATCTAGACATATAATGAAGATTGTCTTCAACAGCCAAAGGAAAATAAACATTTGCCAACCCAGAAGTGAAAATTCATCACATTCTGCCTTATGCTCCATATATGTACTTCCCTTGAAAAATAATGTAAGTTGGCTTGATGAGCTGTGACAAACCACTGTCCACAAATATTACCCTGTAGATTGTATTTTATCTGAAACACTGCGGTTGAGAAATATAAAGCAGTAGAAAGATGAAAAAGATGAAAAACAAAACTTACCTCAGACATATGGTGCTTCTGTAGGGATGAAAAGTATGACAAATACGGCAGAGGAGATACACTCAATTCCCTTATATACTAAGTACAAGAAGCCCCTCTGATTATGGTTCAGGTGCAACAGCCTACTAAATCTGCCTCTGCTTTTGTATCTTAAACAGATTGTTTATTTCTTTATCATGTAGCCATAGATCTTTGAAGGCAACAAAAGACTGGCTGATTAATTTTGAATATAGGTAGAAAAGTTGTCCAACAATGATGTTTTCTTCTAAACAGTTCCCGGGAAAATGTTCTTATTTGTGTTTCTCCCATTTGCTGGGGCTATTTTAAAAAAAATGTACACAAACTGCTGTCAGCTTCAGTGCCATGTGTTGGTTTTTTGTTCTCTACTTATGGAAGACTGTGATACAATTGCTATACCCCAACCCAGTCCAGACAGGAAAAAAGCACAGCTTGTTCTTTCTAGCAAACCCATAAATGACTGCAATGCTGTTCTTATTAAATCAGATTGTTGTTCTGCAGCAGTTACAACAGCACTCTCAATAACAGAAGACATGTGATCAGGTTTAGTTTTGTTAGACCAGTGTAAATCTCCAATTTCTGATAAGGCTGATGGAGTCAATCTGAGTATATGATACAACCAGCAGAACAAAACCACAATGCAGTGACTCTCATTGTAGAGATATTGCTAACTCCCAGCTCGATAACATTTTAGATATTTCCAAGCTAGAACAATTTAGATACAACTACAACATTCTTTTTTGGCAAAACATAATTTTGAAACTGTCAGAATCACAGACCAGAATTCCTAGGCTTCTTCCCTCAGAAGTGAGTTTTAATGGCTGAACTAACTCAAGAATGGGCAAGAAGTAAATCACGAGAGCACTATTCCGATCTATTCCACTAGAGGACAAACCCAATTACAAATCACTCAGTACATCTTCTTGTACATGGGTAAAACAGCACTGGAACATGAGTTTTATTAAAACTCACTCCACTCTAGGTAACACTAGGTGTGTTGGGTGCATTTGCAAGGTTTTGGTAGTGATGGTGGCAACAGGGTGCCCTTTGTGGGATGAGGTGAGTTGCTTCCCTGTGCTGGACACACAGTTCCTGCAGCTCTGCAAGGCATCCTTGGCAGGACACAGCTGAACCCATCTGCTGAGCAAAAACTTAATTTTAAAAAGGGCAAAAATTGCCACAAGGAGAAAGAGAGAGGGAACAAAAGGAGTAGGAAACAAGACAGAATATCAGGGTAAGAGAAAGGAGGAGGTTCTCCATAGCACAGCAGATCTTCCCTGCAGCCCACAGAGCACATCAGAGCAGATGGGTATTTCTTGAAGGAACTGCCACCTGCAGAGAGCCTATGCTAGCACAGATTTTCCTGACAGGACTGCTGCCTGTGGAGAAGCCCACATGAGAGTTGAGGAAAAGTGTGAGGAGGAAGGAGAAACAAAGCAGATTGGCTAGGGACTGTAACGCCCCACTCCCATCCCACCTGCACCACTCAGGAGGGTGGGGGTAGGTACAGGAGAGTGGAGTGAAGTTGAGCATGGAATCCAGGAGGCAGAAAAGGTGCTAGCTTAATATTTGTCTTTTCCCATTACTTACATTAGTAATTATTTTTATTTTAATTGGCAATAAATTAGGGTAATCTTTCCCAAGTCAAGCGTGCTCTACAGTCAGTCAGTGTCTCTACTTCCATCCAATCTTTCTCATTCCTGTTCTTCCTGTCTTGTCCCCATGTCCTGCTGAGGAGTGCATGAGCAAGCAATTGGGTGGGAGTTTGGCTGTTCACTCAAAAAACCACTTTAGCTAAGCTAAAAATCCCCAGCAGGATACTTCTAAGTACTCAGAATTCCAAATGAAATTGCATGTGTCTTCAATTATGTTTTTGAGTTTGTAAGATTGAAAAAAAAAAAAAAAAGCAGGGCTTGACCACCACACCTTTGCAGAAACCAACTCCAAGCCCATTGTTCCTTCCTTCAGCTGTCTGTCCCTCGCCTCTACTTTAGAGAAATGCAGGAGACTTCTGCATTAGCCAAACATGAGCTGAATAGGGCCTTTCTCTCTGCAGGTTATCAGACTCCCTGTGGAGAAGGTGGTGTCCAGTTAGATGAAAGAAAACTTTGGGTGAGTTCTCAAGTCAGCCTTGCTTAGCTCTAGCCTCAGCTGAACAACAAATCTCACAGCCTCAAATTATATGATACCAAAGAACAGATAAATCCAAACCATGACACAGACCTTCCAGAAAAGGTCTGTGCTAACTAAGAAGCAGACAGTGACATTAGCTGTATATGCAGTAACTCTTAAGCTTATCAAAGAAATTCCTATTCAGAACCCTGCCTTGTCAGCATCGACAAGTTGTTCTCAAATGAATTTGATAAAAATGTAGAGAAAGCACTGCTAAGTTTGTGCCATCCGACAGGCTCAGGCCCAGTCTCTTTTAACTTCACTGCAGGCAGCTGAAAGTCATGCTGCCTGTGCATTTACCCTTTGATTTTAGTTAAGCTTCTGTCTTTTTTAAAATGTCCGTTAATCACTCATTATTCATAAATGAATGATTTATAAACTCTACCTTTCTAAAGTCTGCAAAACATAAATGGATTCATATCTACACGCCCGTGCAGTTTCTTTGATTAATAGTTGTACAGAAATTTTATGAAAACTACTATCTGATGTGTGATCATTTTCGAAATTGGTTCTGGTCTGTGTGGACAAATAGGGTCAAACTTCCCAGAGGGCGTGAAGGAAAGTTAAATTCAGATATTTGATGCTGTAGGATCCAGGCCACAACAAACTACAAACATACTGGATTTAGAAGGAACTCCGCTTCAGGCAAGCGATGCCATCTGCTGTTGACCATTCACAGGACACTAAACCAGATTGATTCCTTAGATCTGTGACACTTCCTTTTTCCATTTCATTTCTGTCATTAATACTTTCTTTGAATATAAATTTCTATTTTTTTTTCCCAAAAGGCCTTCCATAAAGCATTAGAGCAATCTGGATACCAGCTATCTGTTTGCAATTCAGGTATCTGGTTTTCCCTATTTTAAAATGTGAAAACCAGAGCAGTTGTGAAGAGATGTTAGAATGAGAAAAGGCAAGGAACAAGGTATTTGTTTTTCCTCAAATTATTACAAACCACCTTGGTACCAGGACTACTCAAAGTGAAGTGAAGATGTTCTGTAAGTTTCACTGTGATTTAGATAAGAGCTAAATTGCATTAACAACTACTGAAAAGATCTATGTATTTTCATAATTTTTTTTTTCCTATTGGTCAAACACTATGACTGCTGCAATTCTGAACTGGAAGGAAAACAGTTCATCTGGTAGATATTACTAGGTTGCTCAGAATAAGGCAGTGTTTGGGATTCTGTAGGTATCAAATGCTTCTAGGAGTGCTTTGAATATGTCATGCTTATGCCTCCAAGTATTTTTAATCTTTTTAAAAAACCCTCAAATGTTCAAATACCTCCCATATAAAAGTATTCCAAGTGAAAAACTGTTATAGAATCAGTAAAAGAATCTCACACAGCTCCACCAGATACTTCACAAACCAAATCTGTAAGAGTAGTTAAAAATCACAGCTGAGAGACTGAGAAAACTTGAATGTGTCAAAAAAAAGAAAAAATAAAAAAGAAAAAAAGAAAAAAAAAAGAAAAAAAAAAGAAAGAAATAGATTAGCTTCCTGAATTTAAATTCACATATGGAAAAAGAAACTTTTGAAACCATCTGTTGATAAAATGTATTCAGGAAGCAGGATTCTAGCAAAAAGAACTCTGCAATTTTTTCACTTCAGATTTTTTAATCTTGCTTTGGTCTCCACTTGACTTTTTGAACTGGTGTTTTGGTTTTTCCCGTCTTTAAAAAGCCCTTTTTGCTGCTTGATTTCTCCATGAAGTTTTCCTTAGGCATTCAGTATCATGTATTAGCAGCTACACAGACATATTACTCGTTTCTGAGTCTTGAATGATGCAAAATGAATTGCAAAAGGCTGTACACACACTACTTTGGATAGGTCTAAATTAAATGCCCAGACTTTGGAATGTCCACGACTTTGGTGCACTGGGACTCTTCACCCTGCATGAAGGAACTGCTTTGTCAGCACACAGCCTCACCCTGCTCAGCCTTATGTACTGTGGTTATAGCTGTCATACTATTCCCAAGTACCAAACACTGCTTTGTTGGTGCTGCGGTTTTTTTTGGAAGGGCTTGTAAATGCATAAGGGCGGATAGTGCTGTTTCACCACAATAACAACTCCAGAACTGTTGGAAATAATTGGAGGCTGCTGTATAAACATGGCACTTTTAAATATTTTGCCACTCAACCACTTGCCGTGCTGCCAAGATTACCAACAGTACATTTGCAATGATCTGTCTTGCTGTGATAGACAAGGATATGAAGCGTCAGATCCTCTTTGCTCACACAATAAATGCAAACTTGTTTTCTTCTGAAATGGGAAGCAGTTTCCTCAACAACTTTGAGCACAGAATTTAATATGTCAGTATTTGAAATCTTATGTCAGATCTGCTGCCAGAAAACATTAATGATGAAAGTATTCTTACGAAAGATAAGAACAGCAAGATAAAAACTGGAACATAAGAGAAAAGAAGACCTTCTATGTTAATATACGAATAATTCAGTATATTATTTCTCTGATAGTTAAAAATTATGTGGAAAATGTAAATGCCGATCTATAAATGTACCCATCAAGGAGAAAATTCTATTCATTAACAGCCAACACTTCGGTATATGCTAAATTTTAAAACATGAGTATTAACAGCATTTAACTGGTAACACTGGAAGGATTCTGGATTAAGGAATGCTTCATTTTAATGCTGTGTCAAGGTGAGATCTTAATGCCCAGATAATGGTTTCAAATACTTAACTAATTGTTCAGAAACAGAACAATAAAGCAATTAGAAAAATTACAACAGATTTTGTACACCTTGTTGAAACTGGTTGGAATTTTTCCAGTGTAGGCCTGACAGAACTGATATCTCCCATGGCTGGAGACTGATCTTGCAAGGTACTGATGATGCTGTTAAGAGTAGTTACCATTCGGTACTCGACCTCCTGCTAGAGCAAACCTCCATGTACCAGGCAGATCACATTAAGCGTGAAGTCTTTTCTTAGCTGACTACGCAGGAAGTGCAGCATTTTAAAGAGCATGACCAAACGTGGGTCATGAGAAGGACATGCTCTTAATTGCATGGCCCTGCACAATTAACTTGGCAATGCCATTGGCTGATTTCAGTAACGGGCACAGAATCAAAATAGTTCCTTTCCAACTAGAGAGCAGTGTTCTAGAATGTTGAGAAATACTAAGCATTAGTAAAAACATTTCCATTAACTGGCAATTTTCAGTCCAAACCTTAAAAAAAGGAGGTAAGAAATCAGAAGCGAAATCCCAGTACATGTGGAATTCTAAGAGCTCATGCTGAAGCTTTTCTAAAGCGTAACTTCATTAGCTCATGTTTTCACTTCTCTTAAGATATATGAACATATTGTTAACATAGTCTGGCTTTATAAGATTCAGTGAGAATCAGAAGTAATTTTCTGAGAACAATATAAGCCAAGATAACCAGAATGAAGACAGGCAGAGTGCCTATCACAAAAAAATGCAGCTATGTTGGGTTTCTTAATCAAACAGTATTTAGGAAAATAACCAGGAAAGAAGAACTAAAAACTTGACACTAAATTCTTAGCTTTAGCTGTGTTTCATTAGAAACCTACAGAACAGAAATACTGAAATATACTATTGAAACAGGTCTCAAAACATTGGGCCTAACGGGGACACAAAGGCACGCTTCTTGGCTATCCTGGTTACAGATTAGCACAAGTACAACTTTATTTACATCTGTGAAGATAGGTATGAAGTTTCAGTATATTATTTTTTTCAGAAATACTGCAATGAACAAGTTATTTTGGATTGGTCTAACATGTTAAACTGAGCAGACTTCACTTGTACCCCTAATTTTTGTAGGCACAGAAACATTAGCATGACATGAAAGGCTCATAATCAGCTGCACTTCTATCTTTAAATACCTTCTAAGGTTTAGCTCTAGATCCTCTCGTGAAGCACTATTTACTGACATAAGCTAGTAACACTCAGGTTTTTGCTCAAGAAGAGCTTATTAACCGATTCCACTTGTGACACAACACGAGAAGACATAGCAACAGGAGTTGCTGTGTGCTGTTACATGTCAGGGCTTAGAACTCCAGCAAACTGACATTTAAAAACCAATTTCAAAAGAAACAAATTATGAAAACAGTATGATAAAAATGCAATATTCACACGCATTATTTAGAAAAAAACTATAGCAATAGTAAAACAGAGTATTTGAAAACAACGCTTTTCCTTGAAAGACTGAAATATGAAGTAAAATTACTAAGTATTTTTTAGAGATAGTAAGTACTGGTACACCTATTTAATAAGTGATTCATCTGAAACATCAGTCAGAGGTTGAATGAGATTTTTCAGACATTTCCCAAAGCACAGAAGTTGGAAAAAAATCATTATTTTTGTTCATCATGTTTACTACAGTAATGTCACAGATCTAAAGGTCAGTGGATTCCAGTGGGCTTGTTATACGTACATTCAAGACTCTGCCATGAGGAGTTCCCAAACAGTTAATGTGACAGTAGCAAATCAGATGTTAATTTCATTACTGTTTGGAGACAGGCGAGTTAAAAGAAGCAAGAGACAGAAACACTGAAAAAAAGGGATGACAAAGGAGAAAAAGGTATGAGAAAATCTGGAGTGAAGCGAACGTAACAGCAACTGTCAAAACAGAGTCCACGTTTAAGCTCTGTGGGCTTTTCAAAATCCGCAGAGTTTCTGTTTCTAGAGATGTACCTAACTGCTGGATCCTATGGCTGATTACTCCCTGAGAAAATGACTTGCACAGTAAAGGCGAGAAAAGCTTTTTATGTCCAACAATGAGAGCAGATCTTCTGAAACGACAAAATGGGGCAAGAGAAGGGCATGAAGTTAGAGACTGCTGGCAGAAACACTGAATTTTCTGCAAAAGGTCAGCTGTGATTCTGCAGCATTTCTAAAGAGGCCCTACCAATGTAATTCAGTTCCCAAATCTCTTTGGTAATGTATGTTGTTTTCCTTCACTTAAATTTCTCATGTAAAGGTTTGTACACCTCAAAATAGGAATGTAAAACAGATTAGTTATCTCAACCATTGCTACAGATAAATAGTATTACCTATGGCTGGAATACTCCATTATTAATGAGTTAGACTTCGAGAAACAAACCCTCTAAAATCTAACTGTAGTGGAATGCTGCTCATGCACAGCAGAGAACATTCCACAGAAGGACCTGAATTACAGTAATATCTTACTTTTTGGTATCGTCTTCCAGCTTCCAGGAACCCATAATGGAAGTGATGAATGCAGAGGGCATGTCAAAATGGAAGGTGAACCACCCTAAACCTGCAGGCTACTCCAACCGTAGACCAAGGTACTGTGCAGGTGAATTCAGTTTGCCAGGCTGAAGATATAGAATGCTGAGGAATAATCAGCCTTTACCTGAGTTCTGAATCTCTGCTTCCCTGTGTCTTTATGTGTTTCACCTGCTTAAAACATAGAAAAACATTATGGGAGCAAGGCATAGAATACCACAAAGGAAGTTCCCTAATAATTTTCAATGTTTACCTGCAATGGCACTGCTTGAAACCCAAGTACAGAGCAGACCTTGACACTGTTTTGTTTCCTCATGCAAAATACTCTTTCCACTGGGTCAGATGATGGCAATGTGCCCCCTAATTCTCCACAACTACCTCACAGCTTCAGGTCATGTCACAGAGGAAAAGCTATGCTGCTTTATTCCTCCCACGGAGAATACTGCTGTTCGTGGTGATTCTCAAGAATGGGCAGCATCCCTGGCTGCTGGGCTGGGACACAGCTTCCTGGCTGTTGGGAGGACCCTTTATGCAAGTGGCAGGCTCACCTGTTTGGCTTACCCAGCATGTGCAGTCCTGGAGTCTCAGCAGTGGTAGCACTGCACTGGAAGCGGCTGTGAATGTGCTAATTGAGTGTCAGATGGAAGAAAGGGGCAAATAAGAGACTGATAAAGATGATGCCTGTGCTGCTTGTAGTACTCACTTTCCTTCCTTTTCTCACTTTCCTCCCTTTTCTGGGAGGCAGGTGCAAGTGGTCTAGAAATTGACTCACCTTCACCTTTGGCTAAAAGAAAGTGGCAGGGGCCACTGTGTTTCATGAGGAGCCCAAAATGGTCAGTGTGTGTCAGGCTCTGAGGATGCTAGCACCTCTGGGATAAATCTTGTCAGAGCTTGGACAAGCAAGAACGCTGTCCTGACTGCTGGTGAGGTTTATCATTAGGCAAGGTGCTATAAGCTCTTCCACTTCATCAAAACTAAGTTACGCTGTATTACTCCAGATGTAGAACTTCCAGAATTTTCAGAATTGCTGTTCAGAACACAGAAAAATAACAGAGTAATAAATTCACTTTTAGGTCTGTTTGCCCTTAACTAAATCTGGCCTCCAGTTACGAAAGACAGATCTATAAAGGGAGATACTAACACCTTTTATCTTCAAGTCCAAACACCTATTAAAGCACTTCCAAAGACAAAGGTACAAAGAAAAAATTGGTCTATAGAGGTCAACTATTTTGAGAATTCTAGCCTTAGTAAATAACCTTTGTTTTTCTTCCATTATTTGCTTTCTGAACTTGAGGTATCTGACTTAAATGATTTCATTTTCAACTTGCAACTTAAATTGAGTAAACAGATTTTGTTCTTAATAAGCAAACCCACCTTAACACAGTCCCACAGAAAATAGTTTTATCTTTCTGCCATCCCTTTCCATCATTTTAGATGCATGTGGTTTGTATAATTACAGAAATTTTTTACAAGGAACCTATTCAGAACAATACAAGGGCATCTTACCCTGTTGTGAAAGCAGTAAGCTAGGGTATACTTACTGCACTATCATGCACCACTTGGTCCTGAAGGAGTATGCTAAACTATCCAATTCTGAGCTCATTTATTGAAACATTCCCATGTAGACCAACTCCCATTAGTCAAAATGGCAATCTGAGTCCCTGGAACAGGTGTAGACTCTGATAGGCAGTACTAAGTCTGCAATCACTTCAGGACGTAGAAATCAGTGAAGATATGCCAGCCAAACAAAGGTGAATAAACACGGTCAGAATTTGCTTCCAGAATTCGATATGCTCAAAATTACATGAAAATTTTAAGCATGTAAGAAAATTCCAGTAAATGTTTACAGAAGCTGAATGTCAAAGTTGAAGTAAAATGAGACTTTACATGGTAAGAATGCTCAGAAATGAACTTGCCCCACATCCTGAAAAGCTCTTCTTCGGAGGGAGACAAAGATCTCCCTGACTTTACTCATTTTGGACAGTCACAGTTATATCATCAGGACAACCTCATAAGTGAGGTGCTATTAAATGATTTTAAGAATTGTGAGATCTAGCATGCCGCATTGAAACAACTTACTGAGATGCTTTTAGTATAGCCTGTGAGAGCAAAATGAGGTTTTATATTTCCAAGAGTTTTCTGAAGTGAAGGATATCACTATTTTTTACTTCACAGGATTTTTAAGGTCAGAGCTTTAAGCTGTTACTGTTTGAAACATCTACAAATTTTAGCATGAAATCACAAAACTGTGTATGGATTCAGAGGGCATTACGCTACTGGTATTATCATATGTAACAGTATTGATTTTTTCAGTGAATACTGACAGCTTTCCTTGTCTTCTTACGTATCGTAACATTATTTTTGATATTTAACTATAGTTTTATCAGGCCACTTTCTGGTTATCATGGTGCAATCTCTGCGAAGCACTTACCTTACTTCTTAACTTTCATCTGGCAGTTGAAACAATGCTAACATCTCCAACAGAAGCTGGATACAGCAGCAGTGCCTGTGATTCAGAATCCCATGATCAACATTATCACTCTCCCCTCCTGACACATACACTTAGAGGAGTACCATGGCAGTGACTGCAAAGATGTCTAGAGAGGACAGAGATCTCCGTAAATGCTGCTCGATTGGTATCTAGCCGGGGCAGACCTCTGGCTTGTTGCTCTATCTGCTGGCATAAAGTTGGTTTTGAATCACGATTATAAAAATTCTTCTCTGCTGAGCTAAGTGTTGCTGTCCTTTGTTGCTGCTCGGCTAATACTGACTGGCAGCAGTGTTTTATTTAACATCTGCAGTTAAACAGTTAAAATGCTTTCTGTTATGCCTGTCTTAAAACAGCTTTCATTAACTTATAGGTCTGGAGTCTTCTTTTCACTTAATTTGTAAAATATTTCGAAGCAGTCTTTTTTGTTTGTGTGCTTTAGAAAGCAGATAATAATTTTGAAGGTTCATAATTCAGGGAAAGCTCAGTTCAATAAAAAATTGGCCACAATTGAGTGTCAGAAGAATGTTTTAAAACAGCCTTAGGAAACCATCTCACATTAATTAGCTCTGAGAAATTACTACTTGGTGCTTATTGAAAACATGAGAATTCCTAATGTAGACTGGAAAGGAAAACAAAAGTAGAAATTACATAAACTTAAAAACTTTAAGCAACACTACGATAATCTTTTTGTGCACAGGAATGCAATCAGGATGTGATTTTTAGGTGACTTTCTCAACTTTTGTTGAACTTACAGGAACTTAAAATTAACAACTATTTAATAAAAATAACAGATGCATATGAGTGTCAAATAAGGAAACTTTGTCTTTGAATTTTCCCAAGGAGATTGATGACTTTGTCAAAGGCTGGAAGGGACATCTAGAACTAATTTGGTCCAAGCCTCCTGCTCAAAGCAGTGTCAGAGGGTTACTGAGGGCCATGACCAGTTGAATTCTGAGTATCTCCAGAGATGGAGACTTCACAACCTCTCAGTGTACCTGTTCAAATATTCTACCTGCCTCACAGTACAAAAGGAGTTTAAAACATTTTTTTAATAATTTTTTTTATACTTCAATTTTTACCTGCTTTCCTATCACTGAGAATAGTCTGACTGCATCTTCTTTATAGTATTCCATCAGGTATTTCTTATACATACTGATAACATACCCCTCCAAACCTTCTCTTCTCCAAGCCAAACAATCCCAGGTCTGTCAGGCTTGCCTTTTATGTGGGATGCTGCTTAACCATTTTTAAGATAGTTGACCAGATCTGCTCTGGTATGTTCTTTCCTCTTTTCTACCAGTGAGCCCACTGCTGGACCCAGTATTCCAGATAGGACCTCAACAGCCCTGAGTAGAAAGGAAGGATGAGCTCCGTCGACCTGCTGGCAACATTTCCTAAAGTGGCATAGGAGGCTGCTGGCCCTCTTTGCACAAGGGCACAGCACTGGCTGATGTTCAACTCGATGTTCACCAGAATCCCCAAGATCCTCTTCTGCAAAGCTGCTGCCCCAGTGCGTACTGGTGTAGAGGTTTATTCCTCCTTAGATTTGGGACTTTGCAATACCAGTCAGAAAAACAGAAAAATCACTTTCAGAGGTATGCTCACACAGATGTACATTGCCATGCTCCCCTGAACTCCTCACACAGTTCTGTTTCACGCAAAAAAAGCCACTGCCAACATATATATCAGACTGTCAGAGAGATACTGCCAGTTCTGGTTTCAGTGTGCCAAGCACACACATTATGTAAGCATATCAAGTGCTTGAAAATATGTAAGGACATTTACAAAAGTGTGTGCACAGTTGTGCAGACCTGTATCTTAAAATACAGTTCTGAGTTATCTTTCTGTTGATATCCCAGACCTAGTGGACTCCATGTATAAAGCCAGCTCCCTATTTGATGAATTCTAACAGATCACCACTCTATCATTCCATAAAGCAGACTGCCTTCCATAACAGAAATCTGTATCTTTTTCCCCCATCTTCTTACTATTACAAGTATTTTTCCTTTCTTTTTCTTTGGAAAAAATCATGCTGACTCCTTTTCTTGTTGCTGTACTTTCTCCAGTTTTGACCATGACAACTAGTACTACAAGGATCCAGAATGTAAATAATTTGAGATATTTAATTTCTGCTACATTATACAGCAGAAAATGTGATGACAGGACCAAACTTTACTCACCGTCTTCAGAAGACAGGTCATTAAAAATCACTAGGAACTTTTAGCAGGAATTGACCTGAAGTCCTGAGAAAACCAACACTGAAAGGAGGGTATACTTTGATTTGCATTCCTAAAAGAACATTAACTAGAACTAGGATATTTCAATTTAGATTATTTTTATTTCTAATCTTTATTCCCCTTTGCTAAAATTTCACTATTTCTATAGGAAAAAGATACCAGAACCAGTAAAGAAGAGACTGTAATATCTATGAGGCCTTATTAAGTTGGAGACTTAATGTGAAGTTTCCTTTTTCAATAATATTTTTTCAGTAAATAGATTTTTCAATACACCACATATTCTTGTTCATCCTCAGCGTTTTTTGAGTAAAAGATCTCAATATTTAGAGAAATCCTAAGATCCTCAGTGAGAACTCACATTTTTCAGATACACTGTTCAGATCTAGCCTTTGCTTACTGAGTGCCAGGTAGTGGCAAATATATGAGGAAAGGCATTGTTCTATGCACAACCTGGTTTTTGTATCTTTGCTTATTTTTTATGAAATCTCTGCTACCAGCAGCCATCAGATACGAGCTAGATGGGGTGATATGGTTTAATCCAGTGTGGACTTTATAAGATTTTATGTTTCCTTGCTACCTCATCATTTTTTCATCATCTCCTTTGTCCTTCTTTCTCTCAGTTTTTAAAACCAAAGTGTGACTTTCACTTCCTCTGCTTCTCTAGCTGAATCTGTTTTTGTTGGCATATCAGTGTATCCTTTATCTACAGGTACACTGGCAGCTTTCTCTTCTTGTTCACATTACACCACAGTCCTATTCTGATGTCTGCCTAATATTCCAAAACAGATATACCCATGACCGACATATTTTTCTGTCCTCATTACTTCTATCCTGCTCAGTTCCTAACGCATTATCTCCACCTCAGCATTTCTTTCCCTTCCCACAATTTCCAGATTTCTTCCCAAAGCTGCCTTCCCCAGCACTAGAGGATTTGTTTTTGTTTCTTTCCTTCCAAGTCTTTGCATCTTTCCTCTTTGTTACCTTGGTTAGTCTTGCAGAACAAGTAAATTAGGAAACGAAATAGGTGCCTCTTCTAATCGCCCAAGTCAGGAGAGCATTTAAGAGTCTCAAATGCACTAGTGTCTACAGGAGTTGGGCTAGGTGATCTCCAGATGATCTTCAGAGGTCCCTTCCAACCCTAAAAATTCTGTGATTCTGTGAAATCCCAATATATTCAAAGAGGAACAGCATAACATTAAGCTGTGTGCTAATTTTCCAAGGAAAACATCAGTACAGACAAGATAAACGAATTTAGTATTGTCTTAGACAGTGACACCAACTTCTCAAAAAAGAAAGAGTGCCCTGCAACACCTCAGGTAGATCACTTAGAGCCTAACTGAAGATTACTGATGGAATTAATAGAATGCTGTTCCCTTGTGAAACGTTATAGTCTGGTAACATAAGCAGCTACTTGCTATTATTCTTTCTAGATGAGAAAGCAACATATTTTCTTTATTAAGTTCTGGAAGACAGACCTTGTTGTGTTACCCAGTGCAGTGCTGTGCATTTTGAACTAAAGCAGTGAACTAAATAAGCCTCCATCCCATCTGCTGACTAACAGTGGTTTCTGAGCAACACACTACCCTCCTGACTATTTAATACCGAGGATGATTTAATGCATTCCTGTCCCTAAGCATTTTTCTTCCTGATACTTTTTCTTCCTATCCAATTAGACTCCTATTCCAGATCCTCTATCACATGCACTACATCAGTCTTTCTGCTGAACTGAAGACTCAATCTCTGAGACTATTTATTACTCCTCTCCTTCTATTTCTTTTCTACCCTGAATTCTTGCTGTATCTTCATCTCCCACCTTTCCTCAAAAATACACCAGAAAAGTTAATTTGTCCCATATGCCTTTCCTCAGCTACAGGAAGGTGGGGACGTAAAGCACATCTTGTAAAATGTCTGTCAAACCAAACAAGTAATTTCCAGAGAGTTTCTAACACCTACCAGTTGTTATGGATATCACAGTATTATCACAGTTATTTAAAACAGTTTTAGATTAGCCAAATGTCAATCTTGCAGCAACTGCACAACCTTCAGGACATCTTTGTGTCCTGACAGACAGACTTCCAACTGCAAAATGATTGCTTAAAAAAACTCTGTACTTTCTAAATGAGCATGTATCAATTGTTTTCTTCACAGGGGAAAAATATTTAAAAGTTATGAAACAGGTTAAGCTATTCAAATGTATTATTTTTGTTTATATTAGTTCTTCTTCTGAGTCTGAAAGCACAGAAGATAAATTTCAGTACTGTTTGTTTTCACATTTTCAGTGCACCGGTTAAAAAGAACTGTGTATATTCATCGGTGGTTTTTTTTTTAAAATCCCACCGACTTTAGTATTTTAAAAGCCTGTATTTTGTTTGAGAAACAAATCAGAGGTCACAAAGGCAACTTAAGTGACTTTGCACAAAGTCTTACTGGAAAATGGTGGCAATTCTACTAAAACATCCAACCAGTATCTTCTTCTGTTTGGTTTGTTAGTGTGGGCTCCCCTTACACACCAAGCCTATGACAGATTTCTCATATATATTAAAATGATGAAATTCAATGGGGATTAGGCAGAGCTGCAAAAAAAGAAGGTTTTTTTTTTCCAGTGGTGCACAATGGCTTATGGTAGATAAAACAGATGCAGGAAATTTCTGACAAAGTGTAATCAGAAAGACATGACTCAGGGGGTACATGTATAAACACAAATGCCCCAGTCACCATACTGTGAAGAACCCACACGGAATTAGCAGCGCGAATTCCCATTTTTCAGGAAACAGCTATTTATGCTGCTTGATCTTGCACTCAGGCATAGTCTCAAGCATGTGATAATACATTCTGTCGCCATGGAAAGGAATGTACATAACGTAATACCAAAGAATTAAAACATCACATGCTGGCAAAGTTTTTGTTCTTATTTCAACAGAAACAAGGGTTTAAAAACATGTAGAATGTAAACACAAGTTTTCAGACTAGTATTTGTATTCGCCGTGCTCAATTTTCACCTAATTTTGGTCTAATTTTGTTGAGTCTCTAGTTGAGCTGACCTAGTCTTCTCTTAACTATTCAATCAGGTATACTCAATGAAAGACTGGGCAGAAAGCTATCGGTATTTCACCCTTGAAGGGCATGGCTTCCTGCTTGATCTGTAGTGACACACAGTAAAATCCTGTTTGTCTTTCGTAAAGCATCCAGTGAAATCACAAGGATACATTCTTGGTAAGGGGACCAGGATTTGATCCAAAATTGTACTATGATAAGGGTATGAGCATTCTGCAAAATTTGTGGTCATACACCTCTATGCCTAAAACAGAAACACAAGTTAATGCTTTTCGTGAAAGTTTCCATAATGTAGTATTTAACAAAGATTTGCACATGAATACGGCTTTAATTAAACATAAGTCGCCTCCTACCCAGAAATTGCTGCTAGTTTTTGATGAGCCTGATAGGCCATCTCACATCCTCGGGTTCGAGTTTTGTGCAATCCCGCATGCAGAGAAGGACAGGTGACCGAGACATCCCCAATGGAAATGACCAGCTCCCGATAGAGAGCCACTTGGGTATTGAAATCCTGGACAAGCTGAAAAACAAAACCAATTTACAGACATGAGAATTTTTAACTACATTGGTAAAAACAATCCAGTTTTTTAAAAACATGCCCAATCTAGGGCTTGTTCCTGCTGCTCACAATTTCATAGCCCATAGGATCAAGAGCACACGATTCAGTAAATGACCAGAGCCTCCCAGGCAGCTGCTTCTTCTGTGAGCTATAAATGTTCATCTGTAGGAAAGCAGTGTTTCTGCTTTTAATATGTGAAAGTGTTTGAGTTATTAGTATTAAATATTAAGCAGACAAAAAAACCATCTGTTTTACTAGTAGCATGAGGATATTTTTTGCTATCATGAAAGACGAAAATATCTCCAGAAATTATTGCCTTTGCTCCTCCTGCTTCCTGATTAACAGCACATTTAGGGATTGGAATGTAGCATTTACTTTTAAATTGACAATTTTGCTAATTTATTTTGTAATGATTTCTGTTCTGTTACTTTCCTTCAACCCAGATTTCAGACTTGAAACTCATCTGCTGTTACTGGCTGAGAAGATGTGCCAGACAGGCACTTTCCTGGTGAAATTCCAGAAACCACCTTTTCTAAAGTGCGTGTGGGAAAAAGAAACAAAGGAATAAATAAACACTACAACCTTTACAGAAATCCAGTACCCAGCAGATACATACGGATGTTATCGGATAAATGGGTAATTTCACAGTGATGGAAAGATCATTATTGTTTAGTTCCACTGACCACGTATGTGGAATTATATCTTAAGGAAATGAAGCATTTGCTGCCTCCTGAAAGAATGCACATAAGACCATTTGCTCCACATGGTGGTGGGGGCGGAAGGATTGGAGTAATAGAACAGAGTATTTATTTATCTGTGTTTTGACCTCAATTTCCAAACTACATAACAACTGACAAGAGTAATTGCTCATAATTCTGCAGTCATCATTACCACCAGAAGTTCAACACACCTCAACACAGAAACATACTAAGAACCTGGAGTCTATCAGAGCTACCAGTTTTTAAAGTCAAGCCTTCAAATTCTCATGCTCAGAAAATAAACAAGTCGCTTCTTCAGTGTTACACTCATACTCTTCATGCATCCCACTGCAATTAACTGTATAGCTGAGAACTGGTATCAAAAATAGTCTTGGCCACGCTTTCTTAAACTGCATTTTAAGAATAGCAAATAGGTCTCTCTGCTTCAGGAGCAGCAAGTCAATGCAAGTGCATTTCAGTACATCCGCACCCTCCCACACCCAGATCCCAAACAAACCCAAAAGCAGACACCAAACAAAGCCCTAGGCACAATATTTGCTAAACAGGTCTTCAACTCTTACCATTCTGTCGCTTAAGAGAATGCATGAAGGCAGTAGAGAGGAAAAAAATTGTACTATGTTGTGTCATAGTGTGATTATTCTGCATTAGGAAGAAGAGAAAAGCATTGCATCCTGCAACTGGTAACTGGTTGCACCAGACACATTTTGCCAGTTCTCACCTGACACCCCTTGTCTAAACAGACTCATTCAGCCACCTCAGCACTGCCCAGGAAAACAAAACCCCACATGTTGCTGAATCAAGACAGAGAACAAGAAAAAAACCACACTGATTTTACGTCCTGAATCTTACTGCAACTTGACAACCCATCTGTAAAACATATTTTATTTCTAGTCAGTCAATCCTAAAAACTCCTCTGTAACTAACCACATTATGCTGTTCGGAATGAGAAAAAAGGCAGAAGCCGGTAAGATCCCCTTGTTGGGTATATTTATAGAGCTACTGTGGCAGCTTTTGTTCCTCCATGCACTGGGAATTGCTCCCAATTTTGACGTACCAGAGTGGATAATCTGCCAGCACATTTTTCAGCACCAGAGGAAAAAAAATTGCCAGAATCCAGTGCAATAAAAGTAGCAGCTCCATTTTCAATGCTACTGGACAGAGCTTTAGCAAGATACAGATTTGTCAAGAAAAGTAGCAGCAACTTCATGTTTTTTCTGCATCTGTCACTAGCTAGAGCGGCAATTTTGGGGCCCAGTGACAGGCTGACTGTAGCTCAAGGAGCCTGAAAGGGTGCATATAGCGCTGATTTTGGAGGAAAGTGTCAGGATGCAAGCATTTTGAACGTGACTGGGGAAAAATCTCGTATCAGAATGTGACAGTCCAAAAATAACACAGATACAAGTGTTTCACCTGCGGTTTTACAATTGCAACCATCTACTCTGGGAAGACTGGTAACAGGTACCATACATATCAGGGACAGAATTTCAGGGCCTCCAATTCTGTGTCCTGACTGAAAAGGATTTTAGGCAAGAGTGTGGTTGCTGCTCAAGACAGCAAGCAGACAGTGCAGCGATCCATTGGAGGCAACTATTTACTCGTTTAGGCTTCAGCGAGCACAAGTCTGGGGAGAGATTTGCACGGATCCACGAAAAAGCAACTCCAGCTGCTCTGCGGTGTGTGTACCGGGGCGAGGACTCCTGCTCCCGCAGGACTGTCCGGGCGCCCGCTCCGCTCCCTGTCCCGCAGCCGGTTCCCCGCAGGTCTCGCCTTCCCTCCCGGCTCCCGCTTAGGAACCGCCGCGAGCTGGGATGGAGGGCAGCACGCCGGCGGGGACTGCAGGTTTAAAAACAGTGCAACTGCACGTGATGGGAATAGTCAAGGTGGCGGGAGGAGCGGCACCGCTGCCTGCTCCGGGAGAGCTCGGAAAAGATAAAAACTACGGCAAGCCCGCCTGCGGTACCCACCATCTTACAGTCGTCCAGGGCTCTCTGGGTCTGGTAGGCGCTATCGGAGCCGCTGCCACGCCGTTCGCTGTCGCGGCCGTGCGGCGAGGTCCTGCTGCCCTGGAAGATGGAGGCGGCGGAGCGGGGGCGCTTCCTGCGCCCGCTCGGTGCAGCGCTCATGCACACGCATCCGCCGCGCGGAGCCGCCCGCGGGCGCGGGCAGCGCCTTCCC